>CM057454.1:752825000-753297500 GCA_016271365.2 Neoceratodus forsteri | reverse complement strand
AACTCTACAGTGACAGGCACTCGCAAAAGCAGCCTCCTCCCGGGAAAGTACTAAAAACAGGAGGCACCTGTTAGAAATTAAGAAGCCCCATGAGGGTGGCACTCGCATGGAGCTGGACAATGTACAGTACCAGCAGAACAGCTATGGTAAGATGCTTGCAGTTCACAACAATCTACCATCTCTGGCAGAGAGCCACTTCAGTAATAATGCACCATAAAAAAGGCATCAGAGGACTTCCAATGTGCTACGAGGCACAGAACAAAGCCAAATGGCTTCAATCACTGGATTATGTGCTGATCTGATTACAGAACAGAATTTGGAAGGAGCAATTACAAATATGGAACACCTTGTTTTATTTTATTAAGAACTTTTATATAACATGGAACCCCTTTTCTTTTATACAAAGAGCATTTTCATTACAAAACAAAAAGTAATGAGTTTTTATGTAAACTGTGCCTACATTTTCTATAGACAATTACCGAAGACAGGGTCGGAAACACAAGTTCTAACTATTTTTAGCTTACATTACCCTTTCTTCCCCCCCTCATGTCACAATTTTTCCACTTTGCTGCGGAACTTACTCCTGCGGGCATCCAGCCGCCCTGCCCAACCGGAGAGCACCAGGCTCACTCAGCATGATAGGGATCTGGCACGGCCGTCGCCAGTCCGCCACAGGGCCTCCCCATACCCTGTTCAGCTGGACTGGCCCCGGATACCCCCCCAGCATGATTCCACAAGAGTCCTCCTGGCAAGGCAGGGCGTGGCTATCAAGCTGCATGGTCGCACCCAGCCATTTTCCTCCAGTAAGGTCCCCCAATGGAGCATGGGCATGCAAAGACGTCCATGCACTTGCATGCAGATGCCCGCCGCAATCCCCCTCTGCTAGCACCCGTGTCTGGAGTACCCCAGGGGGCCGCCGCAGCGTGGTGCGCTTTCCCAGTCCACCCGAGTACTAGAACTGTCAGCGGACACTCAATCCTAGTCCTCCCTATCGACTCCCCCCAATGACCCAGGCTCTTTCCCGAATCTGGGTCACCGCGCAGTGCAAAGTGTGGCATCCAGCCTCAACCTCAGCACCACCAGGCTGGCCTCTTATTTTCATTTTATGCGAGGCAGACAAAACATGGGTGTTGGGGGGAGAAGAGAGACCAGGCAGATGCATGCATTTTTTCCTGAAATGGGCACATGTTTTTGAAACTGCGTACTGTGTTGCACACAAATATACTGTATCACGTCATGACACGCCAATGAAGAAAGAACATTAGTTTGTGTCAAACTAAAGGGACCTGCACTTGTAGAGTACTTGTACATGTGTGCATAAAAAAAAAAAAAACACACAGGAGTTGTACTATACCAACAGGAAATAGGTGACCAGAATCCTGACCAGGCCAACAAAGAGATGGACATTTCAGAAAGAGTAAGTCCATGCAGAGGCTGCAAAAATAGAGAAGATCAAGTGCAGAGAAATGGGAACATCTCAGCAGAGTGAGCTGTGACTATGAAGGACAGTCTCTAATATTTACTGTTACTTGTAAGTAACAAACCAGTCTTCTTTCGGGGGCATCTCCCTTCATAGAAGCACACCTTTGAAAAGACTCCCACGCAGTACAAAAAGTGGGAGGAAGGCCAGACAGCAGGAATGTAAAGGATCTTAAGGACTGCAAGGCTGAAGTCAGCCCTGCTACAGGACATCAGATCCAATTGCAGTATTTAGTGAAAGGCTAGATCAAAGTCAATGTGGCAGCACAGCCTACAGTAGCAGCCAAAAACAAGACAGGAACTAGACACAGAAGAGGTCATGCCACAGGTGGTATACCCCTGGACAAGACCAGGATGCTCCTTACCAGGCATCTCAAAACAAATTAAATGCAATATGCCTACTATTTCTGCAATGATAGGACACAAACAGGGATGCCCACCGGTTTGGCGCTGCACAAACCAAAAGACAGCAAAACTGCATGCAGGCAAATGTGAGAGTCAAACAGAAGCAAAAAGCCCAATGGGCATCCGGAAATGCAAATAACCACACCAGACAAAGTGCTGGGCAAGTGAGAAAATGCATATCAAAGTTGCAACAGGCCCCGGTGCAGCCCATGTAAAGAACTCCAGAAAAACTAAGGAACAATCTTAACACCAAAACAAGAGACATCTATGCCCATGGGAGGACATGAAAGGTGGACCCACACTAAAGAGGGTCAGAGAGCAACAGGGACAAGGTAGACCAAAGCATATGCAATTGGACAACAGAAGGGTTCAGGCAGTAAGGCTCACAAAATACAGAAACTTGGCCATAACTGGGAACATGGGAGTGGAGGAGACAGCGGCCAAGACACCATGAGGATGTCTGCACTAGTGCAGCAACTCCCTGAGCGGGACAGAGCCAGAGCAACAAAAGCAGGGAAGCAAGGTCCTAGAAGACAAAGGCAGAAGACCACACACACACACACACACACACACACACACACACACACACACACACACACACACACCCCTGTGACCAGACCACTAAATCAAGACCATGAATGCTGTATGGAGTGGCAGTAAACTCCCCACGAGTACAGAATGAACGAGCAAGAGAGGGATTATTTGATCCTGGAGCCCAGAAAAAAAAAAGTAAGGACCAGGAAGAAGTTCTGAGAGTGGCCTGCTAGATTGCTAGGAACGTGGGCCAGAGGAACCACAAACATGCAGGGTGAACAGCTAGCAAGACCAGCAGCAAACATTTGGAGTATTAGGAAGACTCTGGAAGGGAAGAAACCCATAACAAGGCCAGCACCTGCCCCATAGTAAAAATACTGAGCAGACTCATCAGAATGTGCAACCCCTTTTAGGACCAGGTTGTACAGCCAACACCCTTCCTCTGCCCTGACAAAACAGGGGAAGAAGCAACCATATAACACTGGGTGGAATGCAACAGCCATGTACAATGCACAAAAAGGTTTGAACTGGCAACACTGGGCACAGATGAAAAAGCAATGGCTTTAACGACTACAGCAGCAAAAGCAACTGTTACTGAAACACAAAAGGCTTCCAAAGCAGGAAGACAGTGACCGAATCTGAAGGCGTTTCTTCAGACCAACGTGAAGTATAGGGTGGGAGGAATAAAAATAGTGAAGGTATGTTGTGGTCAGTCCCATACAAGTACAGATAAAATAGGCCATCGTGGGCAGCCTCAGCAAGGCAAAAGTTCCTTAGTGATCCTGATGGAGATGGCATATCGTTCCAAAGTTGTGGCTCTATGGATGGAGATGCACTTAAGAGTATCTCCAAATTGCACCCACTTAGTCAGCTACACCCTATATACTTCAAGCAAAAAGGAAAAGGCAGTTCTGGGCAGCAGGTGCTTTAGTTAGGCCTTTAAAAGTAGAAAGAAAAGAAACACACACACACACACACACACACACACACACACACACACACACACACACACACACACACACACACACACCAGATGCTTGAAAGCCAATTCCTTGCAGATTTATTATCAGTAGAAGTGAACACACAGACCCCCTCCACCAACCCATTCTGTGCCAAGAGCTTTGTCAAGAGATATGGTCACCCTCTAGTACCCATGATTGTATTCATTATTTCTTAAAGGCACATTACATGAACAGTGTCATGACAGAGCGCTTGGTGCAACACGTTGAGGCACTGGTGAAGGGATCAGCGTGTTGTGTTCACTTCTTCGTATAATAAATCCACAAGTAATTAACTTTCAAGCATCTGCTGTGAGTATGGCTTACCCTGTATACACTTTTGCTATCCTTAGGGTGCAGCAGGAACATGGCAAACATGCATTTGCAATGCTCAGGCCAGTTTCGTGAACAAGCCAATTGTTTGCCTAAAGTAAGTATTCACTATCTGGGTATTTTAAAAAGTTTGATTTTTGGCCTTTAATACCAAAATTCTGAAAGAAATAAGAAAAGAGAAAGCAGAAAGTGCCTTAGCTGGGACTTTAACCTAGGCTGCCTGGAATACCATTCTGGTTCACTTCCAACTGCACCAAGGCAACTGGAACCTGGGACGTCCTGAGGTACCTTACGATGCATAACCTGGTGCTGCACAGATAATTACATTTTCAATCACAAGAGTGCGGTGTGCATATTTATGCTACCAGCAGCACCACCAAGACAACTAAATATACACACCACACACTTGTGATCTGTGCGGCACCAGGTCATGCAGCAAAGAGTAAGGTGTCTTGGGACGTCCCAGGTTACAGCTGCCTTGGTGTTGCAGCTGGTAGCACAACCAAAACGGCATTCTGGATGGCCTGGGTTCAAGTCCTAGCTAAGGCACTTCTTTCTTTTGTCTTTGCAGGAGTTCCAGAAATATGCACATAATACAATACATAATACAAGAGCACACAGCCATCAATTGATCAAAGAAAAAACAAATACAAATAAGAGGAGATACTGGATGAATAATAGGGCAACACAAATATGGAATACATTGCCCTGCGACGTGGTTGAAAGTAAAACCATATCTGATTTTAAATCAAAGTTCGATCACTTCTGTATCAATAAAGGAATTAAGGGATACCTGTAGGTTTTAGTGGCGAGCTCATAGACTTTAGTCTTAAATTGCTCTGTACTGTCAAAGTAATCAATGTAATTAATGGACACCGCACTTGTGACTAAAAATGTAGTCATTTGTGCGGCACCAGGCTGTGCATTAGAGAAAGAGTAAGGCGCCTTGGGACATCCCAGGTTCCAGCTACCTTGGTGGTGCAGCTGGTAGAACTGGAACCGTATTCTGGGGGGTCTGGGTTCAAGTCCTAGCTAAGGCACTTTCTTTCTCTTGTTTGTATGAATTCATAAATATGCACACTGAATTCTGAAACCAAAAACAACCTCGGAATCTGATTTTTTTTTTTTTTAAACTAATTTTTATTAAAGCTTTGCAGAACAATTAATTACATCTCAAAGAGTCCATATTACAAACTCATTGGATTATGGATGTATACGCTATACAATCTCATTACACAGAAAAAATTTCTTCTATCTTGAAGTCAAGGGGAAAAGTAAATCCATCAGTCATCACATTTCTAGCAGTGCAATTAGATTATTAAGATTATATAGTTTGTTACGGTTCGTCTTCACCCAGGAGCAGGAGATTTACCCTATCCCATTACCCAGAGCATGTTCCCCCTTCTGATTGTTGCCAGATTACCCACCTCGATCATCTTCGGACATAAAGTGTGGTCTTACGATTTATTTTAAAGGTGAATTCCTCCAGTTCAGCTAGGCTCCTCACTACTGAAATCCAATCCTGTCTCTTGGGCGGCGTGGGACTGAGCCAAGTCCTAGTTATGGCCTTATGGGCAGCTGTAGTTAGGATTGCCCATAAGTACAGTGGATCAGGCCCCTTAATGTCCAATGGTGGGATTCCCACAATCATTTCCTCCCAATCTAGGGGTTGGGCTAATGTAAGAATTTCTCTTATAGCTGATTTAGTGTCTGCCCAGAATCCATACAGCTTTGGGCATGTCAAGAAAATATGGAGGTACCCCGCCTCCCCTTCCCCACAGCCCCTCCAGCAACTAGCTGAATAGTTTGGGTTTCTTTTATTTAATGCTACAGGGGAAAGGAAAAAGCAGACCCTCACCTTCCAGGCAAATTCTTGCCAAAGAGGGGATCTGGTCGCCCTTCTAACAATATTAAAAATAGATTTCCAATTGGGGGTGTGGAGTCAAGACCCATTTCCTCCTGCCACTTGTTTTTGATCCTAGAGAAGGGGTCTGCCCTTACGGTTCTAAGAGCCTTGTAAAGGAGGGATATCAGGCCCTTTTGGTCTATGGAAGATTTTATCTGTTGGAAAGCTGCTAAAAGAGGTATAGCCCTGTCAGGGTCCGCTTCTCTCCTCTGAAGAGATGTTATATGTGTTCTTACTTGAAGGAACCTAAAGTGGTCAGAGTTTTTGAGGTTGAACCTGTTCTTAAGTGAATTAGAGTCCTGGATCAAGCCCCCTTGAATAAACTGCCCAAAATATTCCAGTCCCATCCTACTCCACTGTTTGTATGTAAGGTCTAATCGACTGGGAGGAAGTCCTCAGCCCCGGCCAGTCTTTTTAGGGGCCATAACGAAGGTAGCAATTTATATTTTTGCCACAGTCTATGGACCGACTGGAGGGTCTCCTACTGAATGGAGTTTGGGCATCGGGCGATTACGGGACAGGAGAGGAGTCACTATTCGGTCTACAAGAGGTAACCTACCCCCCTCCTCTCCATTCCTCTCCAGCCGAAGGTGGAGCCGGGACTGGCCCATTGGAGTGCATTCTTCAATTGTACCACAAGAAAATAATCCTCCAAGTCAAGGAGGGATCTGCCACCATCTTCTCAATGGGCCTGCAGTATCCTGAGATTTATTCTGGGTCTCTTGCTTGCCCAAAATAAATCTGGAAATCATTTTATGCCATAGCTGGAAATGTGATTTGTGTATGTGTAATGGTATACATTGAAACAAGTACAAAAATTTAGGTAGTACATTCATTGTTATGGCTTGGATTCTAGAATGCAATGGGCAAGCTGGTCAGGGACCATCTTTCCATATCTTTGAGGGAGGCCGCTAGGGATGCGTAGTTTGCTTTAAATAATTTAGACGGGTGTTTAGTAATATGGACCCCTAAGTATCTCATCCAGTCAGCGGACCAGTTTAAGGGGAGTAGTCGATGGGTATTCTCAGAAGGATTAAAGAAGAAGCTTAGGGCTTCAGTTTTTGTTTTATTTAGGGAGTAGCCCGAATGTTTCCCGAATTCTTCTAAAATGGGCCATACCTGTTCTATGGATTTATGCGGTTGGGAGAGGCTCAACAGAACATCTGCGTATAGCAGGATTTTTTTCTGTATACCGCCCACCTCAATCCCTGTTATGTCCTTCGCCATCCTCACAGCTTCCCAGGGGCTCAATATATAAAAGCAAATAGGAGAGGGGAAAGGGGGCACCCCTGCCGGGTGCCTCTGCCCAGCTTAAATCTATTTGACAATCCCCCATTTACCCTGACATATGCCTGAGGGCCCGTGTACAGAGATCTTATACAGCCTATGAAGGATTCAGGGAATCCCCCACGTTCAAGCACCGAGAACAGGAAGTCTCAAGAGACCCTGTCAAAGGCCTTTTCGGCGTCTAGGCTTAGCAAACATGCCGGGGTGTGGGTGCGTTGGATCTTATATTTAGGGCAGAACGCACTCAGTCAGGGGCTTGACGCCCCATAACAAAGCCAGATTGGTCTGACTGAATTAAATCTGGTAAAATGGGGTTCAGCCTCAAGACTATTATGGAGGTAAAGATCTTGTAGTCTTGATTGAGTAAGGAAATGGGGCAATAAGATTCACACTTTGAGGGGTCCTTTCCCTCCTTATGCAAGATTGTTATAGTCGCATATTGCCAGGAAGGGGCCCTCCCTCAGTTCAGATACTTAGTTTTTCCAAGAAGTAAGGGGGCTGTTTCTGGGACCAGTGTTTTATAAAGTTCTGCCCCAAACCCATCCAGGCCAGGGCACTTAGCTGACTTAAGTTTCTTAATTGTAGAAATTACTTCTTGGGTGATGGGCCTAGTCAGCATCCTAGCAGTGTCCGGTGGGAGCGGGGGGAGTGGGATGGTGTCCAAATAGTTCAGTTTGTCTTGTTTGGAGGTTCTCTCTTCTAGGCTACACAGTTTTGAGTAGTATTCAACAAATGCCTCTGCTATCTGTGTGGTCTGTCTAACCATTTGACCTGATCGAGATGTTATTTTAGTTATTGTGGCTTTTGCCACGTATTGACATAGTCTGAAGGCTAGGAGCCTGGTGCCTCGAGGACCACCCTCATAATATCTTTGTTTTAAGTAAAAAAAGCTTTTTCTACTTCCGCTTTTTGGATGTTTTGTAATAGGTTCTTGCATGTTAACAGCTGCCTATGCCGGGACTCAACCCAATTAATTTTTTGGGCATCTTCCAGTTCATTAATCCGAGACATTAGTTTCTGTTGTTTTTGCCTCATTTCACGTTTTTTGCGGGATGCTATTGATATGAGTTTGCCTCTTAGTGAGGCTTTAACCGTGTCCCATAATATTTGTGGTGTAGTCTCTTGTCTATTATTCTCTTCTAAGGTTATTTTCAGGTACTCCGAGTTCCTCTACAACTCCTTTGTCTTGGAGGAGAGAGGTGTTTAATCTCCAGTGTGTGGTACGTTTGGGCAGTCCCAGCTCCACCTCCAGGTAGACAGGACTGTGGTCAGAGAGGATGGTCGTGCCCACCCATATGGAAGGGAACCTACTTGGGTCTCCCGAAAATGTAAAGAACATGTCCAGACGGGAAAAGACCTGAAACCTAGGCGAAAAGCAAGTGCACGCCCTTGCTCCAGGGTACCTCTCTCCAAATATCAGACAGACCCAGTTGTTCCAGCTGAATTTTTACAGACGGGCCTTAGCTGCATCCAGCTTTGGAATCTGGGAAGTTGAATCATGGGCCCCATTTAAAACTATATTCCAGTCTCCACCCATTATTAAAGTGCCTTTGGCCTTTTCTGCCACCAATTGTAGAATATTTTAATACACTCTGAGCGGGGACCCGGGAGGGATATAGATGTTGGCCATGGTTACTTGAATGTCCTGTATGGACCCAACCACTGTAAGATACCTTGCTTCGGGATCCTTTATCACCTCCTGCTGTTGGAAGTGAAGATTCGCCGATAGAAGGATCGCCACCCCCCTCTTTCTACCTGCAGGAAGGTAGAGTGATACCAGGGGAAAGGACTCTGATTTAAGTTTTTGGGCCTCCAAGGGGGAGAGGTGGGTCTCCTGCAGGAATGCACTCCAACACCCCTGGGACGCAACAAATTGCTGGATCCTCTTCCTCTTGACTGGGCTTGACGATCAGTTCATCCTGAGAGACAAACTTCGTGGTGTAATTAGCCATGTTCCATCCAACTAAGGTTATATAGCCTTCTTTTAAACAAAGACTCTAAACATTATCAGTTTGAACCAATAAGTCTGCAAAGCATCTAACTTTTTAATATAAACATTAATAAGTAACAGAACGCTCTTTTTAACTATTATACTACAAAAAACAGTTGCTCAGGCCTCTTCCAAATTCGAGCCATGAGCAGAATTAGGTGCTGGTCAACCTCAGCCGAGACTCCTCTCGGCCTGGTTGTTCCATAATCTATGATTAGACTTCCATGGGAAAGCTGACCGATGTTAGTCAGCAGAAGGGTGTCTGAATATAAGGACCAGAGCATGGCACTCAATAATGCAATGAGTGTTCCCTGCGGGGCCCTGGAGTATCCAGGGAAGCACCCCCCCCCCTTCAGTTGTCAGTGTGAAACCGCATAAATACCTGGTTCCCAACAATTTTCCCACTCCCCACCTCTCAAAAAAAAAGTACTAAGAGCTCGAGGTCTCATGGTAACCCGCCCCAGTATCAGTGCTTAAGGCATCATGCTTTCAGCATCCCTTTCATCCTTTTCTACGTATCCACCCATCCCCCTCCTTATTTCCCCTCCCGAGAATAACACCTCTGTAGTATGGACACGGTGAAGCCTAACGAGAGATCCCCCCCCCACTCTCAAGCCCTGTTAGTTGTTAAGGTTCTCCAATGGGGAAACGAACCATGGAAATATCTCAAACAGGAGTATTCAGAGGCCAGGGAGGTCTCAGGGCTGTGGTCTCCAGCTCCTACCCCCGATTCAAGCAACAACATTTGGTGCGTCTGTCTTATTCCATTTGTCAATGATCAGTGTCCCTAAGGTGGTAGGTGGTTCAAATATAGAGGTCCATTCCTCCCAGACCCCAGCCAGAAGGAGATCCATAATGCGCTGTGCCGAGTGGCCTGGCCCCGCTATCCCCCCAAATCCCACCAATATCTTATAGGGGTAAAGCCATCCCCAGCCGTGCAGTGGACCCATAACCGGGGTTCAGGTCCGAGCTGTAGGCCCAGCGCGGCCATGATTCACCTGGATGGCCACCAGGTAGACGGAAGTCCCTTCACCCTCTCCCATCCATCTTTAAGGATAGTAGACTGAGAAAAATCGGACCAAGATGCCTCCGCCACATATGTCCCTTTAATATCCTTTGAGGGGGAGTGTTCTCGGCCTCTGTCCCCCCTGTATAATCCTCGTGGGCCCCCCCCTTTAACTCTTCGATGATCACAGGACCAACTCCACTAAAATGGTCAGTAGCAGGTGAAGCCTCATGTCTGTACATGTGAGAGCTGGTAAGGGCAGCTATCATAAAAGAGAAAGGGAAAATAAAACCTTCGGGTGAAGAATTACCCTCCCCACCAAGTTACTTCAGTGGTGCTATGCCTCTCAACTACCTAGGTCACTCCTCGGAGTCAGAAGGCATCAAACACTTCCGGGGCTGACAGTCTCCCCCCCCCCCCAAAGGAGGGCCCCAGGGCCTCAAGGAGCACCCTTCCCACTTTTCAACCTCAGAGTCTGTGGATAATGATTCCATTTAAAGCAATAAAATGAACAATCATACTCCACATTATTACCCTTCAGTAATTATTCCCATTAGTTAGATTCCAACGCACCCCCCCTTCTCTATGACGCTACCACATGTAACAATAAACAGCTCCGAAATAGGTTTGAGGAAAGGAGCAAGGAGTGTAAATCAACAGGATCAAGATTACTGCAGTGGGAAAAGGGGCAATCGGGCATCTTCATATGCAGTTAGGCTGCACCTTCCCCACTTTCCACCCTCAGAGACCATAGCTATTAATTCCATTTAGAGCATTAAAATGAACAAACAAGCTCTGCGTTATTACCCTTCAGAAACTGTTCCCATTAAATCGCTTCCAACACCCCCCTTCTCTAGAACGCTGCCAAGTAAAACAATGAGCATATCTGAAATAAGTTTGAGGGAAGGAGTGAGGAGGATAAAGCAACGGGACCAAGATTGTTGCAGTGGGAAAAGGAACAATCAGTCATCTTCATATGCAGCTAGGCTGCACCTTTCCCTCTCTTCGCCCTCAAAGTCCACAGATATTAATTCCATGTAGAGCAATGAAGTGAACGATCATGCTCTGTGTTATTACCCATAAATAAATAAATAAATAAATAAATAAATAAATAAAAACACACACTATTCCCATTAATTCAGATCCGGCAGAAACCTCCCCCTTTTCTCTAAAGCGCTACCAGGTGAAACAATCCACAGTTCATAAACAAGTTTGAGGGAGGGGATGAGGGGGATAAAACAACAGGATCACCAGTTGTCGCAGTGGGGAAAAAGGGTCAGTCTTCTTCGTATGCAGCTGAGCTGCAGCAGGGTGTCTAATACTCACTGCGGCCCCAGAGCGTCTCGATGATTAGGGGGAAGACAGTCTATATGTGGTTTGAGATGAAAAATGCAGTTAAAATCGGGAGGGCCCATTTGCCCAGGACTGTCGAGGAAGAAGCAGCTCTTTCTCCTCCGCCAGGTTGAAGCGTGGACTTCTCCGGGGAGTTGCCTCACGTGTCTGGAGGTCGCGCTGGGCCTGGTACGTCTGCTTCACCATTTGTCATCGCCAGCTTCAAGTGGGGGGGCGTTTTTATTAATCAAGGCAAGATCCAAGTTTCCAGAGCACAGCACCTATATCCGCTCGGAGGGAGGTCTGTGGTTGCTGCACCGAGGAGCCAGTCTTGGCTGTTCCGTTCTGGGCCACAGACCACGCCGATGCCAGGAGGTCTCACTCAAGCTTCTCCTTTGGTCAGGGAGGGTGTACGGATACCCAAATCCTCAAGGTAACTGCTTTAAAATAGGCCAGATCGCCTTTCGGACCTCCTGTACGTCTGATGTGCGATAGTTATAGATTGCTATTTTATGCCCCTCAAATTCCAGTGGGCTTTGTCGCCAGGCTCTCCACAGCACCTCCTTCATACTACTACACAAGGTGAAGCGAAGCACAAGTGATCTGGGCCTGGCCTCTGGGTTGCTTGGCCTCAGTGCCAGGGATCGGTGGGCACGATTAAGGCTTAAGTCTAAGTCCCTGGGAAGATCGATGGCTTTCTTGAGGAGCTTGTGTGTAAACTCGATGGTGTTTGTGGCACCATCCTCTAGACTCTCTGGGGCACCATGGATTCTAGTATTCTGCCACAGACTTCTGCCTTCAAGGTAGTCAAGCCTGTGTGTTGGCTCCCGATCTTGCGCCAGGAGGTACAACAGCAGTCTGTCCTGTCTGTCTGTCTGCTCTGATACTGCTGTAAGGCAAAGCTCCATTTGATCAGTTTTGTGGTCTATTCTGCTAAGATCAGCTCGGACAGAGTCCGATCAATTTTCGTGACCGTGCGGGCTGTTTGTTTGATGGTCTCTATCAGATAGTCTTCACGGAGGCCCCCCATGCTACTCGGCCTGCTGTGTCTCTTCGAGGGTCTCTGCCTCCTCGTTGATTTCGGGGTCATCCTCTTGCAACAGGGTTTTAAGTTTCTGGGCAGGGGTTAGGTGGAGATTCCCCACTTTATTTCTTTGTTGTTTAGCTGGAGATGCCATCGTCTTGCGGGCGATTATCAACGATTTTGATCAGTGGGTAGCGGAGCGGATAAATCAGACCGCCATGTCGGTCACTGACGTCACCGCAAGTCTGGAATCTGATTCTGTTCTGACCCTGAGCAACTCTAATCCCCACTGCCAAGAACAAGATAAAGAGTGGTTTCAAACCTAGTCCACAGTTTGTTAGGCTGCCCTAGAAAGTAGGCCTTTAAGGCACAGCAGTCTGTTTTTCTCTTATATAGGGTCCTTTGTCAATTCTGATTTTTTCCTTCCCAGTTCTTTATCCCATTTTCTGGTTGCTTAGCACATGCAGAACCTGAGGATATAAATTAACCAGAAGCCTGCTTGGAAAGCTTCACACTGGGCTTTGACTGATGTTACTGTCTTCTGCAAGTGATAAACTATCAGGCAAGGAAAATATTTAACAAAGGACCCTGAAAATAATTAACACCAGGGTCATTTTCACACACTGACATGGTCGGGGTCAGTACCCACTTCCTAATGAGACTTTCACAAACTGAAATGGTCTCCTAAGTGAAACCCTTTGGGGTAACACCATTACATAGTTGATAGATTTGGTGGTGGTGGTGGTGGTGGGGGTGGTTTGAAACAAAATCCCTCTGCCAACTATACAAAAACAAAGCTCTTGCACCAAGGCACAATTGCTTTAAAGAATACTTTTTGAGCCAAGTTCCACTCATTCAAATTCCCCCCCCTCCTCGCTTCCTAGTGCAACTCTGACTGAAATTCTTTACCATTACAAACTGGGCAGGTCCAAAATTGTTACATTTAAAAACAACCTGAAATTGTACCTTAAAAACAAATTTTCTAAGATCTACAGTTTGGCTTCACAGCCCATGACCTTAAGGCAGTGCTAGCCCATTTCTAACAAAAATATGAACTTTTAAGCATGTCTTTTTCAGACGGGAAGGGATCACAACTGCAGCCGAACCCACAGTCAGACGATCCATTCTACTTGCCAGTCTGCTGGGCCCACCCCTGTGCTCAAACTTTTTTTTTTTTTTTAATTATGTCTAAGCAGGGAGATTGCAAGGCACATCTCATACAAGTCTACAGGGACATTTTTCAATGCATATTTGTATATGTTTAAGCAACCCAAGAGAAAAATGAAAGCCACCACTGAACTAATAGAGGCCCTTAGTTCAGCAGTGGCTTTCATTTTTCTCCAGGGTTGCTTAAACATATCTATTTAAAAATGTCCCCATAGACTTGTATGGGATGCGCCCCCATGCAGTGCCTACTTAGAAGTAATAAAATGTCAGAGCGCGGGGAAGTGGAAGGATTGGCTAGCCGTGCGTTCAGCTCCAGTCATGATCCCTTCCCTCCCAAAATGGGCACGAATAAAAATTCTACTTTGGGCAGAAATGGGCTAGCGCTGCCTTAAGGTAATTGGTTATGAAACCCAAATAGAAAAAAAAAAAAAGCTTAGGAACGTACTTATGCAAATTACTAGGACAGGATTCATTCTGGCCAATTTCTTCTTCTGTACATATTTTTGACTACAGTTACAAGTAAGTATTCTAATTTCTTAAAAAATAAAAATTTTTTGCATATCTGATTCTGCCACTTCGAGTGTTGTGTATGTTGGGCTCCCTTTGTTTTCCAAAAATCTCACCAGCATTAAGGTTCAATCAATCAAGCTTTATTTTATCAGGCGAAACATCATTGAGAAGGGCTCATTTACAAGATATACCAGGACATAATGTAGACAAGGACAACAGTACAAACACAACATATGGTATCTGAGCAGGACTAACATAATATAAAATAATCATTTTTACACAAGTAGGGTAGAAGCTTTGTACAATATAGGTTATTAATTTTATACAAGTGAGGCAAAAATTCGTATAAACAAATGTGAAGAATTGAAGAAAAATATACATGTGCATATTAAAGTGCAAAATTAAGGGATAGGGAAACTGCAGGGAAAAAAAGGAAACAGCGAGGAGTGGTAAGAGGACTGAAAAAGGGGGCAAGAGACGGTACCAAGAGGCTGGTATTAGGTGGGAAGTTTCCTGCAGTTACAGGATTCTGTGAAGGCATGGGTGAACAAGGTTTTAAATGTTGACAATTTCATAGGCGAGACTAGTTTAAGAGTTTTTTGTATGTTGTTCCATAATATGGTGAGGGGAATGGCTTATGGCAGCTGCACCAAAATTAGATCAGACTCTGAGAATGACCAAGGATAAATGAGAAAGGTTTCTTAGTGTGTAGGTACCAAGAGGACAGATGGGTAGACAGACGTATTGAGGAAGCTTCTTTAAGATGGCTCAGTACAGCAAAAGGACTCCATTTCTCTGCTGTCTAACAGAAAGACGTCCAACCCACTAATCCATATAGTGAGCAGTGGTGTGTAGAGTAGGATGCACCTGTAATAAATCTTATAGCTCGATGGTATAGAGTGTCTAGTTTGGACAGGGCTGCACTAGTACCTTGGTCATACAAGATATCTGCATTATCCAGCAGCAGAAGGAATGTGGTTTGGACAAGTCTGGTTTTTGCTTCTACCGTTCCTCTACATGCTCCAAGAAGGCCAGTTTGGACTTCCGGTGACGTCACCAACCGTTATGGTGCCTTGCTAGAGGAACTCCTAGACCCCAAAAGATAACAATCCTTATTAATCGTTCTCAAATAATGACATCTCCAGCAAAACAAAAAAAAACAAACCAGGGAAGGCTCAGGCTACTCATATACAAAAGTTGAGAGAAATGCTCCAAGCAGATATCGATGCAATCCCAGAGCCTCGGGGGACACAGTCAGACCCACAGCAGGCCTGGCCATGACGCGACCACCCGTCAGAAGATATCGTTGAGATGATAAAGCAAACAGCCTGAACGGTAACGAAAACAGACCATACCCTTACTGATCTTTGCTTGGATCTGAATCAGACTGACCACAAAACCGAGCAGCTGGAACTGGGGTTCACACAGACGATGGAGCAAACTGACAGGCAGGACCGGCTTCTTCTCTATCTACTGGCCTGAGATCGTGAGCTCAACAGACAGATAGATGATCTGGAGGGAAGAAGCAGGCGGCAGAACATCCACATTTATGGGGTCCCGGAAAGTTTAGAGGAAAAAGAAGCAGACACTGTCGCCTTCATGCAAGCTCTCCCACGGGAAACACTCAACCTCCCAAAAGAGCTCGACCTCAAGATAGATAGAGCCCACTGATCCCTGGTCCCAAGCCCCAGAAGAGAGGCCTCGATCTCTTATGCATCTAACATCATACAGAAGGAAAGAAGAGATATTAAGAAAGGCATGGCAGCAAAATACCCTAATCTTTAAAGGCCACAGAATAGCTTTAGATAATGACCATACGGCTGAGGTGCAAGAGGCGAGAAAAGCTATCTGGCCAGTGGTCAAACAACTGAGAGCCAAAGGCCTCAAGGCGCAGGTCCTGCATCCAGCCAGGCTTAAAATCATCACTCAGCAAGACAATAAGGTCTTTAAGGACCTTCTAACAGCTACCCTTTACCTCGACGGCCTGGGTATTACCACTCCACCAATGGCAAGAGAGAAGCTGGAAAAAGATCTCCTGTCCTTGGCATGGGCGATCGCGCAGAAGGGGACAGCAAAAAGACACTCCATGCAACGAAATCCACACACAACCCTTCGTGCAGACATAGCTTTGATGATCCAGCAGTATGGCGACTCGGCAATGGTGAATAAAACAGCGCGACACCTTCAACTGACAGAGCGACCAGAAGAGGATCTCCCCTAGCAGAGGAAATGCAAGCGGAGGAACAACAGAGCCCGAGATGAAATGTGTACAGCCAGAAGTTTTGGTCGGCCTGTGACTATGCCTACATCCAGCACAAACGACCCCAGTGTCGACTGTCTCCCAGTATTGACTCTTAAACACCCTTGACTGAACCTGCACTGGGCCTCTCGATTACAGATTCCTGAATACCTCTGCTCGATCCTGCACAGAGTAAGTACATTGAGAGGCTCTATTGACCGGTGCAGTCTCCGGAGAGACAATATACACTAGAAGCGCAGTATAAAACCCAGAAGATGGGACCGGGGAGGAGGGTGGAGGGGAAGGAAGTAGAGAGGCCTGGAGGATGCTTTTTGGCCTTGACTGTCAGCAGGCTTACTCACAGAGAGACATCTATTGAAATAGACTCCCTCCTCTTGGGCAGAGGAGAACTGGTAACAGACTACCAAAGACTTCTGTGACTGAGTCTTATGCTAAAAATTTACAATATGAAAACTTGGAAAAATCTGGTAAAATGAGAAGGTAAGGGCCCACTCAATTACGACAAGGGAAGGTCAAATTTGAAGAACGGAGAGGCGGTCAGTCAACCCGAGGGCACAAAGCGTGATGGGTTCTGCAGTGTTGACCTCGAACGCAGGACTGCACTGGTTCTGGCTTTGCTGGGCAGGACCCCCACTCCGAAGGGAAAAACAAACGGGCTAGCTATTTGAGGTGGGGGGGGGGGGCCTGATCTGTGGGGTTGGGTCCGAGACTCGGGGAATGGAGTGAGAGTTGAAAAAATGGGGCTTCGGGGTTGCTAGACCCTAGCCAGAGTTCCCCCGACAGTGAGAAACCGAGGGATCTGCCCTTAGAAAGACAAGAAGGGCCTGGATAGGTGGGCGGGGCCTCGGGCCTCCTGTGATCCTCAGATGAAAATGAGAACTACCCTGGCGTGTTGTGGGACCACAAGGCCTCCCGTGATGTTTGACCAGGTTTGGGGGATCAATGGGAGGCCGGGGCGCTCAACCACGGAAGAGGCTAGCAGAACACAGCCCACTTGGACCGAATAAATAAATAAAACCTGAATAATTTAGAACTTCAGCGGGTGTAAGTAAGAGTAAGTGTAATAAGTAGAGAGAAAATGGATGTCAAGACCACGCTTCTAATGGAAGAGGGAAGGGGGGGGGCTGCCCTTGTTTGAAATAACACCTACACGTTGAGACTGTCCTCTGGGCTTTTTATTGGCGAACCTGAAAAGAAAATGAGATGCCAGTCAACTCAAGAGAAAGAATGGAGTTCAGGGAGAGTTGGGTGTTCGGGGGGGGGGGGGTAAACCGGAGGGAGAGAAGATAAGGAGAAGGCACAGAGTGAAGGAGGGACGGCTCAGGAGAGAGGTACCTTCTCAGGGATCCAATGTGAATTGGAAACAGCGAGGATGGCGAAAAGCCGGTAAACAGACCCTGGCGATGACTACTTGACGGGGACACCTAGTTGGAACCCCGCTTTACATAAGACCAATACCCTGAGTCAGTGGAAAGAAGCTGGAATCCCTCTTACTATGGGTGCAGATTGGGATTACGAGTCAACTATGGGTGATGGAGGCGGGGGTTGAGCGGGCTGGGTCTGGGGCTCGGAGTCTCCCGGCCTGGGGGTTCTCTCGGTGGCCTTCTTCCACCCAGGAGAGGGTGGGCCTTCGCGGAGGAAGGATGGAACCACAGGAGCAAAAAACAAACATCCTGGGTGAGCACACATGGGGCAGCTCGGAGGGACCTCATGGTGAATGAGAGAGGCCGGGAGGGACCGAGCACTGACCTCTGGCACTGGATAAGCCCAGGGCTACAGAGAAAAAGTAAAACAGGACAGAAAAGAGGAGTGCTTTCCTCTCTGCCGCAGAACTGAAAGCTAAAGTACTTGATGCACAGAGGTGCTGAAGGGGGATGGGGATTTAGATCGCCCACGGACAGTTAGTCCGTTAACTTGAAGAGTAAAGTGGTCTTGAAAGGTATCCGGGCACACCTTTATAGATAAATGGCTTTACCCAAAACAAGAGTTGTCTGAGTGCGGATCCGTGGGTCTGGAGGGCAGGCTAACGAAACTCTGAAGTGGTTGGCGATGCTGCCATAGGGTAAAGTGGAATTCTGAATATTCTGTAACATAAGTAGAGAACGATACATAGTTCACCCCCCTTCTCCGACCCTTGGACGGGATGATAATTTCTGGGGAAGGAGGCAGCGGTGGAAATGGCGCTATGCCAGAAAGGTGATCTGAAGGAGGATGACCACACAGAAACTTTCTGATAAGGTCAAAGGCGGTCTCATTGCACTACTGAGCCCCCTTACAAGTCCAATGAGACATTCCTCCTCACACCGAGGACAACGCTCAGTCACGCCTAGAAAGCTCTACAAAGGAAACAAGGGCTCATGGCTTCGAGTTCCCTTGACCATGGGCATTAATTCAGTAAATTTGCTTAAGGCTCGATGTTGGATGAGGCCAAAGCAATTGTTTACTTGTTTAACACAATTATTGATAAATTTAACTGAAAAATTGATGTAATACGAAGTTAAATGGTTCATATTATCGCAAGGTACTTATTTTGACCAAATTTCTCATCTCAAGAGCATAAGTTATCGGAGGTTAGCAGCTGAGACAATAATATACACAAATGACTAATCACCTTTCAAAGATAGTCTCCTTTAACATAAACGGTTGTACAAGCCCTGTCAAGAGGAAGAGGTTGCAGAGATACCTGAACGCCAGGAATCGACAAATTTTACATTTACATGCTAGTCCAGGACAACCGGCCTAGCCAAAAATGGTAGTCCCAGTGTTGTGAGTGGTAGTCCATGATCGGAAGGCTATATTTTAAGGAAAATCTGAAAAACATTACATAGCAACGAAGTGCATGGTGTGGGGGTTGTATTATTAATAAATAATGTGTAGCTGTAGGCCACTGAAAAACAGGGAAAATTATGAATTTTTCTATTAAATACAGGTTGAAGTCTGAGTCATGACACATACTGTAGGTATGTACAGTATATACATACATTCATATCTATAATGTATGTGCAACAGGTGTGGACGTAAATGGAGTGTGACAAACCAGTAACTGTGTATAAACGTAGAATCTTACATTTATGTTCACAGTAACTATGTCACCACCCATTTATGTACACAGTTTCTATGTCATAGGTGCCCTGCCTGCTGGATCTTCTGCCCTCCTTAAACTTAACACAGTATTGGCCGCTTCTGATTTACTCCCACAGTATTCCCTTCACTAAAACATGCTGGTCTAGCATTCACATAATGAAGAATAACTATAAAAGAGAAGTGATACTTTGTTAGAGCAGCTTCTTTGTTTACCTTGTAACCTTTTCTCCAACCCCATCACAGCTCCTCTGTACTTCCCAACACAAGTGCCCAAGCTGCCAACTGCCCAAACAGCTGGCCCGTGGCCAAGCCAAGTGTTTTTTTCAAAGCTTGTCCCCTGCAGCCACGACCCAAACAGAACAGAGCAGCTTACCCTAAAGAAAAAAAAGAACACTCTTACAACACACTACATTTCCCAGGATTTTTTTCTCTCTTTTGAAAGAGTAGCCACACTCACAATGCCATCAGTACTGCCTTACACAAAGTTCACGGCTCCCCAACCCCCCTCATGCTTCAACTTTTATTCAGCAACTCTGTACCTTTCCGATTCTCTTCTCACACAAAGGGTTCACAAAAACAATACCGTTACAATATATTTGCAAGTGTTTCTCTCCAACAATTTTCTCTTGTCATCTCTCCTCATTAGCTGCAATGCTGAGTCTAATTTTTGCTGCTGTCTCCGTCACTTACTGTAGTTTGCTTGCAAAGTTGCCTCACACTGAAGCACTGCTGAACAGACGGTGGAAAAAAAGATGGCACAAAATCCTGCTTTTAATATATATTATTTCCGGAACCAAACTTTTTTTTTTTTTTTTAATTTTATTAACAGGAATCCCTTTCAGCAAAAAATCCTCAAGAAGACTCTTGCGCCAATAACAAGGTGAAGCCATAGACGGAGTCGTGCTACTAACTGGTGACTCCTTTGTCAATCTTACAACCCATCGCTGGGCAACCATGCTCCTCCTCAGCCGCTCCTGCACTCCCTTGCCCTTACCTGCTGAATGCAAGAGGATGCGGCATGACACCTTGCCATCTCCCGACCCTGGTACGCGCCTGTTCATTCAGCTGCCAATGCTACATTCCAACAATCTCTCCGGTGAATTCACCCGTACTGCATAGCGCATACCCGCTTCCATTCTAAGCAAAAATCAGCTCCTCAACGTCAGATGCTGCGACCCCTCCTGGCCGGATGACAAATCACAAGTACATATAACAAATTTATATAGAGACTGATGCTTGTCTGTGGGCAAGTGACCCACTAAAACCTGCTTGTCCATGGCAGCAATTTGGTAGCCCAGGACGTCGGGCTATGGGATTTGTCGATCCCTGCTGAACGCCCAAAAGTGTGATGTAGTATTCCTGCAAGAAACACATCTCACCCCTAAGGAAGTACAAAAACTGAAGTGTAAGGCTCTGCCCCAGCTTTTCCACTCCTCCCTAGATGGGGGGTAGGAAGAGAGGGGTGGCCACCCTGCTTTCGGACACACTACCTTTCCAGCTCCAGGAGGTGATTGAGGATCCTGCTGCAAAGTACCTAATAGTAACAGGGACAGTACAGAACCAGCTGATCACCTTAGCCAATGTATACATTCCCCCGGGGTCCCCCGACCTCCTTTTACTCGACCTTGCTATGGCTTGTGGCTGAGAAGGCGAAAGGAATACTGGTAATGGGGGGGGATTGGAACCTAATTCTCAATAGAGAGTTGTACACCACATCTCAGATACCCAGACCAGAACATAATAAGGCCAAAGCATTCAAAATGCTAACGCAACAACTGGGAATGGTGGACATATGGAGGGAAAGATACCCCACTACCAGAGAATTCACTTGCCATTCCCCGAGGTTCCATATCTATTAGAGGTTGGATATGTTTTTTACTTTTTCAAGAGACCTCTCCTCCTTTGCCTCAATGTGGGTGGGTACCAGTGTTCTGTCAGATCACAGCCTGCTTTTTCTAGAAGTAGATCTGGGGTTACCCAAAAGAAAAACTCTCTGGAGACTGAATACTTCTCTTCTCCAAGACAAAGAGATAGTTAAAGGACTCAAACAATTCCTCAAAAGAGCAATAGAAGAAAACAACACGCCGGCTATGTCTCCCCAGATCCTATGGGACACCCTTAAAGCGATTATCAGAGGGAAACAGATACAATTAGCCACCCATAGGAAAAAGCTGATAACCCAGAAACAACAAGAACTAACCTCCCAGATTAAAGATTGGGAAAGAGACCAGAAAATTAAATGGGACCCAGAACAGGAGAGAAGAAATTAATTCAAAGCAGGACCCAACTGCAAACCATACAAAAACTAAAATAGAGAAAGTCCTATTTTATCTGAAGCAAAAATATTATGAAGGGGGACCCAGAGGGACCAAAGTATTAGCCTATATGCTCAGGCAAAATATAGCGAGGGCGGCGACAATTACTACAATAGCTTCTCCTGACAATCAGAAAATTACCCAGGCCTCTCAAATAGCAAAGGCCTTTGTGGCCTATTACACTAAACTATATTCATTCCAGGAGGAAACCTCTCCTCAGGAGAAAAAGAAATACTTGGATTCCTTCCCCCTCCCTCCTTTATCCCGGGCCAAAGCAAAAACCCTTACTAGACCCATCACCCAACAAGAGATCAAACAAGTAATAAAAAAAAAAACACTTAAAAACAGCAAAATGTCCAGGGCCAGATGGATTCAGTGCTGAATTCTATAAAACCTTTGAGACAGATCACCCCCGTCCTTCTGAAGGCGTTTAACAGCGGTGTGGACTGGGATAGACCCTATACCTCCCTCTTGGCAATATGCCACCATCTCGGTCATTCATAAGGAAGGGAAAGATCCAACACTCTGAATCCTACCGCCCCATATCTTCACTAAACGTAGACTACAAAATTCTCACAGCTATAATAGCTTCCAGGTTAAATCCTATATTACCCAGATTAATACATATGGATCAAACGGGCTTTATCACCGGCCGTAAGGCCTCTGGCAGTGTCAGATCAGCGATAAATATAATAGATACCATTCAGAGATCTGGCTCACCGGCATGCTTAATGAGCCTAGACACTGAAAAGGCCTTTGACAAAGTTTCCTGGGGCTTCTCATTTGCAGTACTAGAACACAGAGGTTTCCCCCAATCATTTATTAATGTTATCTAGATGCTTTATTCCACTCCACAGGCCTATGTCCAAGTGAATGGCAGAATATCAGAGAGGTTTGGCCTGGGTAGAGGTACACTCCAAGGGTGTCCCTTGTCTCCTCTGCTGTTCGCTCTATATATTGAGCCATTGGCGGAAGCAGTGCGCAGAGCGGAGGAGGTAAAAGGGGTATTTATTTATTTAGCTTTTGTTTACCGGGTAAGTACACTAGACAAGTAGTATGCCTATTTTCAGGAACGACCCGGGAGAGCACAAAACATACAGTATACATACATGGCAACATTGGAGAAACAGCATGATACAGTCAAAAAACAGCTATAACAACGTTTGTATAAGGGCAAAGATACTGCCACACATAGTACAAATTGTTACAGGACATAGACAGACATTAGAATCACTGAATACGTATTTCATAGACCATCATGGACAATAGTGGACTGCAGAGTATTACATTACAGAGACTAGGAGCAGTCACATCTTGTCGTTTGTTTTAGGTGGGACCACAGGGAGGAGCGAAAGGTCCCATGGGAAGGGGCAGAGCGAACAGAGTCCGGAATGGAGTTCCAGAGCCTAGGCACAAAAGCGGCAAAGTCACGATCCCCCATAAGGGTCCGAGTAGGGGGAACTTTAGGCAACTCGGCGATCTGTGACCTGAGCTGGTAGGGGATGGCGTCCAGTTTTGGGAGGAGATGCGCCAGTCCTGACGGGATGCCCGTGGCAAGCACTTTCCTGGTGAAGTTTCCTACACCAAGGATCAGGAATTCCGCAGGGGGGGAAGCCAGTTGAGTTTGTCATAGAGCTCACATCGGTGGGTGAGTTTGGGAGCAGCAAGTGCAAACCGACAGATATTATATGCAGTGTTCCACCGATTAAGATGGATTTGGGGTGACCTGGCAAAAAGGTGGTATCCATAACTAAGGGAGGGAAGAAGCACTCCCCTTGCAAGTGCCAGCCTCGCTCCCGGAGTCAGGTTGTATTTGGCCCTGAAGGCAAGGCCAAGCTTACACCTGGTGGCTCTGCAGATGTTTTGGATATGGCTTCCCATGTCAAGTTGTGGGTCAAGGGTGACCCCAAGATATTTAATTGAGCTCGGTGTTGGCAACAGGGGGCCTCCATCACAAGCTATTTTGAGCATAGCTGATGGGGCTTTTAACTTGGCCATGGAACCAAAGAGCATGGCCTGAGTTTTGTTAGGATTCAATACCAGTCTATGGTTGGTAATCCAGGCCGAGACTCTGCTGAAGTCTTCAGATAGGCACTGCTTAAGGTCAGCAGCATTACGAGCATGGGCCACTAGCACAAGGTCATCTGCATAAAGCGTGACTTGGCAGTGAGAGGTCACCCATGGGAGTTGATTAATAAAAAGTGAGAATAGGAGAGGTCCAAGTACTGATCCCTGGGGAACTCCCATGGTCACAGCCCTAGGCTCCGAGAGGACCTTGTTAAAGCAGGTGCGCTGCTTTCTACCCGTTAGGTAGCCCATCATCCAACTCATGGCATGCGGAGAGAACCAGAGAGCCCTGACCTGCTCCCCCAGTAGGTCATGGTTGACAAGGTCAAAAGCTTTTGACAAGTCAATAAATATAGCACCTGACAGTTTGCCCTGATCCATGGCGGATCTAATACTAGAGGTTACAGTAATCAGGGCAGTAGTGGTACTATGACCCTTCCGGAAACCATGTTGGGCCCCAGAAAGCAGCTCATGGGTATCCACATACTCCGAGAGTTGCTCCGCCACAACCTTTTCCAGGAGTTTACCAAGGGATGGGAGAATAGCAATAGGGCGATAGTTGTCAGGGAGTTTGGGATTTCCCTGCTTCAGAACAGGGACTATCCTTGCCTCCTTCCAGATGTCAGGGATTATCCCCGAGCTAAGGGATAGGTTAAAGATATGGGCAATCAGAGGGGCAATGTAAGCTGCTCCCAGCTTGAGAAGCCTGGGCTCAAGGTTGTCAGGCCCTGCACTGGAGTGCTGGGAGGGCAGCCAAGCGGTTCCAACATCAAGGACAGACACGGCCTTAAGATTAAATACTCTCCGAGGAGGATGTTCACTCTGCATCGGAGGGATATTAAGCGAGCGACCCCCATCGGTCGTGAAACGAGAGGTGAGGGCCGAAAGGTCAGAAGTGGAGATTGAGGTGGTCGGCTATAGGGTGGGGATTATTGCACGAGACTCCATCAATAATCATGTCCACGACACCCGAGTGAGAGGGCCCAGTGACGAGGGATTTAATGTTCCTCCAGAACCTCCTAGGATCTCTGACAGAGCTAAGTAGTGCCGATTTACAGAAGTTACTTTTGGCAGCCCTAATGGCTTTTTTACATAGATTCCCGAGTTGCCGATATCTCAGGAGATTAGCAGGATCTCTGGAACCCTTAGTACTTGCCCAGCATTTGTCTCTCTCCCGCATCTGGGCAAGTAAGTCACCATTCAGCCAGAAGGTGGCTGTTCCCCTCACCCTCCGGGTGACCCTGGGGGCGTGTCTATCTTGGAGAACACCAAAGGAATGTATGAAGCAGAAGGCTGCCACTGAGGGATCAGAGGCTTCAAGCACCCTGGTCCAGTCAGTACATCCTAGATCGGCCAGGAAAGCCTCAGGGTCAAAACTGGAGTATTTTCTGACTTGAATGATTTTGTGTGGAATTCTAGGGGAAGAGATTTTCCAGACACAGTATACCAGGGAGTGGTCAGATATGGAGTCTGATAGCGTGCCTGATGAGGCAATCCTCTCTGGCCGGTTGGTCAGGATCCAGTCCAGCAGGGAACTTGAGGAACCATTGGCTGCCTGTCTCGTCGGGTCATGGATTAGTTGGTTAAGGGATAGGCAGGCAAGTTGTGATTCGCATTTCCTAATATTGCCACACTCCCAGTTCATGTTGATATCACCCATAATAATGAGTTCACTGTCACCTATACTAGGCCTAACTGCATCTAAGAGGAAAGCGAGTCCTGTCAGACCCCCCGCGGGGGGGGGGGGTTATAGGCGCACACCAAGTGCAGCTTCTTAGCATCGCCCAGGAGCACATGAAGAAACTCAAGGTGGATGATCAGGTTTACTCTGTGCCACCAGGGAGATTTTCAGATGGGATCTGTAGTAGATGAGGGTGCCACCCCCCTTCCTACCCCCAGTCCTGTCTAGACGGATGAACTCGTATCCTGTTAGGAAGCAGGCAGAGTCAGGAATCGAGGGTTTGAGCCAAGTCTCAGTTATCCCTAGGATGTCTGGCTTGTATAGCTCAGTCCACGCTAGGAGATGGTCTCTGTTAGGAAGCAAGCTCCTAATATTCATATGCACTATTTTTAGTCCCTTATTCCCACTCCAGGTGGCGGGAATATTAGAGATCAGCTTAGATGGCCCAGGATTGAGCTCAATATCTCCAGCCATGAGAAGTGAGAGTAGGGCTAGCCAGGGGAGGAACAATCTTACGAGCGGCCTACCTCCAGGCCTGTGCATGCTTCGGACTTTCTTCACCCTGACCGTCACACAAGGCATCTAGTTTCAAGGCTAAGGACAGTACAGTAGTGCATTACCTTAGTTACAAGTAGGTTGGAAAAGGAGAAATCAGTATCATCATGGGAGGAGGGCCACAACCCTGGGTCAATAAATAGGCTAGGAGTCGAGGTAGCACAATAAAGGAGGACTAGCCCCAGGGCCAGTATCATAATTATTAGTATCATAAAACCGACCTGCTGCCCCCTCCTGAACACAGGAGAGGTGGCTTCCAGTACTTCCATGGTAAGGACAGTAGTAACCACCCCCACAAATTATAGGCAACTGGAGACCTAGAAAAGGAGCAAACCAGGGCTCCTGGAAACCTGTAAAAGGGGCAAACCAGGACACCCCTTGTGGTAGGGCCCCAAAGGAACAGACCACCATAACTAGCGCTTTGGTGGGGGACCGGTGTAGGTCGCCACACCTCCCCTCCTCAGCAGCTTGCAGTAGTTGAAGGCGTTGGGACAGCAGACAGAGCAGGAACTAAACAATGCTGATAGGCAAGCAGGTGGTGAAAATAGGAAAATGTCTTTAAAGGCAAGACAGAACAAGTGTTAGGCCCAATAGCTGCACTCTGTATCTTTAAGAGGAGTTGCAATATTAGAGAGGGGAGAATGAACATTGCTAGGGGTTGTGCCGAGGGGGGGGAAGTATTTAATAAAGGCTGGAGGTGGGGTGGGCGTAAAAATTCAAGCAGCAAGGAGACAGAAGGACAGAAAGTGAAAGAGAAATTGAATTATTTGCAGGGCAAAGCTTACAACTGTGACCCAAATAGAATCTGGTCTAAACAGAAAAAACTATCACTTTAAACTTACTTTCTGATCCAGGGTAGCTTACCACTGGACCTTAAAACAAAAAGATTTTACAATCTACAAACCTGCAGCCTAAATGAACTTGCACTTCAAACTACCCTTACAGTGCAAAATTGCTGTAAAACAAGCTTAGGTTCGCGTTTAAGTTAGGATTTACAAGATAATTTGGAGAGACTTAACAAGTACCACAATCAGAATATAACATTAGCTTAAGATCCAGAGAGGAAACAGCAGTAGCAAAGAATTAAAGAACTGCAGCAGCCCGTCAGCAGGCAGAGTCGATGGTTCTGGACAGTCCAGTTTCTGCAGCGTACCTTCGGGCTGGTGATCAGCGGGCAGTGCAGCGAGGAAGGCAGCCGGCGGACAGAAGGGGTCCGCCCGGCGCTTGAAGCAGCAGACGCACCACGTGGCAGGAGTGAAGCTTCGGTCTGGTGATCAGCGGGCAGTGCAGCGAGGAAGGCAGCCGGCAGACAGAAGGGGTCCGCCCGGCTGCTTGAAGCTGCAGACACACCCGTGTCAAGGGTGAAGCTAAGTGGAGACCTGCATAAAAAAATATCGCTCTATGCAGACGACGTTCTCCTGAGCCTCACACAACCTCAACAGTCCATAAAGCAAGTTTGGGCAATCCTGACGGAATTCAGTAGACACTCAGGATACACACTTAAAAACAAGACAGAGGTGCTCACTTTTTTCTATAAACCTAACTTAGAGTTGTGCAATCTCTTCCCATTAAACTGGAAGGTGAGCAAAATGAAATACCTAGGTATATATATTACAAAGCAATATTCCCAACTGTTTACTGTGAACTACGCCCTTCTAGTAAACAACCTACAAAAAGATCATGAAAGATGGTCTCTGCTGAATCTCCCAACATACTCCAAGATACAAACACTGCAAATGAATGTACTACCCCGGTTTTTATACTTGTTTCAATGCATCCCACTCTATATACACAAATCGATCTTTCAAACATGGAACAAAATGTTTTCCAAAATTTATTTGGAGCTCCAAGAGGCCCAGAATAAACTTAAGAATCCTCCAAGCACACCGAGAATAGGGTGGACAATCCCTCCCGGATATGGAAGATTATTTTCTGGCGGCCCAATTAAAAACTGCCATAATGTGGTCTAATCCCAATGCCAGAGTGAGCTGGCAAATCATGGAGAAAGATGAGGAGAGAGGGACGGGGCTACAACCCCTGGAATCCAGACTGCTGGTCTCCAACATAAATAGATGCCCATACCCTAGGCTGACCTCGATCAGGGATACAGTAACATCAGTCCACAGAATAGGGCAGAAATATAAACTTAAAAATTCCATATGGCCCTTAAAGACTAGCATGGGACCTAGATTTTCAACCTGGGCTCATAGACAGAGGATTTCATACCTGGGAGGAGAAAGACCTCAGATTTCTCACAATTCTGGCAGGGGGAGACTTTAGACTTCGAATCCCTTAAAAACAAATATGGTTTGCAAAATTCAGACCACTTCAGGTACCTACAGGCTAGAAACTATATCTTCACGTTAAAGAAAAGAGATTTGGAGACGGCCCAGCAGATCCTTAGTGCCATCCAGGAAAGCCGCGAAGCTGGTCAACAAAGTGGGTTGATCTCCGCCCTCTATAGAGCTCTATCGACTGAAAGAGGATCCACTTATTAAAATAAAAACAAAATGGAGGGAGGAAGCACCCCAGGACCTGGGAGAACTCAACTGGGATCCAATTTTTTTTCTTAACTAAAAGAACGACCCAATCTCCGTATTGGCAGGAGTTCTCATGGCGAATTAAGGTCCGATATTATATGGGGAGTCAAAAAATAAGTAAAAGAGATCCAAATGTGTCAGCTCAGTGTTGGAGAGGATGTGGGTCGCTAGAGGCGGGACATTTGCACATTTTCTGGTCCTGTACGGGTTTGCGAGCCTTCTGGGATAGAATTATTCGAGCACTTAGAGATATTTTTGGTACAGACACACTAAACTGGCCTATAATGATTCTAGGGCTCTCCCCTGAAGAGATACAAGACATGGTCCATAGTTACATTGTATCCATATTAATAGCAGCGCACAAAACCATCACAAAGAGGTGGCGGACCCCTACTCCCCCCAATATGCAAGAATGGATAAAGATAGTGGATATGATATCAGAATTGGAAGAACTCACTTACAAAATTAACAATCGAATTTCCACTTACATGAGAAGGTGGACTAGATGGGAGGAGAACTGGCGATCCTCCAAAGAAATAGTACTTGACTGATCAAAAGCTAGCTTTGAGGCAAGGGAGGAGAGACTCGCTATTAAAAGTAAAAAAATAAATAAATAACCAGCGGGCCGGAAATAATGAAACAGAAAGGAGGGGATGGGCTGTGATCTGACCTAGGTTAAAGAGAGACGGTGATCAATTTCCACTAGAATTCAAAGAAAATGAAGTAGTTCTTCATATTATAGAAAACAATGATATAGTAACTATCGAAGTATTGAGATAAATGAGAAATTAAATTGAATACTCTAAGAATCAACTCAATTTGAGCTATGTATAGATATTAACAGAATGTATAAATATATGATGTACCTGCTTGATGTTAATAAACTTGAGGAAAAAAAAAAAAGGCCAGTTTATTATCAATCCAGACACCCAGATATTTAAATTTAGTAAAATTCAAGAGGCTCACCGAGGAGGGTAGTGATCGGGGAGGAGAGGGAGAGACATTGCCTTTGTTTTGACATTTAAAAGTAGTTTTAGTTGTAGCAGGGTTTTCTGAAGTTGGCTCAAGTCTAGTTGCAGGTCTGTGCATAATTCTGGGGATGGCCTAGCGATATACAAAACAGTGTCATTGGCAAATAAGTGTATAATAGCAGCCTTTAACCCAGAGTGACTGTTACTATACATGGCAAGTAGGAGAGGGCCCAGAATGGAACCCTGTGGAACACCTCTCAACAGGGTTCTTGTGGGGGAAGAGATCTCCTGCCGCCTTTGAGATTGTCCAGTCAGGTAGCTATTAAACCATTTGAGTACAGTATTATCAAGGCCAAAGTTGCAGGGGATGCCCAGGAGCAGAGAGTGGCCCATGGTATTGAATGCCTTGCTTAGATCCAAGAACAAGGCACATACATATTGCTTATTGTCCAATGCAGCTAGCCAGTCATTGAGACTTTAGCCAGGGTGGGGATCGTACTATGACAAGCCCCAAATCCAGACTGCACCGAGGAGAATAGGTTGTTGGAATCAAGGTAGTTCCCGATTTGCTGGTTGACTAGTTTTTCTAACAGCATAGAGAGTTGGACGCAGAGAGGTAGGCCTATAATTGTTAAGGTCACTAGGATCTCCAGATTTCAAAAGGGGAATGACGTGAGCAGTTTTCCAAACAGAAGGAAGGGTCCCCCGAGTAAGGGACAAGTTAAATAGATGGGTAATGGTAACAGCCAGGGAGTGATATGCTATTTTAAAAAAAAAAAAAAAAAAAAAAATACAGTTCCAAGAGATCTGCGCCAGCACTTTTCCTTGTGTCAAGCTGAAGAAGCAAGTCCTTGGCTTGTTTTAGCATGACAGGGCTAAAGGTGAAGGTTGCACTGACCTCAGAGAGGGAATGGGCAACCAGGTCTAGATCCTTACCAAATAACTGGTCTCCAAGGCTGTTAGCTGGAGAGGAGTCAAAAGCCAGCCCTGCCGTAGCAAAGTGACTATTAAATAGATTTTGGATCTCCAGTTTGTCAGAGATGGTAGAGCTTCCAGTTGTGGTTTTTGTGGGAAAGGAGTTTGCTGATCTGTGACTGTCTATCTTCCTTATAGTTTACCAAAACAGCAGAGAGCAAGTGGTAGAAGCATCCAGTTTATTGTTTTAGTGGCTAACTTTGGAATCTCTGGTAACCTTAGTGCAGGTGTAAGGTTTATAAAATGGGCATTCATGATAAACCAACTGGAATGTTGGACAGGCAAGTCAAGTCCGATTACCTCCTTCTCCTGCTGCCAGGAAATGACCACCTACTGCCAAGAAGTGGCCACTTGAGTCAACAGAAACCACCACTACCACCTCAGCAACTTTCATCATCCACCTAGTTTTCCTATATGGACAGATGGCACAAGGCAGAAGGGAACCTCTTTAGAACAAAAAAGGCTACATGGACACCATACAAAGGAGGGTCAAGAGGAAGATCTGGGGCAGAATGAGAGGTTGTTGGAGGAATGGCTGATTTATAAGATGGGTAGAGAAAATCTGGAGTCCTGATGGGTTTAGAAGATTCTGAAACCATAGTTTTCAGGAAAAGAAACCCATGACAGCAAAGCAGGACACAGTACACTGCAGAATTATTTCATGTCTAGAGAAATTTTTTTGAAACCCCTTTTCCGTCAGTGATGTTTTGCCTTTACAAGCAACTTATATATTTTTGTTTAACACCACTTTAGCAGCATAGTACATTGCAATAAACATTTACAGCTCCAATGTGATATACAGTACCCGTTTTTTCATTCATTAAATGTAGGTGTCTCACTTTCTCCCCCATACACAATGAAGTACCACTCCAGGTTCAACAGTCTCTATACATGTACCACAGCCAACAGTCCTCTGTCCCTGCACATCTTCTGCTCCTCAGCGACCCACTTCCATGTCCACTGAATGGATTTTTAAATCCTGCTCTATACAAAAGCAACTATTACCAAACCATGCACTCCAACCAGTAACTAACAGACCCCATAAAATCCCAAACATCCAGGTCCTCCCAGACTCCCTGAGTGACCACTCCCCTATCCTATTCCACTGGGTAGCCCCCAATCCCAAACCCAAAGCCCAGACCACCCTCCGCAGGCGCCTCCGCCCTGGTGGGCTGAAGAAACTTAAAGCACTCCTCACCCAGATAGACTGGTCCCCCATTCAGCAGGCAACCAACATTGACACTGCACTCACCTTCACTCACACCTTCAACATGGCCTGTGATCTCTTTGCACCCTTAACCAAAATCCGGTCCAAAAAACAGAACGCACCCTGGGTTAGCCCGGCCCTCCTACAATTACTTAGAAACCGGGATAACCTCTGGCACCTTGCCACTGAAACAGGTTGTCTGTCTGATAGGCAAGCATACAATGCAGCCCGGAATAAGTGCTCATGGGCCATCAGGAAAGCCAAGGCAGACCATTACCAGGCCTCCCTTACCTCCTCCTGGGGCTCAGCCCGGACCTTCTGAGATAATATTAAGCAACTCAATAGTAAAGCTTGCTCCCCTGCCCATCCCAGCTCACTAGAAATGGCACCACCTCCACCGAGCCTGCCACCATAGCTAACTGGTTCAACACCACGTTCACTGACCTTAGCTCAGTCCTCCCTAGTAATTTCTTTGACCTCCCCCAGCCACCCTCCCCTGTCCTCCAGCACCCCAGCTTCCTCCCTCGGAAGATTTCCACCGGAAGCCAGACCCATCCTAATCAAAGCTCTCAATGGCAACAATCCCGGCAGTGACTCACTGGACCCCAGCATCCTCAGGCTGGTGCTAGATGAAGTCCTTGCACCACTCACAAGCCTAATTAACCAGTCACTCTGCCTGGGACAATTTCCCACAGCTTGGAAACAGCCATTATCACACCTATTCATAAAGGGGCGACAGGTCATTGGCCAACAACTACGGCCAATCTCCATCCTCCCTCCTCTCTAAAGCCCTGAGAAAGTGGTGGCCATTCAAATCACTGATTATCTGGCTAAGCATAACATCTTATGCCCAGAGCAACATGGCTTCCGTGCGGGTCACAGTACCAGCACTGCCCTTATTGAATTCTCCAACTTTCTACACTCCTCCTTGGATACCAGCTCCCTAGCTGGTGCAGTGTTCATTGACCTCTCAAAGGCTTTCGACACTGTCTCCCATCCACTTCTGCTGAATGCACTCTGCCACACTGGTCTCTCCGCTGGCCCCCTGGCATGGTGTGCTAGCTATCTTGACACTATCTCAGTGTGTAAAAATTAATAGCACACTCTCCGATACCCGTCCCATTCTCTCTGGGGTCCCCCAAGGCTCCATCCTGGGCCCCCTTCTCTTCTCGCTGTATCTGAACACCCTGCCCAGGGCATGCCCTGGCAAAATTCTACTGTATGCAGACGACGCTGTCCTTTTTGCCACCCACCGCAATCCCATCTCCCTACAGGACTCCCTACAGCAGTCTTTCAACAGTGCCGAGGCTTGGTTTAAGGAGTGCAGACTCATCATCAATCTTAAGAAAACCAAAACTATGCTCTTTTCCCACCCCCAAAACAGAGCTAGAAACCACCCACTCTATATCCTTCCAAGTACCAACCAGCCACTAGAACAAGTCTGCTCCTACAAATACCTTGGGGTTACCTTCGATTCAGCCCTCACATTTCACAACCACATCGACGCCCTAACATCCGCCACTAACACACGGCTTGGCATCCTATTCCGCCATAGAACCTGCCTTCCCCCAAATGCTCTCCGGCTAGCTGTTACATCATCCGTTCTGTCCCTTGTAGACTATGGTCTACTAGTATATGGTGCTGCCGACACCACTGCACTCAACAAAATTCACCTAACCCTGAATAAAGCGTGCAGATTGATTACTGGTGCCCCCAGGCTCACACACACCTGTCAGCTGTATGTCGATGTTAACCTGCTTACCCTGGATGAACGGCTCCAATACCAAACCTGTCTCCTCACCAAAAAACCCTACTCGGGCTCTCCCCCCCGGGGTAATGGCATCCATCCACCAGAGCCCTCCCACCATTGCAACACGGTCTTCCTACAAGACCACTCTAAAGGTTCCCAGATCAAGAACCAGCCGTGGCCAGAGGTCCTTCTGCTATAGAGCCCCAACCTGGTTTAACTCTCTCCCTGCCATCATCACCAAGTTCAAAACCACACTTCGGAACCACATCTTCAGCACTCGTAACTGCTCCTGTCTCTGAACATAGCCTCCACCTCTGCTTCTCTTGACAATGCCCCCCGGGCAGCTCTCCACCTAACCATCCCCTCCACCACTTCCCTGTACACCATGCCTATGTTTAACCTGGCCAGTGTCAGCTGTTTCAGTGTTTACCTACCAGATTGCTCACTTGATACCGACTTGTGTAACACCTGTTATCAATTACATGTACCCTGTACCCAGTTGTATTTGTCTGACCACAATGTGACGTGGCGCCTCTGTTGAACGCCGATTGTTTTGCAAATCTTTGCTATGTAACCAAAAACACAATGTATGTCTTTATGTGACGAAGTACCTTAGGAAACGAGCCTCTGGCTCAAAGGTTGTAAACTGATTCTTAAAATACATACATACATACATACATACATACATACATACATACTACATACACTGAGCAAGAGTAAAGCATAAAACAGAAAAAAATCTGCGGAAACAGCATCTTGTGCTGCACAACACAGTACAATACTGTGTGCGATGGCAGGAGTTAGCTTTACAGCTTGGGAAAGGAATCTCTGCTATAGCAGGTGATATGGGGGGAAAAAAAAAAAAATCAGCTCAATATACCATAGAGAGAGACTACAATGGACAGCAAAACTCTGCAAACAAGTGGGGAGACAAAGAACATCATGAGGTGGGAGGTGTCAAGTCACACAGATCTCCACAGGATCCTATAACCGCTACACAGCTCCCGCTACTTGCTTAACTTAAACAGCACCCAGCCAGTCTAAACAAGGATTTATTAATATTTTAAGGCTTTTTATTTCTATATAATAGATTTTTTTTTTTTTTTATATACAGTGCCTTCAGAAAGTATTCACCCCCTTGGATTTTGTCACATTTTGTGATATTGCAAACTCAAATTACAATACATTTATATGGGATTTTTTTGTCACGTATCTACACAAAGTACTCTGTCAGAGTGGAATGAAACTTCTGGAATTTTTTGTACATGTAATTTAAAATAAAAACCTGAAATGTCTTGATTTGATAAGTATTCACCCCCTTTGCTATGACACTCCAAATTGAGCTCAGGTGCATCCAATTTCCTTGTGAGATCACTCAAACTTGAATAGAGTCCACCTGTGGTCAGTTCAAATGGTTGACATGATTTCAGAGGAAATACACCTGTCTATATAAGGTCCCACTGTTGACAGTGCATGTCAGAGCAGAAACTACCATGAAGACCAAGGAGTTGTCCGTAGAACTCCGTGATAGAAATGTGAGGAGGCATAGATCTGGGGAGGGGTATAAACACATTTCTAGGGTGTTGAAAGTTCCCAGGAGCACAGTCAAGTCTATCATTAGGAAATGAAAAGATTACGGAACCACCCAGACTCTTCCTAGAGCAGGCCGTCCTCCCAAACTGAGCAACCGGGCAAGAAGGACCTTGGTCAAGGAAGTGACCAAGAACCCAATGACCACCCTGACCGAACTACAGAGTTCCATGGCTGAGATGGGAGAACCTGTCCAGAGGACAACAATCTCTGCGGCACTTCACAGATGTAGCCTCTATGGGAGAGTGGCTAGACGGAAGCCACTCCTAAGAAAAGGCCACATAACAGAACGCCTGGAGTTTGCAAGAAGGCACATGGCAGACTCAGATCATGTGGCAAAAGATTCTCTGGTCTGATGAAACAAAAATTGAACTCTTTGGCCTGAATGCAAAGCGCTATGCCTGGCGCAAACCGAACACAGCTAATCACCCGTGTAACACCATCCATACCATGAAGCATGGTGGTGGTGGCAGCATCATGTTATGGGGATGCTTTTCAGTGGCAGGGACTGGGGCACTTGTCAGGATAGAGAGAACAATGAATGGAGCCAAATACAGGCACATCCTTGAGGAGAACCTGCATCAGTCTACAATAGATCTTGGACTGGGGCGAAGATTTACGTTCCAACAGGACAACGACCAAGCATACAGCCAAAGCAACTCTGGAGTGGCTTCAGAACAAGAAGGTGAATGTCCTTGAGTGGCCCAGCCAAAGCCCAGACTTGAATCCCATTGAGAATCTGTGGAAAGAAAGATTGCGGTTCACCGATGCTCCCCATCCAACTTGGCAGAGTTTGAGCAAATCTACAAGGAAGAATGGGCGAAAATCCCCAAATCCAGATGTGCAAAGCTGATACAGACATACCCAAGAAGACTCAAAGCTGTAATTGCTGCCAAAGGTGCTTCTACAAAGTACTGACTCAGGGGGGTAAATACTTAAGTAAACAAGATATTTCAGTTTTTAATGTTTCATAAATTTTTGTTACACAATAAAAATATTTTTGCCCATTTAAATTGTTGAGTATGCTGTGTGAATCAAGGGAGAAAAATCATTTCAATGCATTAAAAATTCTGGTAGTAACAACAAAATGTGACAAAATCCAAGGGGGGGAGGGGGTGAATACTTTCTGAAGGCACTGCATTTTAATTAGTAATCCATTCTATGAGCACAATAAGACACTCCAGGGTGCAAGTCCCTTTTCCTGAATCACACTTCCAAGTTGTTGAAGGCAAGTGCTATGTGCTTTGATGCAGGAGTTGGGGCTGCTATCTGTACATCTGGCCAGCTCGCGTGAAACGCTGATGTGAGAGGCAGGGGGTGCTACTCTTCCTAGAGTACTGAAAATGTGTTTTTTTTTAATATAAAGAATCAACGAGGAGTGTGTTCAAATAAGTGGACAGAGTCTTCCTTACGTACTGCTTGAGCTCGCATTGGTTTTCGCTTGCTGTGTCTCGGAGTTTGTGTGGCTCCAGTTGGAGCTCTTCCTGAGCCGCTCCCTTTCTTCAGTCTTCCTGTATACATGCATGATACCTTCTGCTCGCTGTTTATGCTTTCTGTGGGGGAAGAGTGCCTCAGAAACTGCCTAGTGCATGAGGACTGTCAGGGTAGGGTAGAGAAACACTGTGGGGGGAGGAAATGAGGGAGGGCATAACTAAGGCAACCAGCCTCCGTAAGAAGAAGTGAGTAAAAGAGAAAGGAAAGTATTATCGTACTCTAGGGAACTGGCCATGGTGGTGAAGGAAAAAGAGTTGGCATTCAGGTGGTATACCGAAATGTTTGAGGAAAGGGTCCTGAAGGGACGTACAGCTCTGAAAGTGCACAAGGCTACGGGAACGGACAGATATACAAAAGGTTACTAAAAAGAACTCTGAAAGGTGTTTGTTGCCCCACTGAGGACCTTATTCAACAGCTCACTGGAATATATGCAGTTCCAAAGGACTGTGAAAGAGCAGACGTTGCCACGTTACATAAGAACGGAGCAGGGAGGACACTAGCAACTATGAGACAGTAAGCTTCACCTCAGTGGTGGGGAAATTAATGGAAACAGTGTGAGGGAATACTATCTTGAATCCAATGGGCTTCGAGATCAAAGGCAGCATGGATTCATTGTTGGGGGTGGTCATGCCAGATTTTCCAGATTGATTTCTTTTACTACGGGACAAGAGAAATGGATTGGATATTGGGTGGGTGGGGGGGTGTGTGTGTGAACATGGCCTATCTGCACTAGCAAAGCCTTCAACACTATTTCAGAGGAGACTGGATTAAGAAATTGACTAACCTAGGGGTGGTATCCAAAGTGGTGAATTGGGTTAGAAACTGGTTAATGGATGGGTGGCGATTAAGGACACTCACTCCCATGAAAGTGACCAGCGGGTGCCACAGGACTCAGTACTGGGACCAGTTCTCTTCAATGTCTTCATAAGTAACACTGCAGATGAACTGGAAGGGAAAATATGCATTTTTACAGATAAGAAAAAAAAAATTCAGTAATAGGGTGGACAATCAGGATAAGGAGGGAAACTGAGAAACTCTAGGAGTGGCCAATAACATGGTAGTTGGGATTCAATCACAAAAAGTGCAAATCATGCACCTAGGGCACAGAAACTCATAACTGAGTACAGGATGACAGGAGGAGGTACTGTCAGTCACTAACTAAGAAAGGGACCTTGGGGTTACATCTGATGGCCTCAAAGTGGAGGGAAGTATGGCAAAGCAGCAGATAGGGCCAGTACAATGCTGAGATGCATTGTGAGAGATATGTCCAGTAGGAGGAGGAGGGAAGTGGTGCTGCCATTGTATTGTTCACTGGCAAGACACCACCTGGAATAGGCACTAGGACGAAAAGTCACCAGCTATAAAGTAGCGGTTACTACGTCACAGTGTACAGGTTGCCCAGAGCATACATTGCCGGAGTAAATGTTGAAGAAAATGTTGCCGTGCTGGCAAACTGCGACATCATTTTCAGTCTTCAGTGACTGACTGCACAGGCTGCCACAGCACCTAAATCACAGTTCAAACTGCAACACTTTTTTCGTTTACCAGTAACGGATGAAACTGAATTAATCTCAACTTACGTTGCCCCATCACCTAAAATCAAACTTAAATCTGCAGCATCCCCCCCACCGTTTACCGGTATGGGATGAAACTGAATTACTCAACTTACATTGCCACAGCACTTAAACTTCAACTAGTTTTTTGTACGTTGACCTGTAAGGATTGAGATCGAATTACTTTGAACTTGCGTGGCTACAGCAATCATTCTAATTATATTTGCCTCAACTGTAACAGGTTTTAAATTTAAGTTCAAGGCACTACACGTTTGTATCTTTCGTCAACATGCAGTTCATCCCAAGTCAAACACAAGCTAAAGCTTGCACTGAATAATTTCCAGTACACAAAGGAAAAGGATGGTGCAGAAAAAAAAAAATTTGGCGCTGCGAGTTGCAAAGTTGCCGTGGCCAGCTGCACACTGTGGGAGATGCTATTTCTAAGGATCCGACGGAACACAACCATGCCCCTATACATGGAAAGGTTTCCTAGATGCGGCTAGAGCAAGCATCAAGCACCGTGCGAGAGACACAGAGGAGCCCACACGCAACACTGTGCATCGTGGGTTGCAGGAGGTTAATGTTGGTCACGTGCACCTTCTTCCTTCCCAGGACACCTTACAGAGAGATGTTAGTCGCCAGAGGCAGCAGTGCAGCACAAACAAGAACTGTGATATTCAGGAGTTCGCCAATACTGTCAGCAATGAGCCATTTTTGAGGGTGAACGAGGACATATTAATGTTTGCTAGTGATGACGACCTTAAATGCCTAGCAGAAAACAGTCACTGGTTTAGTGATGGTACCTTTAGTGTTGCACCAAGGGGCGATCAGTTGTATACTGTGCACACTTTAGTTAGTGGGGTAAACAGTCCATATGTTTATGCCCTTCTCCCTGGACGCAGTGAGGCCGTCTATCTTAAGTTTTTCAAGCACCTAGAGGCCATACTGGAGCTTGGTCAGGATCCACCAAGGAAGAACAGTAAATACATTAGAGTTAACAAAATATAGAAACACATCTGCGCCGATTTCTCTCGCAAAGCACCAAAGCAATACCTCAGAGACATTGCCAGTGTCCTTGAAATTAATGTTGTGTAGATAAGCTTTTTGACATTTTTAGAAATTAAAGTTAGTTTTACCAGTTTTAATCACAAGCACATACCAAATACTCATTCTGCAACATGTCCCAATCAAATAAAACTCTCCCATTTCCACGTTTAAGCAACATGTACTGTGAGCATAAGCATCATACAGATGAGGAAACGCATAAGAAGTTACTATAGGCTCAAAACTCTCCCATTTCCCCATAAGCAGCTGAACGCACAAAACTCTCCCATTAAGCTGTACGCAGTGCATTGCTAATGCCTGTAATGTCAGTGGGTGACACTTAGTCTGCGACAACATATGATACGCGACTTTTTAATCAACATTATTTTGTCCACTGCATTTTAACAACACTATTTTGTCAGCAACATTTTGTCCGGGGGCAATCATCCGCTTTTGTCTGTAATACTGTGTCCAGTTCAGGAGACTGCACCTCACAAAGGACAAACAGGGAGAAGGAAGTCCAGAGTAGGGCAACTGAAATGGTGCAGGTGTTGCACCAAAAGCCCTACAGTGAGAGAGATTGAGGGATCTCAACATGTACACCCTGGAAGAGAAAGGAGCAAAAGGGATCTGATGGAGACCTACGAGTACCTCATGAAGGTGAACAGAGTGCAGGAGGGGAGTCTCTTTAGAATGAAGACAAACACCAGAACCAGAAGGTATGCAATGAGAGGGGGAAGAGTTAAAGAAGGATATGAGGAAGAACTACTTTACTGAAAAAGCCAGCGGAAGTGGTGGAGGTGAAACAGTAGGGGGCTTCACGCATGCATAAGACAGACATAGGGGATCATTAGTAACTAGGTAGGAAGGAGGGAGGGTCACCAGAGATCAGTTAGGTTTTGCAGAAACAGACTATGCAGAGACCATCTGGGCTGACTGGGTTGGCAAAGTGGTCCTTTCCTGTCAAATTCTCCATTTCTAATGCACCTGGGCATGTGGTTCAGGATAAGAAACCCACACACTGTTGTGTCTTGTTTACATATACGCTGTACACAGGAAGCCAGGAATGAAAATAGGATATGAATGGGACTTCCGGTGACGTCATGCATAGAGCAGCAGCTTAGGTCGCGAGGCTCTCCCTGAGAACAAACAAATTACCTCAACATCAACAGCTAAATGCAGATTAAAAACGAGCACAATGTTAACCAGGAGGTACCAGTATGCCCAGAAAGAGAGGAGATGCTACGCGCAAGTCCCCGAAACGCCTGGATGGGGAGAGATCCCAAGAGGAGGACTCTGAGCGGGGACTCGCAGGCTTCCTCAGCCTCCCGCCATAGCACCTCACAAACCAACTGAATGCCACATTCCATTCTAGAGGCGCAAATGGCTCAAATGTTAGCAGAGATACAGGATTTCAGAAAGGAGATGAGGTCAACCGCCACTGTGCTCCGGACTGACCTGGGCAAGCTCAAGAAAAGACAGGATGACTGCGAGGAGCAACTGACTATGACAGACAAGAGGGTAGAGGAGACTAAGCGAGCCATTGTTCAGCTACACACAACGGAGGGGTCTACAGGACCGCGCAGAAGATGCAGAGAGCAGGAGCCGTTGAAATAATATCAGACTCTCTGGGCTCCCAGAAGGAGTGGAGGGCACTGAAATCATTCCATTTACACAAAATGTGTTAAGGGAAGCACTAAATTTACCTGAGGCGATCTTGCTCGAGTTGGAACATGTACATCGTACTCTGGGTCCCAGGCCTGCAGCAGGCGAGCGCCCCCGCACAGTCTTGATAAAGTTCCTCAGACGCCAAGGAAAAGAAACGGTGCTCCACACAGCCTGGAGACAGGGCACGGTCTTCTATGAATCTCACAGGCTGTACCTTGAAAATGACTTTGCCCCTGAAGTGATGGCGCGCAGAAGGGCCTACATACCAGTCATGAGGGTTCTTAAAGCAGTAGGAGTGCGATTCAGGACCCTCTATCCTGCAAAAATGGTGATTCAATTCAACGAGGGACCCCTTACGTTCGAAAGTGCGGCTGCAGCAATTACTGAACTCAAGGCCAGGAAGATGGAGATCCCCAGCAGTGTCCAAGCGCCGAGATGCCCACCACTTCCAAACTAGCCCAGAAAGCCTGGAGTGCCAGCCAGCGAGTTTCAGACGGCATCAAGGAGTGGAAGCCATACAGACAATCAGTACCCTGAAGTCCAGGACCCAAAACCCGCAGTAGGTGGAGGTGATCTTGCAGGTCCCTAAGACATGAACTGCCGCAAGTATAAAATGTGGACTTTGTTGCTGGGGCCAGACTGAAGTAATGCTGTTCAAATTTAAAAACAAACAAACAAACAAACAAAAAAAAACGGGTCCAATTAAAGTAAAGTTACAGTAAAGTTGTTATTCCTGGGGGGATGCAGAGGGGAGTAGGATGTGGGAGGGAAGGGGGTTGATCAGACTACTGAAAGCCAGTGCCAGTATTCTTCGCCGGGTATGCACAACAAATAGCTGCCTAGAGTAGACCTGCAGATAGCGATGCCCAAATGTTCATAAGAGCCGAAGAGGGGGCAGCGTAGTACTCACCCGGAAATAATGCGGCTGCCCAAGTCTACGGAGGGGCCCTGGCCTGATGAGGGCCTGCTCGCTAGAATGGCTCCTAAGCAAGGCCCCGGGACACTCCTCCGGTCAAAACAAAAGCAGGGTAGAGCGGTAGAAGCAGCAGTTGTGGGCGGCATACGCTTTTTTATATATTTTATGCAAGACACCACTTGGAGAGTAACGGGCGGTCGAGGTGATGCGGGGGGAGCAGTTACCACGGCAGCTTTTCCTGAGTGATCGGAGGTGACACTAACCTTGCGGCTTGCTCACGAGATGGAACTTGGGTTCTGAGTGGTGGACAGTGCAGCTGGGTGCTTCTACTGTAGGGGTGTCGCTTTGGCCACGTCAGAAGAGTGCAGCTGCTGAGGTCTGGGCCGCTCGATCAAGCGAACCAAGAAGCGACTACCCGCCATCTCCTTCCATTACCCTGGGTGACCGGGGGCGGCTGATGGACAACTTTCATTCTGACTGGAGGAGGTGCAGCTATGCTCTCCTCCGAGTGGGGCTGCGGAGTCAGATGGCCTAGAAGTTCTGGGGGGTGATGGTGGGCCAGCAGAGTGAGGGAAGGAGGGTGAGAGTTCCTCCAAAGACAGCCAAGGGAGTCACCTTTAGGGCCTGAAGGCGGTGGCAGATGGGGAACACCTGACTCTCAGGTTGATTCTGGGCCTGTTGGGGGAGCCTAAAAGCTGGGCTGATGGCCCCTTCCTTCCCCTCCCTTTTCATGTCTTCCTTATTACTCCCATCATCTGCTTCAGCGACTTGGAGGTCCTGGTAAGTCTGTAATCGTGAACCCCGTGACTACAAGCAACGCTGATCCCTTCTGCAGTTAGGCCAGACTGTGAGTGGACCTGGGAGAGGTGGAGGAACTAGGCGCACTCTTGTCCGCAGGGCATATACTGGTGGGGTTCAGAGCAGGTAACCAGGATGGGAAGGAGGAAGTGGGCGAACAGGGTGGAAGAAGGGGGGGCTTTCATGGGGAAGAGGGAGGAGGGAGTTACCGGGGGGGGGGGGAAGAAGAGAGAGCGAGTATAATGAACTGCAGAGGATGCTTTAGAAGAATTACCACTGGTAGACCAAAACAAAAAGATATATGGGATTGTTAGGGCAGGGGGAGATTGAGGGACATCTTCTAAATAAGCATGGACCAATGTAATCATTATACCCTAGCCGGGTCATCTCGGGGCGGGGTCGGAGTGACTCCATCTCATGGCCCTGGGCAAAAGGACACCTAGAGCATACCAGAGGAGGAGACTCGCTGCTTGCCCTTCCCCCAAATGCTGGATGCTAATGGCTGGCAGATTCTCAGACGGCTATAGCGAGATTAGCTACAAGGCAGCCTGAGCGACGCAGCATGGGTAACCCTGGATGCCATTGACAACAGCCCCTGTTTAGAGGCCCCAGTTGTGATGTCAGGTCATGTACCTGCAGAGCACCCCAGAGGGTGGTGAGAGTGGGGGAACGCACCCCTTTCTGGCTGCGTGCTCCTTGCCTCTCAGGTCCTCGGACCCTGGTGGATCCAGGAGTGGGACGGATATGGCTGGACCTCGGGGAGATGCCCACCATCTAGGCTGTGGAAGGCCAAACCTTCCATTAAACCATCTCAGCTCCCTCAAAATCATTAGAGATCTCAGGGAAGTCTGAGGCTCTGCTATATACGTCACCTAACCCACTTACCTTTTCCCTTCAGGTACCACTGGTGCTCAAAGCCCAGAGTAAATAAGGGCCGCAACAGTAGGGGTCACATCCCTACCCCCAGATCGGGGCTTAGGCCGGATCAGTGGAAGTGCCAGTTGTTCAGTCTATGTTTAAGTGATCATGTTGGTCACATGGTGCTTCTTGACACCTTTGTTATTTGTTGGTCTATATTTGTTCTGCTGGTTTTGTAATGTATGTCAAAAAGTCATCAGGTTCACACAGTATCAAGTACAGTCACAAGCCTTGGACGGGTTCAAAGAGACACCTTGCCGGAGGGGGTGGCAGGGGAGCCAGGTAACAAGCACTAACACAATCTACTGAGATGCATGCCCCAAGGTTGAAGTTATTGTCCCTGAATATCAAGGGCCTTGCCTCTCCCATCAAAAGATCCAAAGCCCTAGCCTACATCAGAAGATCTAAAATCGGACATAGTTTTCCTCCAAGAAACACATATGAATCCCACTGAACATGCTAAACTAGCCAAGCTAAGCAGAGGTCAGGTCTACCATTCCTCCTGTAAAGATGGCAGGCGAAGAGGAGTGGCTATTATCATACACACACACACACACACACACACACACACACACACACACACACACACACACACTCCATTTCAGATGGATGCTACCTGGTCTGACCCGGAAGGCCAGGCTGATCATGGCCCAAGGAAAACTTAATGACGAAGAGGTAACTCTTGTAAATGTTTACCTCCCTCCGGGCATCACTGTCCTAAAATTGAGGTCATTACTAAATAAGATAGTCCAGAAGACTAGGGGTATTCTTTTAATGGCGGGTGATTTTAATCTGACCATGGACCCCCGGATTGACTCCTCTAGTAGGAGACCTCAGAAGCAAACAACCACCCAAAAGTTCTTCAGCAAATTCGTATCGGAGATGGGTTGGTGCGATGTATGGCGGAAACTACACCCGCAGACAAGAAACTACTCCTATTACTCCTCGGCACACCATACCTACTCCCATATAGACCATGCATACACCCAAATAAAAAATCTGGGCACCATACATGATGTCCAATTGGAAGATCTCTATCTTGGACCACGCCCCCTTGTTTACTTACTGGGACCTAGGCCTACAACCTAGAAACACGCAGTGGCAGCTAAACCCATACCTCTTGCGGTCAAAAAAGTTTTGCGAGTTCCTCTCGAAGAAAGTCACAGAAATCCTAACGGATAACCCCTCTTCTGATTAGACTCAGTCGGTGTACTGGGATACGATCAAAGCAGTCTTTAGAGGACATATAATTAAATACACAGAGGAATTGGGGAGGCAATGCAAGGAGCATAGGGCCAAATTAGAAGACACTCCATTTCCTTCAAATGGCGCATCAACAGGGAGACGAGTCAATCCTTTCCCAACTACAGCAAACCAAACGGCAGCTGGATAAATTGGCCCAACAGACTGAAATTGCCCTAACCTTCTTGAGGCAACGATTTTTATGAAGTTGGACCACGAGCCACACGTCTGCTTGCGTACCAAGTACGCTGACAGAAGGGTGCAAGGATTACATCCGTAAGGCACCCCTTAGGGGGCCAACCTCGCTCCAAAACACACATGACATCACGGATGCCTTTACTACATTCTATAGATCCCTCTACACCCCTGAGACTATCGCCCACAGCTCGGCTGATGGATTACCCAAGTTCAATTACCCTCCCAACACTCACAGAGGCACACAGGGAGTCCCTGGTGGAACCCATTATGGAGCTGGAGGTGACGCAGGTAATAGCTAATGCTAAAAATCGCTGAAAGCCTGGGGCGAGATGATTATGGTGCAGAGTTTTACAAAGCCGCTAGAGCCCAGATCATCCCTGCACTCAGAGTCTTTAACTCTGTGCTGGAGAGGGAGTCCCCACTCCAATCTTGGTCCTATGCAACCATTTCTGTGATACCAAAGCCTGGCAAGAATCCCCAAAATTGTGCCTCCTATAGGCCTATATCAGTACTTAACCAAGACTATAAGTTATTTATGAGTATACTGGCGCACCGCCTGGACCAGGTTCTCCCCTTATTAATACACAAAGACCAAACTGGGTTTGTGAGGTCTCACACCACCACTGATATCAGGCGATCTCTATACGTGGTGAACCAGATGCAAAAGTCTAGAGACCCGACGGTATTAATAAGCCTAGACGCAGAAAAGGCCTTTGACAGAGTAGCCTGGCCCTTTTTGTACTCAACTCAAATTCGGATTCCCCCCGCCTTCATTCAAATCCTTCAGAATATATACTCCGCCTACCAAGCATGCGTGGAAGTGAATGGACATCACGCTAGTTATTTCCAACTCCAAAGGGGAACCCGACAAGGGTGCCCTTTATCACCTCTGCTGTTTGCCATAGTCATCGAACGCTTAGAGCAGCAAATCCGGGAATCCCAGCAGGTCGAAGGGATTAAGATGGGTGATATGGAACATCGCCTTGCCTTATACGCAGACGACATTTTTATACCTCCAGAACCCCGACCGATCGATGCCTGCAGTGAGACAAATTTTGGACTCTTACAGCTCTGTGTCAGGCTACAAGCTTAACTTTACTAAAACGGAAATCCTTACCTTCCAGTACGTGCCTACACAGAGCACCTGAGACACCCTGCCAGGCAGATGGAACTTGCAGAAGCTGAAATATCTGGGTGTACACATACCACAGGAGGCCACAAAGTACTATAGACAAAACTACTTATTCATTACACAACTAAAATAGGACCTACAGGCCTGGGCAACCCTGCCCCTCAGCTTCTCGAAGAGAGTGGACTTAATCAGAATGATAACCCTCCCGAGGGCTTTATACCCATTTCAAAACATCCCCCAATAAATACTACTAAAAATTTTCCAAGAAATAAACCACCTAATAGTGAAATTTATATGGTCTCATCAAAAACCTCGGGTCCACCTAAAGATACTCTCCCTCCCATGTGAAGTCGGAGGCCTAGCACTCCCCGACCTAAAGCTTTACCAACAGGCGATAACCCTTGTTCATATAATGGCCCGGCAGATCAGAACCTCCACCACACACTGGCTAGAAACAGAAAGAAAAGACTACATGACCAGGCTATCCATCTCCATCCATCCCCATCCACCCCCATCCACCCACACACACTTATTAGAGGCAAAAAACTCTGTTTAATGCATTAGTTAGGGTTGTTCCACAGCGACAAAAGTGAGGAAATTCGCTGTTTGGGTTGAAAACCCTAACTCAATTCACCCCCAGCACCACACACACACACACACACACACACACACACACACACACACACAGTATGGGGAGGACCAAGTCAACACAACCAATGACAGACATCCAGCAGCAGGTGACAGAAATAAAACAATTGTTTAAATGTACTACGAGACATCCCCACCCACCTGACCAGGTACTGCATGCTCAGTGGAGATCAACAGCAAAACTGAGGCCATGTACACCAAATGTACACATCCCTGATTGCAGCTGCACACAACGTACCACACTTAGTAGTTGCATGGCCTTACCTACCTGATGCCCCACACCACACCAGGTACTGTGCCGTTATTCAATATAAATGCTGAAGGTGCATGACAGTTGTAGAAAGGTTTTAACACTAGTGAGTATACATTAATTGAGAAGCAGGTAAATTAACTACAAGACACTAGCATGCTCAAGATAAAAGTAGTGATACATTTAGTAGGTGATTTACATAGTAGTACATTTACTGCAATGGTTTACTCAACATAGAGGCTGATGTAAATGGATGGAAAAGCATTGCCTGTTCAACGCTGTGAAATTCGGACTGCCAGTATCACATGCATTCTTACTGATGAAGGTATACTGCTGATATACATACATAGACCTTCAGTGTGTTTCAATATTAAAGATGCAGTAAGTATTCTTTGTAAGAAACATTGTAATTGCATGGATCAGGCCAAGCAACTTCTAAATATCATAGCACTACTGAGCCAACAATGATGTACCTGTATCAGAGATGTATATAGGATAGATTTTCCTGTAGGCACTTACTGAGTATGTTGTACCTGATGAAGAATCTCATTGCATCTGTGATGACTAACTTATTCAAATAGTAATACATTTACTATTGTTGCAATGAGTGATCTATGCCACTTATGGACACAGTGTGATTTTTTTAACAGTTGTTTCATACTCAGGCTGTATGCCTACTGTTTGGGTTTGCCACACTTCTGTCACTGATGCTATCAAAGTGATAACTATGTTAATTGTGGTACAACAGGAATCAAGTAGGTATGGTGTAGATATAAACAGAATGTCTTAGTATTGATTTAACTCACAATGGAGTAAGTGTACTAGGACAGCAGGGGTTATCCTCTATCACTGACTGTCACTTATAATCACACTAGGGTTTCGATGACTGTAATGATCAAGTTACACTGTTCATCTTCATGAGTTCATATTCACAGCCATTCTCCAGTAACTAGACAGTGTATGGTGTAACTGGGTGGGACACTGTGTTGCAAAGCTGCTGCGAGTGCCTAGCAGAGGAGAGTATCTACTCATAAAGACAATTAAGCAATAAGGCATGACCAATAGTTATGTTAAATGGATCTGTTAATCACCCTGTAGGGGTTTAATGTTGAATGAGGCATAGCCGAGTGCCACATGTCGCTAGACAGTGATAAACGGACCATTAACATAATACCTGGGAGTGGCTTATTGCTATCATAATAAAACTATTTTTTAAACAACACTAAACCATGTTCATCATATGGTTAGGCTCTACATGTATGTTAATAAAAACTAAACACATGGCTGTTACAATGTTTACAGTCAATTAGAAAGCTGCATTTCTCAAACCCTTGTTATAATCAGAGATATTATAACTGTACAACTCCTTGGTTTTGCTGAACTCTATTGCTCAGGTGGTCCACCACAAGTGGTGTGGTCTGGTGTGGGGCATCGGTAGGTAAGGCCATGCAACTACTAAGTGTGGTACGTTGTGCAGCTGCAATCAGGATGTGCACGCTTGGTGTACATGGCCTCAGTTTGCTGTTGATCTCCACTGAGCATGCAGTACCTGGTCAGGTGGATGGGGATGTCTCGTAGTACATTTAGACAATTGTTATTTCTGTCACCTGCTGCTGGATGTCTGTCATTGGTTGTGTTGACTTGGTCCTCCCCATACTTGATGTGTGTGTGTGTGTGTGTGTGTGTGTGTGCTGGGGATTCGGAGTTAGGGTTTCAACCCTAACAGCCAATTTCCTCACTTTGTCGCTGTAGAAACAACCCTAACTAATGCATTAAACGGAGTTTTTGCCCTAATTTCCCTTTTTGAGAATGATATTGAGAAATAGTGAATGTAATGTGGGGCGGAGCGCTGGGTCCTATAGTAACAGGAGCAGCAACGTAAACAGAAATGCTAACAGTGGCACACATGGTAACACAAGCAATGAGAACAGAAAGGGTAACGCACACGGTGTCGTAGACTGGAACGGTGTGCCACGTGATGTCTTGTCACATAGTAACATGGTGCCTGTAAATGGAAATATCAATGGGCATGGTGACGCAAAGTGAAACAGAAAGAGAAACAGTACGGTACACACAAACGGCAAAAAAGTAACAGAAACGCAAGTGCAAATGAAAACGCAAAGGATGACGCACGTGGTGTCATTGAAGTGTGCATTGGGATCATCAGCCTAACTCTCACCCCATGACATGTGAAAGCAGCAGAAGTATGAGAATGGGGTGAGAGTTAGACCTTTATCTCTGCACGCACACCCAATACGGTGGTGGGGTGCAAGGGGTTTTCAACCCTAACAGCGAATTTCCTCACTTTGTCGCCGTGGAACAACCCTAACTAATGCATTAAACGGATTTTTTTGCCTCTAAATTTCCCTTCTTTTTGAGAATGATAACAAGAAATAGTGAATGTAATGCGGTGGCGGGAGCGCGGGGCCCGATGTCTTATGGCATACTAACAGGGACAGCAACGCAAACAGAAATGCTAACAGTGGCGCACATGGTAACACAAGCACGAATGAGAACAGAAAGGGTAACGCACATGGTGGCGTAGACAGGAATGGTCTGCCACGTGATGTGTTGTCACATAGTGCCTGCAAACAGAAATGTTAATGGGCATGGTGACGTAAAGTGAAACAGAAAGATAAACAGTACTGTAGACAGAAATGGCAAAAAACAGAAATGCAAGCGCAAATGAAAACGCAAAGGATAACGCACATGGTGGCGCAGATGTCAACGGTAAGTGAAACGGGTACGGAACCGCAAGCGGAAAGGGCAACAGTAACAGTAATGTAAGCGCACAGGCTGGTTTTCCCCAAAACCTGCATAGAGAAAGACAGTGAGTACAAATAATGTATGCATAATAATGAGCATCGGCGCAGAAAATGAGATCTTGGAATACTAAATACATTATATCAGGAACCGTACGACGTAGAAAAAAAAAATTTAAAAGTCATTATTTACAACTGTCGTGGCTAATATGAATCTTAGCCCCATTAGGGGGCTAAGAAGTTTTCCGATGAAAAGTCCGTATCTCGCACCGTTTCTGAGATATGGGCCCTGAAAGGCGTGGCGAACGCCGTAATGTTATCCTATGGGAAAAAAAGAAAAGTTCGGAGCGCCATAACTTTGCCTCCCTGTAATGTTTTTTCACCAAACCACTGAAAGGCACATCTGTGGGCTGTTGGCTGTCTTCCCACCAAATTTCAGGAAAAAAAGACCAAACCGTTATTTTGCAGCAGGGTGCCAAAGGATTTCTGTAATGCGTCGGGTGCCGTAATGTTATCCTATGGGAAAAACTGTCAAATTTGGAGTGCCGTAACTTTGCCGCCGTGTAATATTTTTTTACTACAACACTGAAAGGCACATCTGTGAGATGTCGGCTCCGTTCCTTCCAAATTTCAGCCCAAAACTCCCAACAGTTCTTTTGCAGCGCAGTGCCAAAGAATCGCTGTTACTTTCCCACAGATTGAAACTACCTTAACCGCAATTTAAAAGCTTCGCAAAAAAGTTAAACACTTTCGTGAACCAGTACTTTTCAGAAATTTGAAAAACATATTTCTGGGGTGTTTACCACAAAATAAAGACATGGCAAGCATCCTCAGGGTCCGACTAGGTGAATACAAAAAGAATTAGGTTGCTAGAGGGTCCCATATTTAAATGCCAACCATTTTCTGATCACCAACTGAAACAAAATGGCCAATTTGAAGTAACAGGCCCATTTGCAAAGTAAAATGCATTTGAAAGTGTTGAACTTTTGTTAACTTTTCCCGTTGACTATAATGGAAACTGTTTTTTGAATAACTTTTGAACCGTTTAATATTTTTCACAAAATCTTTGAAAGGCACATCGGGGACCCTGGCTGCACGTTCCCTGAAGATTTCGGACCGGTTGCACAAACCGTACGACCTGTAGGCGCGACCGTAGAATTCCAGAAAAAGCGTAAACGCGTGCACAGATCAAGTTTAATAACGCCGCAGCCGTATATCTGACCAGTACGAAACTTGGCAGATCCCAAGGCCTATGGTTCTTGATTGTGTATTCCAAATTTCAGGCAAATCTGTCAAACGGTTGCAAAGTTATTAAGGTGCAAAGTTTTGGGGTTTAACATAGAAATGGCTCCTCAACCCTAACTACAGTAGCACTACCGTGCCACTATAATACATATACACACACACACACACACACACACACACACACACACACACACACAGTACTGCCAGGAGCCAGGGGAGAGAACTCAGACCGACCTCCAATCCTTGGTTAGCAGATCAGTTTAAGAATTGGTTTGCACTTAAAAAATCCCAACAACCATTACCATATCAAGCGCTTACCTGCCCAATCTCTAGCCTAACTGACTTCCCTCCTAACAATACAGACAATGGTTTCCTAAAATGGGAAAGGCATGGGTTAAAATATCTGCTACAAATAGTGACACAAGGAAGTATCTGGACCTATGCGGAGATTCAAAAAAAATTCCATCTACCACATAAAGACTTCTACCGCTATCTTCAACTGTGACACTATGTGGAAGTTCTTCCACGATCTCTGTGGAGCCCGGAGGGCTATCCGGCATTGATCCAATGTCAAATTCAATTAAACAATACAAGGAAGCAAGACCACTATCACTGTACTACCAAACCCTTAACTCACAAAGGGAAGCCCTCACTGAGGACATCCGCACACAATGGTTCCGGGAAACAGGACATCAACTTTCTTTGGAGAACTGGAGGCAGGCGTGCAGCTACTCTACCCGGGTCACTAGCTCACATCAGTGGAGTGAATATGCATGGAAGGTTTTGGTGCGCTACTTTAGATCCCCAGTAGTCACAAGCCACTACTCCCCAAATACTACAGCAGAGTGCTGGAGGCTGTGTGGGGAACCGCAGGCAAACCTGCGACTCACATTATGTGGGCCTGCCCAGTACTCAAAACATTCCTCATGCAACTAGAGGTTCAGTTGCAGGAATTCATAGACCCACAACTCCAATTGACCCTAGAGATGTTTTTATTTCTTACCTTCCCTAGACCACATAGAGGCACTAATACCAGATACCTGCTTTCTCCGCTTCTAACGGCGGCAAAGAAAGCAATTACTAGACAGTGGTTAACAAGAATCCCTTCAATCCAGGACTGGTGGGATATCACGAAACAGATCTACAACATGGAAAAAAATAACAGCCTAAATGAACAGGGAGAGAAATTCACTACCAGATGGACCCGTTGGCAGATATACTACATGCTAAAAGACCCTGCCTTTGTTCCCTAAGGAACCACAGCTTAGGAACCTACCGGGAATCACGAACAGAGATAATGGAGAATTTGACTCAGAGGACCCAAACCTGGCTCCCCTAGTCCCTTGCAAGGTAGAAACCCACGCATAATTCTGCCCAGTTGAAACAGCTTGGGCAAGGTGGGATTTGGGAAGGGATTGTGGCGTTGATGCAGGAGACATGTGAGAGCATACTGACCACTGCAGCCAGACTGTAACCCGGAACAGGAGTTAACGTAAACACTAGTACTATAACTAACCTACCCCCTTCTCTCCTTCCGGGGAAGCCACCTGTGGAAACATGGCTGGGTGTCTTCGCCTTCAAAGGACCCGCCTAATGAAAAATGAGACATTGGCTTCTTAAGGGCCAGGACGCTCTAGTGGGGTACTACCAATAGCAGGATCAATTCATAACACACTCATTGTATCCCAAGCTTTAAATGTTAGCCTCAAATGTTAACCTCCCAGACTTAGAGGTCGGAGGCCTGGTCTCGATGCCCCAGATATGGAACTGTAAAGCACAGTAGTGCATGCCAGTTTGCATGAATTTCATATTGTTATTATAAATTGACTGCACAATATGGAAAGCTATGAATGTTTTTAAATATGACCATTGATGGCTTGTGTGTATGTCAGTTGATAAGAATTAAAAAAAAAAAAAAAAGTGAATGAGACATGCATGTTCTTGCAAGGAACAAGAGAACACTTAAGGGCTATTCATGAGGAATGAGGGCACAGTGACTAGAGGACATGAGTAGAAGGGGAAAATGAAGTTCAGGAGGGATATGAAGTACTTCACAGAGCAGACACAGAAACACAGAATTAGACAGCAGATAAGGCACGCTTGGCCTACCCAGTCTGCCCATTCCCGTACCAAAGCTCCTGATTCTAGTTGATCTGCAGCTCATCTTCTCTTTTTTACTGCTATTTTAAATATGCTCTTGGTGGCTTTAATATGTTTCGGTGCTATATTTGTAGACTTTTATAATTATAATGTACATATTATGCAGCACCCAGAGTCTCTGGAAATGGGCGCTTTTACAAATAAAAGTATCTACTAGGGTAGCCTTCTGTTTATCCCATGAATTCTTGAATTCACTTATTGTTTCTGCCCCATTACCTCCACAGGGAGGCTATTCCAAGCACCTACCACCCTTTCTGTAAATACTTCCTCACGTTGCCCCTCCCCCCGCCTCATATTGTGACCTTGTTCTTGCAGATCTTTTTCTGAAATATGCTGCCCTCTTGAACCTTATTTATCCCCTTGAGGTACTTGGAAGTGCATCATATCCCCCTCTCCCTCCTTTCCTCCAAGGTGTGTATATGTATCTCACACACACACACACACACACACACACACACACACACACACACACACACACACACCTTTCAGTCCCTCATACGGTTTCTGCTGTAGTCCTTGCACCATTTTTTCCCCAAACTTATATTTGCTTATGCAAGGTCAATCAATACAAGATATTCCCACAGGTAAAATATACATCAACAGCACATAATCGTTGTATTCCTATACTTGGTACATCACTGGGGGGTAAACTATGCTTTTTAATTACACGAGAGAACATATAGGCTATTGCTGCCATGCATGGGGATTTACCAGGATAAGTACAATGTTCCCTCATAGCACCCATTTAATAGCTTATCCCCAACCACCTCTTTAAGGGAATTAATTTAATTTAATGGTCAGAGCATTACTTATAGCTATGCACATACCTGCCTTCTCTTAAATTCACTCAATATAAAACTACAATCATTAATATTAAGACTAAACTTGGTCTCACACCTTCAAAACAAAAACATTTTTTTTTTTTTTTTTTAAACCGTTTGGTAATGAGCCCCTATTACAAAAACTTGAAGTAACTGAGCTTAAGCTCGGAGCAATATCAAGGGCCTTAAAGAGAGAGAGGTGAGAGAGAACACATCTTCCGGGAGACCACATCAGAGGGACACTTACCCCAATGACCCAAACCTTATCTGGGCCTCCCCCTAGGATTACTCAAGATATCTGCTATAAACACAGAATATTTTAAACAAACTTTTTCCCAGAGGATGTCTCCATAGCAAAGGTGGGGTAAACATTAAATCTAATCTCAGTTCATATCTTTGGCCCCCTCTTTCTCAGTCCATGGCCTTCAGAATCCTCAGCGCTCCATACCAGACAGATTTTCCTCAACTTCGGAATCCAGCTAAGAGCCCTGGGCTGAACAGTCCTGGTCAATCGTAGCCAGGACATTTTGTTCCCATACACTACCTTCAAACTGGCTGTCATCAAAAGTGATGTACTCCAAGCTGTCGTACTCCATCAAATCCTGTGCGCCTTTGACGAGTTGCAAAGCTTAAGTCCAGAAAAATGTGTATGGGCGAATCCTGCCATTTAAGAGGTATGCATATCTTGGCTTCCTGTAATAGTGTCCCATTCCTTGGCAGAGCTCACGACGGCCAGAATGGTGCGGGCCTGTGTATGTACTGCTGCAGCATGTACACCGACGCCTCGAGACATCAAGAGGTAGGCACGCTGAATCGCAACTGAAGTGTCCATCTGCAAGAGATCTGGGAGCCACTGCTCCAAAAACTAGCATACATCTTCCCCTTCTGTAGCTTCTGGCAGACCAAGGATACCTGTGCCTCATTTTCCAGTCGCCTCAATAGAGTTTTCCCAGAACGAGACCTGCCGTTGCTGCCACTGCCTTGGTTGCCCCTTTGGATACTTCCTCCACCACGTGTAGCTTTGTGTCGACTACCAGCATTCTAGCAACAACATTTTTTTTTTTTTTTTTTTTTTAGAATCACTAGTCTGGAGGGTTCTTAATAATGCAGCATTAGATGGTTGAGGTGGGTTTGCTGCTGGAGGGTCTGCATCTTTACTTGGGCCCGGTCAGGTCTCCTTCGCACCAATCACCTCCTGCTACATTTTCCTGACAGCCCATGCTTTCACCAATTTTTACTTTGGTCTGTAGGTGATTGGGACGTTTTTCGGAATCTGTTTAGCCTTCTTAGGTAAACTGAAGAATTTTTAACACCCTAATATTCCGTTTATTAAGCAGGATCTGCAGAGCTACAAAATTATGCTAAACACAGTTCAGCTGCTGGCCACGCCCCCCCATCATCGAACTTGCACCATTTTTGTTGCCTTTCTTTGGACTGCCTTCCTTTCGGAGATGTAGTCTCCAGAACTGAACACAGTATTCCAGAGGTCTCACCAAGTGTCTGTACAGAGGTATCACCACCTCCCGTTTTCTACTGGTGATGCTCTCTCTATACATCCCAGCATCCCACCAGCTCTTCTCACATATTTTCTAGTTTGTTTTTGTCAGTACTCCACACCCCCAACCCCCCACTGTGTATTCCTCTCCTGGATTTCTGTGCCCCAAGTGCATGATTTTGCTTTTTTTTTTTTTTGGCACCAAATCCAAGCGTCCACGCTCTTGACTGCTCTTCCAACATGCCTAGGTCTCCATTTTTTTCCACTCCCCCCAAGTGTCAACCCTATTGCAGATCTTCATGTTGCTCGCAAAGAAGCATGCCTTCCCTTCCAACCACTCCGCAATATCACTTATGAAGACATTAAAGCAGCAGTACTACGAAAAAAAAGTTGCGCTTTTTTGACAGTTTATTCCCTGTGCCCTGCTAATCATATACCTGGTACTCTTTTTCGCCGGCATTGTACTATCTCCGAGTAATTTGCTCAGTTATCCCCCGCTTTTGTTTACATTTCTGCCACCCAGCATGTTGCACTGGAACCCCCTCTGCTGCCAACTGCACATGTTTATGACTTGCAAGGACATCAGGAATGATCAGCAGAGGTTCCCTCTGCTGTTGTCAAAAGATGTGATGCGACCTGTAGAAAAAGCGCAGCTGAAATTAGTCAGTCGCCATATTTGTTGTAGCGCTACAACACTTCAGTTTTTTAGATATTTGCAATTTATTTGAAGACGACTGGAAAAAAACATTTACAGGTATAGAAACTGGAACTTTGGCCGCATGCTTACAGCAGAAAAACAGAATTTTGATAGGTCACTTCCTGATTCGTAGTACTGCTGCTTTAAAGAGGAAAGGACAGGCCCAAGCACTGAACCTTGTGGCACCCCACTGGTTATCCCCCTCTCCTCAGACTGAACTCCGTTTACTACCACTCTGTGTCCTATTACTCAGCCAGTTCCTGGCCCAGTTTACCACCTCTGGACCCAATCCCAAACTGCTCAGTTTACTAGCCTCCTGTGTGGAACTGTGTCAAAAGCCTTGCTACAATCTAGATAGGCCATGTCCACCGCCCCTCCCTGATCAACTACCCTGCTCACCCAGATCAACTACTCCTGTCACCCAAAGAAATCAGACTGATTTGACAGGACCTTCCTGCAGTGAATCCATGTTGCTGCGGGTCTTGTGCCCCGCTGGCCTAAAGATATACCTTTAACATAGATTCCATTATTTTCCCCCATCACTGAAGTCAAACTAACAGGCCTGTAATTTCCAGCCTCTACCTTGCTCCCATTCTTGTGGACAGGCATCACATTTGCCCTCCTCCAGTACTCTGGTACCACTCCCTCCTCCAGTGATATGCTGTATAGGTCTGTGAGTGGTACCACTAGCACCTCTGAGTGGTTTTAATATTCTAGGATGTATGGCAGTGGGTGAATAGAACAAACTGCCCAGAGCAGTGACCGAAACCAAAATTGTGACAGGGTTTAAACTTGAGGGGCGATCTGATCTCCCAATTCCAGCCTGGTATTGGGCAGGAAAATGGGAGACTACATAGACCTCTAGGTTGTCTTCTGCTAATACAATTTATGTCTGTTTAGACATGTGACCTAACTGGGGACGGATCCCAGGCCCCCAGAATCCCGTTCCAAAGTTCTACCAGCTGAAACAGGCCAAGTGACTAGCCAGAGCAGCTTGCAGTCGCTTGCTTTCTCAGACCGCAGAGGTAGAACTAATTTGTGGACTGATAGTGTTCCAGATTTATTCATTTAAAAATTGTTAGCTGTGTCAAAAAACAGCAGGCAGAAGAGACTTAATTTTTAAATCAAGTTTTAAAAACTAGACAGTTGTCACTAAGTTCAGTATCTTTCTTTTCCCACTGTCTCACTAGAAGGTTTTCTACTGGATAGTATTAGGCGTGATGTGAAAAGCAGTACTGTGCCTGAAGACTGATATCTGGTCCTCTTTGTAACTCATCAACATTGTGAGCTCACTGACTGCGACATCACAATGACACTTCTTGGTTGCGATGTCACATCACGGAGGTTGCAAAGCTGAGGTATATAAAAGAACAGAACTATATGTGTCAGCCTCTTGGTAGAGTACTGGTCAATACATTACAAGTATTGTCTGGTGGAAAAAGAAAAACCTTCAGATTTATATTAATATGGGCGATGAGACCACTCTTATGGTTGTAAGAGCGGTTTTATGTGCATTTTTAGGGTATGAGGAGAACTGGTTCTAATTCCCCAAGACTAAGCGAGACCACTCTTACAATCATAAGAGGGGTCTCAACTGTAATACATTGACTGAGCTCAATCAATAATATATTATATATTTAGAAATCCTAACCCGACATACCCATTTTTATGGCAGCTGCATGTGAAACACTCGACGAAATAAGAGCGTCTCACACGCAGAGAAAAGGAGCACTCTCTCGATCTATAATAAAAGAAATTGACCACTTCAAAAGTTAATACTACTTTGAGGCTGTATTTAGGTTGTGGTTTATGACGTGCTTTAAAAACATACTCTGAGCTCAGCTTCACCTTCGGTCATGAGGCACACTCATACATAACTGAGGCCATTACTGGCCAACTAAACTATACACAGCGATTGTAATATTTTTGCAAGGAACTAATTTTCATCGTCAAATCAAGAAAAATCATGATTTCAATAATACACAAATTTTTTTTTTTTTTTTTGTGTGTTACCCCCACTTGTGTCCAAAAACGTATCAGTCATTTGCTTCAGAGTTTACTTCAGGCATTAAAAACACCACCACCAGATAACCTGGCATGGATCCTCTGAAGCTGCATAAATGTCCCTATCCAAAACAGAACATCTGTTGCCACTTAAATTTTTTAACCCTCAAAACACAATTATGTGGAGAGCAGGGTTTCACTTTGGGGGCGCCACAGCCCTATTTCTTCTACCTCCCAATTCCCAACTAGATTTGGGACTAAAGGGGTAGCCCCCTTCTGTAAAATGTCCTGGTTTTAACTGTGACGAAGAATGGACACATCAAAGCTGTGTCAGCTTGTTTCTAGGTGCATGGGGGGGAAATTGGGAATGTTGGTCAGGACACCAGGGAATATCCCTACTCTTATGAAATGTGCCATAGTATCTTTAAATTTCAGCTGTACAACCAGAGATAGATAGAAGGGCTCTCATCAAAAATGAAGCCAACCCCAGCACTAGAATGCCCATATTGGGTTTAATGTTGCAACACCAAATAAGGAGTCAAATAGTTATTTAACATGTTTACTGTAACGATACTAGACCGCTGCTCCTTTCAAAGGGAATTTGGGGGCAGTTTTGAAATCAAGGGTCCCTAGATACTATGTGGCAGATGAGTTTGCAGCAGCAGACGAACACCAGAAAAAAATAAATAGGACACAGAGAAATAAAAAGGTCACTAGCGCTCACTATTTTCAAAATACACTATAGCCTGTGTTCATACTCTCTTCCCTTTTAGTGTCTGAGCGCATACAACTGCTGCTAGCTGCATTACAGAGGTTGCTTGGGTTGGCCATCCTCTGCCTTCAGACTAACGAAAGGGCTAGGAAGCCAGGACTACAATTCAATTAGCCAAATAACTATCATTTAGGCCAAGCTATTCTGTATTTAGCTACAAATATTAAGTAGCTACTGCACCTCCACAGGCTGCAGATCGAAATTAACTAAAGTTCAAGCTTTGAAGTTGTCATTTGGCCAAAAGGTTCAGGTGGCAGTTTTCCACAATGCTACAGTATATTGATTATGAACAGGTAGTAGCGCCAAAACAAGGCAGGCAGAAAAGGTTTTTTTTTTTTTATTTTATTTCTTAGTGTTCTTTTTCCTTTGTGTGTTCACTAGATTGTTTTCCTTTGAACAGTACTGTGTGTGATGCACAAAGCAGTGCTTTATCTGGAATCTGGCACATCTAGTTCTAGTTCGCTTACTAACTCAGTCATGAGCTTGTGACCTCAGTCACTAACAAATCACAGTCCGTGTGGCCAGACTGGTAACATGTAAGCAGGCAGGAGAGTGGCTCTTCTTTGCTACTAGTGATGTCACAGTCATTGAGGTACCAATACTGATTTACAGGGAAGAACATACTGTCAGCCACCAGGTAGAGAGATATTCCACACCTCACACCTAGTACTAGTACTGTCAGGTAGAAAAAGTCTTCTATTCAGCAAAACGGAGAAACAATACTTCAGATACAAGAAGTGATAGCTGACTACTCCTACCTATTCCAGGGACTACACTAGTTGTTCAAAACATCCATCTTACAACAGCAAAGAAAACTTTAAAAATAATAATTAGGAACAATTCTGCCTGCATTCCATTTATATCTGATATTTCTCTTCCCCATAAATTTATTACTGAGAAATGTGTATGAATATATGATCCTTGTTCCTTAGTTTATTTTGAGTTCATCTACCTCTATAGCTTACTTCCTACTCCAATTCATAATCCTCTGTTGTGACACCAGTCTGTTACCCTGGAATATCACAAGCAGTGCTCTACGACTTCAGGTAGCGAGAAAGCAGCAGGAATAGATTAGCTCTTCAGGAGCAGAAATCTTGTTTTCATACAAATGACCTCGGTAAATAAATAATGGGGAGGAGAAATACAGAACTAATGGGAAATACAAGCTGGACTGTGTCCAAATATTAAAGTTCACCTGAACGTGTCACCAGCTCTTTAAAAACACTGACAGCTCCTGGGTGCAGTTGCCCTTTTAGTGTGTACCCAACAGTGTGGCAAGCAATGACTGGATGATGCACAATGTGGTAGCCGGCGACTAGTTTGTGTGCCAGTCACAATTACAGGCCTCTCCCCTCTGTGTAATCCCAGTACCTATGATTTCAGGTTTTGCTTGAGTGGAGGTAGTATTTATGTCTCCAATTACCTGACTGCCCTTATTTAGCACTACAATCCTAAAATGAGAGGATCAGCTCATATGGAAAAAATCCTACCGTGTGTGCAGAAGGTGGAAAAGGAGGAAATGAAGAAAAGCAGGTGTGTAAAAGCCAGGGCAGGTAGTGGAGTAGGTATACAGGAGGTTAAGCAGACAGCCTAGGGATGCAGTGCTAGAGGCAAAGTGGAAAACTGAGACAGAACAGGTATATCACTGGAAGGGAGCAGCTAAGAGAGGAAGTGAGTGAGAGTGCCCATGTGCATTTATTACATGTACACTAAATATATATGTGTAGCAAAGTTTTGTGGTGAAGGAACTTACGCATCCATCAAGGTGAGTGCGTGCATGCAACTGCAATGTGCTGTGTGACTATGTGTATATGAGGTGGCCTTGGGAATACCTGACGCTGTGAAAGGCAACATGTGTCAAGAGACACAGTAAGATTAAGAGGCTGTGAAAGAGTGCAGGAGAGTAAGAGTACAGAGGTATTGAGTGCCAAAGGAACATTCTGAGTGCAGAAAATGCAAATGAGCAGATAGCATAAAAATTACTTCACAGGACATGGCCTAGAAGATCATTGTAAGTGGATTCAAGTGTACCCCCCACCCACGTGCAGACAGTCCAAACTCAACAGCCCCACAGCAAAACACAAACACCCTGCCACAAGACAACTTCCATACCCGCCAGACAGTTGCTCCCCCCACCCCCACACAATGCAAAAACACAAACATAGAATTTGATGGCAGATAAGATCGCTTGGCCCATCCAGTCTGTCTGTCCATGTCTCCCTACCTACACTATTACTGCGGACTGTGCCCTATTTAAAGCCCCCCCCCCCAACCTTCCTTTCCACTATGATTCCCTTGTCCCATGCATTCTTGAACCCCACCACTGTTTTCACCCCCACCACCTCCACTGGAAGGCTGTTTGAAGAATCACCAGTCTTTCTGTGAAAAAGTACTACCTCACACCTCTCCAGAATCTAACCCCCAGCATGTCCCCTGTTCTTGAACACCTTTTCTTCTGACGAATGCTCCTCCTGTACCTTATTTATCCCGGTGAGGTATTTAAAGGGCTCCATCATATCCCCCCTCTCCTTCCTCCATTCCAGGGTGTACATATTGAGGTCCTATTGTCTCTCCTTGTAGGGCTTTCGATGCAGACTCTGCACCATTTTAGCTGCCCTCCTCTGGACTGCCTCCACTATGTTAGAGATGGTCTCCAGACCTGGACACTATTCTAGGTGGGGTCATACCAGCAATCTATACAGAGGCAACATACCTGGTGCTATACCTGGTTTAAACGAAAAAAAAAACAAAAAAAAACACCTCCCTCTTTCTGCTGGTGATACCCCTCTCTATGCACCCCAGCATCCCACTAGCCTTCCCTACTGCCTTATCGCACTGCTGGCCTCCTTTAGATTATCAAATATTACAATTTTTTTTTGTTTGTTTTTAATATATAAAACAGAAATCAGGATTCAAACCCAGACCACCTAGATCACAGCTTTGCGCCTCAAAACCAGTCGACTATGCCCCCCCCCCCCTTACTGGCTAAATGAAAAGCCACACCACTCATACCTACCTCCCCAATCAAGCAGCTCACACAGTCAAATTACCACTCAGCCACAGACCTGCAAATGAAGCAATGAAAAGATGACAAGGCAGGTATTACTCAAATGTATGACCATTTTTTGAATGTTAGAAGTGTAATAATCCTTTGTAGGGTGTGCAGCAATATCATAACAACCTTACTTCCTGGAGTGGCTGAAAGCCTTCAGCACATCCACCCAGGTCATACAGTTATCACAATATTGCCACACACCTGACTGCAGATTATTCCTTGCGTAATTACTGGGTTAACTACTTACATCAACAAGTCTGTCATTACTTTATTTACAATTTAGTGACAGGGACAGGCACACTCAGCCGGAGCGCATTTCCAGGTGCAACCCAGGGAGGGAATACAGTAGGGAGTGAAGCAATCACACTAATACGCAGGTCCATGTCGTAATACACAGAGAAGTGTACATTATGACCCACTGTAATGCGGATTTTTTCCCCCCCATCCCCAAGTCAGAGGTCCGTGACTCACAAAAATAGCAGCCTAACAAACTGCACAGCCCTATTCAGTCCAAAAGACTTGGCTGTGCAGTTCAGTATATAACCCTTTGTCACGCGAGTGTTTTCTGTGGCTGGCAGGCTTCACTCCCGACCAATTAGTTGCTTTGTCTGGAGTGCTCAGGAATGCACCAGGGGGTGGGGAACGCTTAATAGGACCGCTTGGAGCTCGGCACTGCCACACTTCAGGGACTTCCACCAGTGTGCGGGTGGCTTCCTGGTGCCAGACATGCCCAGCATGCAGGAGGATTCGCGGAAGTGATGCGCATCATGAGATCAGCCACAGGGAGATCACATGTGTATCAAACAGTGATCAGTGGCTGATCTGCATATATGCGGGATAATTTGTACTGTGCCACCACTCTTGAGTGGACTGTAGAAAGAAAGAAAGAAAGAGTCAGATGTGTGTTTCTCGCCCTCTGTCACCGTAGCTGAAAAGCAAACTATTTCACTGCAAACTTTAAGTTTAGGCTCTTTTGGTTAGTCACTACTGGGGCTGCATTGGAAAATTAAGTTTGGAGGATATTTTTGTTGGGGGAGGGCAGGCTGAAACAGACTGACACAGGAAGAGGAGTGAACAGAAATTGAACTGGGGCTGCTGCATCTGTGGGCTATAAAGACAGCGTAGACCCACAACCCTGGTGCAGCATACTTAAAAGGTGCAGTTTGGTTTTGGAGACTTTTTGGCTGACATTTATGGATTTTTTGGTGGCAGTTCAGAAATATTGATTAAGCCTATTCATGGGAAATGAAACAGTATAAACAGTACCTGCTGGGCACATCGACCCTCTGTGCAAGGGCGACAAAATTTATTGCAAGACCCTCACTCAGCAGGGAATTATATATTTTGGTAGACTGTTTGACGACCCTTGAAAGTGCAGGGGAAGACAACAGACTAGTCCAGACTTGCAATTTGTGCAAGTCATGGACGTTGGACATCTTGGGGAAAATATTTGTCATCCCCTAACTAAGAGAGCTACATGATGAGTAGCTAAAAGGGGACAGAATCTTTGGGTTGGGGCTTAGGCTGCCTGGCAAGTCAGGTCCGAGCCAGTGACAGTACAATATTATTTTATTTGTTTGAGACAGAGAACCAAGCACTCAGTAACATTTCCTGGGCTGGAAGCAAGCCGTGCCATGTCAGACAGTCAAATAAATTTTGTTCGAGACAGAAGTCAGAGGTTTTACTGCAGTAATAAGTATTTTTCTAGGCTGGAAGTGCGCTTAGACAGCCTGGATTAGCAAACTTGATACTCCCTGACCCCAATGACAGGCAGCCCTTGAATCACAGCCTTGTGGGACATCTACTCTGAGGGACTTCCTGGTTACACTGCAGTGAGGGCTGCAGTCTCATGTCAAATGACGCTCCCCCATCCTGTGACCTTTGCACAAGCACTACTCCCAAGCTGTGTGTTACATATTACAAAATAAAATCTCAACTGATGCACTTTTAGTGTCAGTCGTCAGGGTCACCTAAAATTAGAGTGCAACAGTCAAGTCTAGTATGTTGTGTTCATCTGCCATGCCCTATACCAACAATAAAAACCAAAATTATTCTCGCCCACTAGACTGTGGTTCTTTCACGCATCTTTTCCTTCTTGAATTTTTCAATTTTAATACATACAACTACTTTACAACCTACTTGATCAGATTACAGAGCAATTTCTCATGGCAAAATGAGTATTAAAGTTTGGTTTCTCGATAGCTAGAGGAGCAAGTACTAGTACTACACCCAGTTCCGGTTCAAAACATAGAAGATTAGATGATGGCCTTACAAAGAACCAAAGGTGGAAAACAGATTTATCATTGGCTCGATTTCAATGATGAAAATGAAGTTTTGTTTTTATTGCAAGGCCTACCCCCAAATCTGTGATCCTAATTCTGCCATGGTTAAAGGGTCAGGTGATACTTAAACTAGACCACATAGAGAGGCATGATGTAATAAGGGAACGTGTCACTTGCACAAAGCATTACTCAAAAAATACAGTTCCAAAAACAAGTACCAGCTACTCGCTGGTCAAACTGCTCTGGGTCAGTCCTTCCAAAAAAGGCATATGACATAAAAAGAACTTTGGGGGGGCGGGGGAGAATGTCATTTAGCACAGCATGCTCTGTAGCAATGAATGGGAAACTTTCAGATTTTGAAATATCTGAGATACAGCATAAAAATGGACTAAATGTTGGCAACAGCTATATGAACATAGACTGCAGTTTGTTTGTGGACAATATAGCAAGACCACACACGCAGCAACACTGGCAGAGGTCAAACGTGCATCCGCTTTGAGTATTATTGCTGATGGAAGTACAGCCCACTCTATAAACTAGCAAGAAATTGTCAGAGATATGTAGGTGCAACTTGTGGCACACACCCAATATCTGTGGTACCACTTTAAACTGCAAGTGCTGAGCATGTATTTCATGCTAGAGAGAAAGTTTTGCCATCAGTGGATTTGCCATTACCAGAACTTTGCCAAGCAGTGCAAATCCAGCACTTTTCTCTGCTAATTTTGATGGCGAATCAGCTAATCTTGGTGAGTAGGCAGGTGTCATTACTAAAGTCACTTTTGCCAGACATTATTGGTATTCACTGTGTTGCCCACAAACTTAAACTTGCCATTTTGGATGCAAATACATATCAAAATTTGAGGACCATTTGAAAGGCATTTTCAGTTTTAATTTTTGGTCTCAAACGCAGGAGAGAATTTAAAATCGTAGAAGTTCTAGATGAGCATCTTGCACATTTCACAGCTGTAAAGCAAGTCAGGTGGTTAGGTAGCAAAGAGCAGTTGTGGCCTTAGAAAAACAAAACTTGACATTGTGGCAATACAGCTCGAGCACAGATTTGTGGACAGGAACAGGGGGTGGGCAGAACTAGGGGCTACCACAAGGAATGGACTTCTGTGCACTTTAAAGGTCATTTTTATTTCTTTAAATCACGATATTCTTTCTCCTCCTCTGTGGAGCTAGCATGTCGGTCATCCAGCCATTGGTACCCGCACCCTCTGACTCGGGTCTTCGATACGCTCTCCATGCAGGCTGGCCAATGCCTGGGGGTGCAGCACACGGCCAGTCACCATGACCGCCCTGCCATTTTCCACCCGATTTTGCCCCCTGGAGCTGGACATGCAATGACAACAGTGCACCAACATGCAGATGTCCGCCGAGCTCCAGCCCTCTGCTACTCGCTGCTGCTGTAGTGCCCAGCACTTCCGACAGGTGCCAGAACGATGCGAACCCCTGCACCCTCCCCAGAGAGACGAGAGCAGTCATGGGACACTCCATCCTCTGTCGACCTCCGGCGGCCCGGGTCAGTTCATGAACCCAGGTCGCCGGCGTAGCACAAGGTGTGGCGTCCAGCGCTTCAACCCTCAGTGCCACCGGGCTGGCTAAAGTTCTTTATTTCTTATTAGATTTTTTTTGCCATTTGCTCTATTATCAACAGCTTTTCAGTTGGCAAACTACTTAAAGTAAAGTTGTAAGATTAGATTACCATATGGGCTTCATAGCCAATCACCCTGCCGCAGCGATAGTCCATGTGTGGTAAAAAAAAAAAGAATGTAGTCCTTTTAGAGAGGAAAGGGCTCGTAAGCCTGGCTGCACTGCCTGCCATCCAATCTTTTCCAGGTTCCTGGCCCACCTACCATGCCCCCGCGCTCAGATGTTTGTGATGTCCTGCCAGGGACAGCGTGGTGGCGTGCCCCCATTGAATCCTATGGGGACCATTTTAAAATTTTTACTATGCCTATTTAAGCTACCTTTCACACAAATGAAAGCCACCGCTCAACTAAGCCAAGGTTACGATCCCGTTCCTCTCTAAAAAGACTGCATTAAATTTTTATATTTTACTACCCATGGACTATCGCAGCGACAGGGTAAAAACCCTAGCAGTGAAGCTGAACCGCTTTGGTAAACACATGCATTTTCCTACCTTTTTCATTTTACAGCACATGGGGGGGGGGGGTGAGAGGAGGAGAGAATACATTATAGAACACACCACATGCAGGGGGATTTCAGTGGAAGCAGCAGGGTGGTCATACGTTGAGTTTAGAGAAGCCTTAACTCAACGTAGACCTGTGGGAACTACTGCTTCTTCCATAGGAACAGGATGTGTGCTTCCTACTCTGGGCGTTGCAGGAACGACAGGGGTCCTTTCAGTCTCTGATCAGTCCTCTACCAAGGCCTCTACATCCATGCCTGCAATTGGTGTTTCTTAATCTTCAACCAGGGTATCATTGCTGTCTACTAGTTCGGAACTAGAGTCTATACCATACAAGAAGTTTGTCTTGTCATTATCTGTGGCCAGTCCCTAGGAGGCACCGTTTCTCGGGATACTTCTGCAGGCGATTGATACCAGTACACTTCCAATACTGCCACTGTCTGTTGGTTCAGGATGTACGTCTGGTTCAACATCTCAATACAGAAGCAACACATTTCTGGTAATCTTTTTCCTGTCTCTAGTCCCATTTCTAGTTCTGGCAGGTCTCGGCCCAGGTTCTGGTAAGGGCTCAAGCTGGCCAATGGGCAAAAGGTGGTTTTGGTGAACAGTTTTAATTCCATGGCCTCGTTCTTGTTGAATGCGGTAAACAGGCAAGTCAGTTAACTTTTCAACCACCACATAGAGCTCCGATGACCAGTCGTCAGCTATCTTGTGCTTTCCATGAAGTCTCAGATTTCTGAAAACTGTCTCCAACCTGCAACACTCAATTTCACATCTTCACCAACTTGGGGACATGCTGGCCCCAGCTTTTCTGTACTGGATCCAGTGTACCAAACATGTTCAACAAGGTAGGATTACATTTCAGGATAGTAGGGTGTGAGTGAGATTGCTGAATGTTATGAGAAGCAAGAAATTATTTCACTAGGCACTTGCCTTACTCAGAATGAATATGTTGAGGTATACCATGATGGGTCATGAATTCAAGCTTCTAAATGGTTCAGGCAGTCCGATTTTTAGTCTGGTAAGCTTGTGCGTACCAGGTATAATGGTTGATAATGACTAGAATATGGCTATAAAACTTTTACTATCTGGTTTCAATGACCAAAAAAAAAATCCATACAGACCAGTTAACAGTTCAGTAGTTTTGTTTTCCAGCGGTGCCGCTTTCTTGGCAAAGTCTTTCTCTGACCACACCTGCCACAGTTCTTGTAGTGCTTCTCCACATCATATACCATTCTGGGCCAGTAGAATCTGCTTCGCACAAGGTTAAAAAAAAAAAAAAAATGTGCTCAAACCCAAGGTGTCCAATGTCATCTTGAAGTGCTCAGGACACAGATTTACAGTATTTCCATGCAGTACCAACTGATGGTTTTGGAGGCTTGCACAGTTTGTTACAGAAGGCCATTTCTCAAGGACAGCTCGTTCCATTCTCTAAACAAAATAGGAATGTCAGAATTGTCATTTGGCACTTTCTCTGGGCCTTCTCCCTTTTCTAACGCTGAAATGACACCTTTGAGTCCATAGTCTTGCCTCTGCGCAACCACCTTTGTTTCCTCAGTTTTGGCCAGGGTAAACTGCTAATGTCCAGGCTCTCCAAGTCTCAACAGGCTTCAGGTATGATGGCATCAGAGTGGGCTCCAGTCACATCAACAGCTCTTGGACAATCAGACGTTCACCATCACTGCCCACAAATTTTGTACACAAAGCTTTTACAATTGCAGGAGTCAGAGTCCACTGGTTCTCATTTTGGGGGGGCGAGGTCTGAGACACAAGGAGTCAACATCCGTATTATTCATGCCCTTACAGTACTCTAGGGTGAGTCGTATGTGGAAAGGGCAGCAAGCCACTGGTGATCTGTTGCATCCAGCTTAGCAGTGGTGTTGACATAGGTATGCAGGTTGTCAGTTTTCACAATGAACTTAGATCCATAAAGGTAATTGTGAAACTGGTCAGTGACTGCCCATTTGTGCACTGGATAGTTCTTTTCACTGGGTGTCACACTCCAGCTGGTGAATGCAACAGGTCTCAGTCCTTCAGGGTGCTCTTGATGCAGGACTGCCCCAAGCCTATCTATGCTGGCATCTGTGTACAAAAAAAAAAAAATTGAAAAACAATAGTGCTTTGAGTCAGCAAATGCCAGCACAGGAGCCTCCACAAGTCTCTTAATTATCTCTCTGAAGGCATTTTTTTACAGTCTTGATGCCACCCGTCTCCAAATGGTTCATTAGGTTTGTAATGTGTGTTTTGGTGCTTCTTTTCCCTTCCGCTTCTTGTATTTGGTTGGCGGTACCCTTGTAGTAAGTTTGTAAGCGGCTGAACCACCTTGGAGGAATCTTGTATGAATCTTCGGTAATAACCACACACACACACACATACACACACACAAGAAAATAAGGTCTTCAGGTTATGTGACCTACGCGTAGTGAGGGCCTTAATATTGTCAGGATCAGTTTGGACTCCTTTGGTGGAAACAATATTCACCACATTTTTACAGAGGGCTGGCAGAATTGACACTTGGCAAATAGACACCGAGCCAAATTTCCAGAACTTTCATCAGATGCTCCTCATGCTCTTCAGGGTGGACCTGAAGACAATCAGATCGTCCAGAACCATCACCTGCAGCAGATTCATGGCTCCCACAGCTTTTTCCATCAGCCGCTGAAAGTGGCCAATGCACCCCCAAGACACCCTGTGGCATCCATCCAAACTGATAGAATCCCAGGGGGCAATGAAAGCAGTTTTTTCTTCTTCATCTTCCACAGCCACGGGTATTTGGTAATATCTGCTCCATAAATCTAAAACCGAAAACCATTTACTGCCAGTGAGGTAGGCTAGAGTATTCTCCACACATGGTACCATATATTGATCTGTTATGGTATGCTTGTTCAGAGTCCAGTAGTCAATGCATAAGCGTACAGCCCCATTTGTCTTGTGGGCTACCACTATGGGGGATGTATAAGGGCTTCTGGATTCAGTTATAATCCAGACGGCTAGTAGTTCTTGCAAATGCTTGCGGATGTCCTCCACATCAGCTGGAACTAGCAGTCTGGACCTCTCATGGAAAGGTCGGTTATCACCCAGATGTATGAGATGCTTTTCACCATGGGTACATCCAACACCAAGGTCATTGCAGAAAACACATTAGCGCTCTCAGTTAACTTCTGTCTTAGTTTTCTCTTGTACATTTCAGGTACTGGAAATCTCCAAAGTCGAACAGATCAGGGTCAAGCTTTTTTTGGGACTACAAGACATACCACTTCTGCTCAGTAGACATGACTAGTCACTTCTTTGTCAGTTTCATTTTTTCACCAGGATGCCAACCTTGTTGGTTCCGGTGGGGATACCAGAGGGACACATCACTCCTCTCTGTACTAGCAGGCTATATGGTACTGTAGCTCTCCATCTGTGGGCATGTCCAAAATGTAAGCACGGCTTCTGGCAGTAATCTTAAACTATCTCCCCATCACTTGGTACTCAGCACCGGTGGGAAAACACCAAAGGCCGGGCATCCTTTCTTCGAATTACACCCACTTGATCATCTTCAGCATCTGGCTCCCCAGAAGTGGTCCCCTTTAAACAGACATTTCCGATCAGAGGATGTATCAGTCAGCTGTGGATGGACTGTGGGACCTTCATCTCTTGGCATAACTGCACCAGTCTCTGAAACATATTAGAGTTTGTCCCAATCCATACTGGGGTCCTCCTTCCATCCCAGTATTAGGGCATACCAGGGTAAGTACTTCTTTGGAGGTTTGTATGCCTACCTTTGGGGGAATTCCATCTGTACGACAATGTACCCAGATATGGGTAAGACTTTTCACTTACCCTCCAGATATCCAGTCCTTCCAGTGGCTGCAAGGGCACGTGACTCAGATGCTTCTGATACCAATCCTCAACACTGGCAGTCGCATGGGCTTCACTATCAAGTAGCACCATGCAATCCACCCCTTCAATCTGCACAGGGACCCTCAGACAGTCCTATTAATCCTGGGGCCTTTAACATTAACAGACTGTTTCGTAGAGCAGGTCTGGTCTGGTACCCCAGTTCGCTCCTTCCTGGAGTGCCACCGACACCTCTCTGACATACGCTTCTCTTTCAATAGCTTTTGGACTACCAAATCTGAATTTTCAGGTATTTTGCAATCTCTTCTTCGGTGCCCCTCTTTACTGCACCTGTAACAGAAAAGTCCAGCATCACTAGCAGAAGTTACATTCTTAGGCTCTGGCTGAGCTGGCTTCTGGCCAGTGTAATACCCCCGACCACCTGGGGAATAAGCTGTCCCTCTAGGACTTCGGTCACTAGTAGTCTATAGTATGGCTACCTGTTCAGTCAACTCTTATTTGTCTCTTCATATCCTCAGTCTATTACCTCACCTGGGTGAATCTGGAATTACTGTAGTCTACTTTTCTCAAAAGGTGCTGCCATCGGCCCTGGCTGTATAGTTCTATCTTCCTTTTCTCGAACTTCATGCATCAACTCACAACAGAAGAGGGATTACCCAGCCGCTCTTCCAGTCGCAACTGCATCAACAGCATTTCGGAATACCCAGCTCTGTCCAAATTTGTTCTAACCGCAGCCTATTCATATCTTGGGCAGTCACTTCTCCATTACAGTAGATACTAGTGGCAGAGAAGGGCCTTTGGCCCACCTAGTATGACCAATTATGCATGTAATTTTGCCTCTTCAAGCTTCTCTTGAACTGGGTTGTCCCCTTCCCCCAACTGCTAGGATCCCCTGATGCCTATCCCATGCATTCTTGAATCCCGTAAATAGTTTCAGCCCCCACCACCTCCTCTGGCAGCGCATTCCACTTGTCTACCACCCTTACCCTGACATGTCACCACTGAACCTCCCTCTCCAATTTCATCCCATGACCCCCTAGTCCTGGAACATCTCTTCCACTGACAAAAAAAAAAAAATTAGTGTTTTCCTGCACCTTATTCCTCCCCATAAGGTACCTGTATGTCTCCATCACATCCCCCTCCCCACGAGTACATTTTCAAAGTCCTTCAGCCTGTCCTTGTAGGACTATGATGCAAATCCTGTACCATCTTGATTGCCTTCCTCTGAACTCTCTCCACCCTGTCTATATCCTTACATAGGTAAGGTCTCCAGAACTGGACTGGACGCTGTACTCTAGGTGTGGCCTCACTAATATCTTGTACAGTGGAAATAAGACCTCCCTTTTCCTGCTGGTGATGCCCCTGCCTATGCATCCCAGCATCCTATCTGCCTTACCTGTTGCCTTGCGCACTGACTCCCAACCTTTAGGTCTTTAGAAATGATAACCCCAAGGTCCCTTTCCTGTTTGGAGCCTGCTATATCCCAGCAGAGATATGTTCCAGGATTTTTGTGCCTCTGTGCTGCATGTGCATTATTCTACACTTTTTTTTTGCATTAAATCTCAACTGCCACACCCTTGACCATTTCTCAAGCTTTTGCAGATCTCTCCTCATTCTATACACACCCTCTGGTGTGTGCACCCTGTTGCAGAGCTTTGTCTCATCAGCGAAGAGGCAAATTTTCCCTTCTAGATCCTCTGTAATGTCACTGATACAGATGTTGGAGGACCAGACCTAGCACTGATCCCTGTGGCACTCCACTGGTCACCCTTCCCTCTGCAGAGCGAGGGCCATTTACCACCACCCTCTGTGTCCTGCCATCCAGCCAATTCCCCACCCACCGCACTACTGTTTTACCCACACCCATATTGCCCAGCTTGCTTAACAGCCTCCTATGGGGCACAGTGTCAAGAGCCTTACTGCAGTCCAGATAGGCCACGTCCACTGCCCCCACCAATCCACCTCCCTCATCACCAAGTCTAGGAAAAATTCAATGAGGTTAGTCTGGCACAACCTTCCCCCTAGTAAAACCATGCTGCCTTGGGTCCTGCAGACCGCTGGCCACAAGGTGTTACAATAATCTTTCCTTCAATAGTGCTTCCATAATCTTCCCCACTACTGAGGTGAGTCTCTAGTTTCCCACTTCCTCACCGTTCCCGCTCTTGTATAAGGGGACTACATTAGCTGTTCTCCAGTCTTTGAGCACCTCACCAGTTTCCAGTGATCAGCTAAACAGGGTTGACAAAGGTTCAGCCACCACTTCTCAGAGCTCCCTCAGCACCATGGGATGCACCCTATCTGAGCCTATAGCTTGACCAACTCTTATTCCTTCCAGTTCCTTTAGGAACTTTTCCTGTGAAAAAGGACTTTTATCCATTTCTGTGCCCCCCCCCCCCCTTTTTGTACTCCCTTCTGGCCCACTACCCACCTCTTCTACTGTAAAGATTGAACAGGAATCTCCATTCAGTATGTCTGCTTTACTGTTGTCATCCTCAACACTACTCTCACCCTTTAGCCTCACTGTCCCTCACTTTGCCTTCCTTTTTTCAGTTACATGCCTGCAAAAGGTTGTCCCCTCTAACCACTGTTTTCGCAATGTTTGAGATGATCAAGTATTCAGACAGCTTTTCACCTTCTCTTTGTACGGTTCCCTTGTAACTTTCTCAGAACTCTGGTGCCACTGTCGGTACTCCCAAACATGCTTTCTAGGGTGCTGAGGTACATGTGGGCCATAGCATCTGGTCGTGTAGCTCACAAAGCTCTAATGCCATCCATGGCCGACCCTCTCAAACTCTCCCACAGCCGTTGCCTACTCTCAGCTTCAGGACACTGGGGATCTTGCACCATGGGAGTGGCCCGACCCATCCAAGTTTTAAAATCATCTTCAACAGGCAGCACTAGTTTTCTCCCAGAGAAGGGCCTTAGTCTCTGGTAGGACCCAGCCACTCTCCCCAGCACCAAACAACCAACCAAGCCAGGGTGACACTGTTAGCTTTTACAGTTCTTGCACATCTTTTGGGAAGGTGCCCTTTAATTTCACCCACATTTCAAATCTCACTTAAAATCATCTTCATCTGAAGAACTTTGGCATCTTATCACAGGGGTTAAATTGGCACCAGCCCACTAGCCAAATGGTGGTAGACTTTGTATTGGGCTAGTAAGATTTTCCTTTAACTAGCCCTGTGGACTTTTACTGGAGAAGGTAACATTTCAATAAGTACACCAGCTGGGCCACTGGAAAAGTCTGTGGGGCTAGCAGATTTTACCGGTCACTTGCCCTGCTGGCTAGTGGCTGCAAACAGTTTCGACCCGTTATCACTGTTCTACTACACATGAGGAGATCGTGTTGGACACCTTGGCAATATCAATCTCCGTATCACTATCAATGCAAATACACTCATACCGTTGCTGTCATACCTTAATCCTTGTACATTTAAGTTGTACAAACAATGCAATTATTTTGGGTCTGTCAAATCTTTCTGAAATACCAGTCACTAAAAGTTTGTGTCCCCCCCCCCCCTACAATCCAGCATCTCCCCAACAATCTTCCAAGTCTTGGTAACGTTTCACAAATTTTTTTTTTTTTTTTGGAGGCACTTTTTTCCAAAAATGCAAATTTTGGGGATGGCCACTAGGTAGCAGTAAATCCCAACAGTGCCTCCAATTAACAGCCCCTTTCTGACTCGCTTTAGCTGTTTCCAGGGCCCTCGAGTCTTTCCTGGACACACCGAGGGGGCCAGCCTAGGTTCTTTGGCAGCAGAGTGGTACAGGAATGACAGATGCGTGTGGTGCCTCCGGCTGGGGTAGTGATAGAGTATACCAGTACCTAAAGGGCAAGTCAACACCCCACTCAAAGGAAACTAGAGAAATTGCCCCCATATTACCTTTCCCACACAACAATCCCCACTTTTTGCAAGAAGTCACTGTACCAAAATGTAACATTAACTATTAAAGAGCTAGTGTACTGCTTAGAAACCGCCTGCAAATGAAGTCCGCCTACTATAAGCATGCCCTCACAAACTCCTGGGGCAATGGAAGAGTATAAAGGAACTCACCAGGAATCCACAACCCCCAAAATCAATACTCAGCATCGACGGAACCACAACCCTCAACCCAAAAACCATTGCGGATACCTTTAACAAAGCCTTTACCGGCCTCAGCGCTGTCCTACCTCAGGACTACTTCAAAGATGGTGAAGCCCCTCTGTCTGCAATGACCACTACTCCCACCAGCTCCCCCTGCTTCTACTTCAAAGCAGTCAAGGCTCACCAAGTACACAAATGTTACCAAAGCCCTTGGTAAATCAAGATTCAGTAATGACTCCCTCGATCTCAAAATCCTGTCTCACACTTGATGAAGTGCTTAGTCCTCTGACCAGCATTTTCAACCTCTCCCTCAGCCTTAGCCAGTTCCCAGACAGAAGGAAATCTGCCACTGTCACCCCAATCCATAAAAGTGGTGACAAAACTGCCCATGATAACTACAAACCTATCTCCCTACTACCCCCACTCTCCAAGGCACTAGAATGCATCGTCTCGGACCAGCTCACAGAATACCTGGATATGTACAACATCCTGTGAAAGCAATACAGTTTCCTCAAAGGTCACAGCACCTCCACAGCCCTACTTGAATTCACCGGCGCAATCCACAATGCACTTGATTCCGGCGAACTGCTAGGCTCAATCTACAATGACTTAACTAAAGCCTTCGACACAGTCAATCACCGCCTCCTACTTGTCCAGTTTCAGAACACTGGGCTGTCAACTGACACCACTGGCTGGTTTAAGGGCTACCTTGAAGAACGGTCCCAAACAGTAAGAATCGCCGATACACTCTCGGATCCTAGACCGGTCCGCTTGGGAGTCCCCCAGGGCTCCATTCTGGGACCCCTCCTCTTCAGCCTATTCTTAAAAACTCACTACCGGACAGCTGCCCAGAACAAATAATTCTCTATGCCGACGATGCTGTGATCCTCACCTCGGACCCTGATCCAATCCAATTACAAAATAAACTTCAGCGGGCCTTCTCCTCCATCGAATCCTGGTTCCTAAATCATTAACTGCTTCTCAAATCAGAAAAAACAACAACAAAAAAAAAAGTCTATGGTCTTCTGCAGCCCCCACAACAAAAACAATCTCCACCTCTCCATTGCAACCGAACAAGGAGCCATCGTAGAGCAAACACAATCGTTCAAGTACCTTGGCATCACCCTTGATCCCCACCTCTCATACGCTGTCCATATCAGCAATGTTGCAAAGTTTGCCAATGCGAGGTTAGGCATATTATTCCGGCACAGGAAAACACCTAACCCCAGAAGCACTGTCAGTGGCCATCCAATGCTCCATTGTCAGCATCATAGACTATGGTCTTATCATATATGGGTCTGCAACTACCACTGCTCTCAAACGACGCGACTCCTGAATAAGCACTGCGCTCATCACTGGCTCATATCGCCGTACCCACACATGACCTTTATTCCCAGTCTGGATGGCTTCAACTGGACAAACGCAAAAAATACCAAAGCAGCATCACGGCCAAGAAAATTATAATGGGGCTTGCCCCACCTGGTGTCTGTGCCCTTCTTAAGCCTAGACACAGGAATGTCACTAGAAGGAGAGCCAATTCCCATCTACTACATATCCCACGATGTCGCACGACCCAAGGACTAAGATCATTCGCCCATCGGGCATCCAACTGGCTCAACTCTCTTGGCAGAGACATAGCAACTGCTCCAACACTCTGCCTCTTCAAGTCCAAGCTGCGCCTCTCACTGCTTGTATCCTACGACTGCCCATCTTAACATTTCCACCGTTCCAGCTGCACATGCCCCAGCACCCAGCACTTACAGTCTTTGCACCCATAGCACCTTACCTGTCATATTCCCTCGACAAGGCCCCCTGGCTGCATTGTCTCCTGCCCTCACCACCTCCCCTTATCTCACTCCTGCCCCAACCACCTCCCGTACTCCTTACCCCTGCACCTCCTACCCCCCCTTCTCCCCTTGTCTTGCTCATAGCTCAAGTCTTTGTACTGGTTATTAGATGTCCGAATCAGTGACTATATGTTTGTAACTAAAAATGATGACTGTTGCACACGCTGATGTGGAACCTTTGTAAAAGAGCCTCGGCTCAAAGGTATTGTAATCCTAAATTGAAAAAAAAAAAAAACAACATTGTAACTTTCAGATATGGTCAGCTATCACTTCTTATATCTCAAGAATTTTCTCTTTGCTAATTTAAAGATTTTCTACCTGGCAGTACTGGGGTGATGTGTGGAACAGCACTGTGTCTGGAGGAGAAAAAAAAAAAAGTCAGTTCTGTTCCTCCCACTACATCAACACTGAGACCACACAGACTACAACATCACTAGTAACCAATGAGAACCATTTCTCACTGCCAGGTTTCACTTTCACATGAAGCAGCAGGGACCGGCTTTCCCTGGTTACTAGTGATGTCATAATTTCCTGCATTTTGATTGGTAGCTTGTGAGAGTCACTGCTCAGGCTGCAAGGATTGTGGTGCCTCAAGGGGTTTGGTCTCATTTCTGACGATGCAGTGGGAGGAACAGAATTGACGTTTTTCCTCTAGCAGAGTGCTGGTCCACACATCACCCCCATACTGTAAGGTGGAAAGTCTTCTAATTAACAAACAGAAAAAAAAAATATTTGCAACATAAGCAGTGATAGCTGACTGCATCTGAAAATTACTATTAATCCCAAGCAGTACAATAGCTCTTTAAGTTTTATTTTGGGGAAAGGGGAAAAGAAAAATAGCATTCTCCCCCTCCCCCCCACTACAGAGTTTTAAATTGATTAGCAGTTTTTTTCTTGGGATGATACTAACTGTACAGAAAGTATTTATATAGATTTTCTAGAAGTGCTGTGTTTGTTAAACAGTGAGGCAAGAGTTATGCATGTTCACAAAGATTTAGCACTTTTATTAGCAAAACGCTAACCAATTCAAGTTAAATAAAACCCTGCATTGTTTAACCAGGTGAGACACTAAGCTGAAAGCTTGTTTACAGGTGCAAGGTGGGAGCACAGGGAAGTTAAGTGACTTGCTCAGGGCCACACAGCATGCAAGTGGGGGCTGTGGGATTCAAACCCAGGTCTCCAGATTTGCAGCTCAAAGCCTTAAACCACTGGGCCATACTGCCTCCCAACAACTTAACTGCAACAACACTTTTACCCCACACCAGCCCCACCTACTGGTGCATCGGACTTATCAAATATCAGCTGCCCAGAGTGTCTATGTAGTCCCTTGGGTGGGTACCACACCATGATGAAGACACTGGGGAACTTGCACTGGGGCCCAACTAACTAAACAGGAACACAACTTTAACTTTTGCCTGGGCGCAGCTTGGATCTTTAAACAGTCTTGCCCCAGGAATTAACCCTTGAAATTCTGACTAGCTAAATAATGAATGCCCCAAAGCCACAGCCCAGGTACTTATAGTTCTGTAGATTCACAGGGTGTTTTGCAGATATTTGATACTATGGTACCGAACTGGTGTAGTTGGTGGCGTGCCACAGTCGCAGATGACTAAACAAAAGAATGAAGATGCTGGTCTTCACCTGCCAGGCCTTTCCAATCTTTGCCCCCAAGGGCATTTGTATATGGTCTTCACCTGGAAGGCCTCTCATGCCTCCCTCGATGGTCTGGGTACTAGAGAGGCTGCTGGTTCCCCAAATGATAAGGCTGGCACACATTTTCCTCCGCTGCAATAACACAGGAGCTGGGAAGTTCGCCAAGTCTCTTTTCCCAGTACACTCCACTACTTAGCAGTACAAGGCACTGACCCCACTGAGGAAAACACTGCAGGACACCTTTCCCCTCCCTCTGCAGAATAATGGCTTTAGGCTCCAACCTATACAGTCTCAGATTCTCAGCTGCCACACTCCTCGGGCTCTTTCTGCACTGCAGGACAGTCCACTACTTTTTGCAGCAAATCCCAATCTTTCTCTAGAGTTATGGATTCCTTCTGTCACAGCTGAAAGTTCTAATCTGAGCAGCAGCCCACAAATATTTTGAAGCAATTCCCAAAGACTCCAGCTCAAATCTCACCCTGGAAAACTCTCTCCCAGTCCAGTTCTTTTCCAGGGAATAAGGTAGGTTTCCAGATGCTCTGTAACTTGTCCAGACTGTGGCCACGCAAAACATTTTGGCAAACCACAGGCCTGCAGGGCCAGCAAGCCCACAGCAGTCTTTCAACCTCAGGCTAATCTCTGTCCAAGTCCTCACAGGACTCTCCCCTTATGCAGCCAAACCAAACATGTTTAACATTTATCCTCCCCCCCACACACACAGATATGTAGCAGCTCCCCTACCCTCTCACAACATTGCAGAGTTTTACTTTTTTTTTTTTGTTGATCACATTTATTAAGAGAAGCACAATATATACATAACGTACATGACTTTCCATCATAATGAAATATAACATAAAACAAATGGGTATTGGAACAGTTTCGGATTGATGGAAGAGATAAACAGGCAATCCTATCCATTAATAATAAACCCCATAATCTGGATGATAACTTAATGAAATTTAGATATATTTTCTGTGAAACCAAAGGCCATCACATAAGGAATACCCTATGACAGTCCCCACTTCAAAATTATGAACTTAAGAGCAAAGAAAATCAAACATAATATATCCATGTTTGCCATTTCTCCAAGAATACTTTGCTTATCATCTATCCCAGCCGTTAAGCCTTCTAATTTATAAATTTCCACCACCACTGCCAAGCCAGCGCTTGAATTTCCGCTTGCGGTGCCGGCTACCCAGGTTCGGGAAAGTATTCGGGTCGCCTGAGGGCCGACTGGGGGAAATGGATTGAGCGCCCATTGGGCTGCTCTCCTTCACTGGGGGAGGGTCGGGTGAGTGTCCGGTGCACCTGCGACACCTGGCGGAGGCCAAAAGGACACGCTAGCAGCAGCAATGGATTCAACTAGGGGCAAGACAGATGCTAGCAGTCATTGCACATCCCAGCCCTGGGGCAGTACAAAAAAATACAAACTGCTGCCACAAATGACGTGCACCTGGCACCTTGGCCTTAATGGCCCCACCTCCCACCGACCAATTACTAGTCCCAACGCACCACCCAGCCCTGAACCCCACCCGGGGGGAATCCAGGGAGGCAATGCCTGCAAGCACCTTTCCCCATCAGAGACAGACTGGGCACGGGCCCCACCTCGAGGGGTATCAGTGGGTAGGGGGAGCGAGAATGTGGTGTGCAGGAGGGCAGAGAATAAGGTGGCCAGGGTGGCAAACACAAAACCTATTTTCCAACACTATTTGACACCAGTCAGACTGTAGTTATACAAGTGGACATCCATTTTCAGATTATCGCTCTTTGCTGCTAGGAGATATGATGGCAGCAGGGTGCGGTGCTATGACGGACTATGCGCTGGGAAGATTCACAATACCACCATTTCAGCCATAAGCTCTACTTGTTCCCCCAAGCAGTCATGTAGTTCCTTTTGCAAGGTGCACCAAAAAGGCATTAGCCTGAGACAAAGCCAAAAAACATGTCCCAAATCTGCCAGCCTACAATTGCACTCCCTCCAGCAACACCCATATGAAGCCAGGAGACACTAAGTATCGCTGGAGAACAGAAAAACCTGGTTCGACATTTCCAAGCAAATTCTCTCCATGTATTAGAAGAGGTTATTTTTTTAATCAATTTTAGAGATGCGTCTAGGCAGAGAGATAGGGGGATATCCAGTGAAATCCTTGTTCCAGCCATCCACTACCAACTGGGATGAGTCTCCCAGATTTTCTCAGAGAACTGAATACAGACGGTGTATTAGATGTTCCCAGGGGTGGCCCAGTAAAGTCTCTTTATTAAGGGACCACAGCAAAGGCAGGGGCGCAGAAATACTAGGGGCCAGCTCCCTTTGGCGAAGAATATAATTTTTCACTTGGGAGTAGCGGAAGAGGTCTCTATCACGGAGACCATATTTCGCATATAAATCTGAATGGGGCAATGCCTGTATTTGTTAGAACTGGTGTATATAAAACAGACTCATCCTCCTCCACGATGCAAAAAGTGAGATCATATTCCACCAGGAGGAATTTATCATCCTCGGAAATTAAGGCTTGGGGAAAAAGGATTCCTTAAAAGTGATTTTACATTTTATATTTTACCAAACTTTCAAAATGTGGGCTGTGCACTTGGTGAAGTCATGGAGAGGTATCCTTCCCCCAGAAGCGAAAGCAATCTTCTATGTCGTATAAATCATTTATTAAAAACGCTCTCTTTCCAGGGGGCCCTAAGGAGGAAGACTGCCAAAAAACAAAAAGAAAAAACACATTTTAAGAAAGGCTGCTGTGGCATAAAGCTGCAGATTAGGTAGATTAGCCCTTCCCTGACAAGAGCGAGCTGGAGAAGAGAAAGGCACCTGTCTCTGCCCTCCCCAAAAAAATAAATTGATATTAATTCTGTTGCAGAATTTAAAATAAAATCGGATGGGAATATAGGAACATTCTGGAACAGATAAGGTTTTATTTTTGATAACCTGTAACTGCTGCTGAAACTGTCCCCCCAGGCAGCAGGATGGCTCATCAATATTCATGTTCCCTCATCAATATTTATAGGGAGCCCCAAGCACACATTGGTGCTCTTCAACTAAATAAATCATTGCTTCCTCTCTGGTGCCTTCTCCGTGTGTCTGGATCCCCATTAGCAGAATACGGGGGTTGGGAGCACCAGAGGGGCATCTGTTTCATTGCAGCGTGGCGAGAAAATGAAACACCACCACCCCGCATACACAGACCGCTGCCTCGCAGATTCGTAAGGAAACCTTGCGGCGGTTCTTCGGGTTGACTCCTCCAGCCCCATTCTCACTGGGAAACAGTGGGGCCAGACAAAGAGTGAGGAGTCTCCAACAAGAACCCAGAATGTGGCAGTCAGGAGTATGGTGGGGGGGGGAAGGAAGGGAACAGGAGTCAAGAAGTAAGCCCAACAGACGTTGGGGGGCTTACTCGTAGCAGTGCATCTTGGTCAGGGAGGACTGAAGGCACGCTCCGACACTGCAGTGACCCATTTGGACAGGCCAAGAAGCTTGCTTCTGCTGCAAGGGACGTACTGCGTGTGTGCAAGACCACTACATAGGCTGCACTCATGTCAGGGAGGAGGGATGGAGCAAGAAAATGGAGGAAACACACATTTTCATCTAAAATGATGGGCTGGGCTCCTGAATTACACTGGTTCCTAGTATCTGCTGGTACAGATTCCTAATCCACACAGTGAACTGCCTCAGGGTGGGGGGCCCACTGTCCTGGGACAGCAATCCATGGTGGTAACTTACAGGGGACATGGGGATATTGAGGACACAGGCCTGAACAGTGCATTCCCGTGACAGGGGGTGTAGCCAGGGTTTCAGATTTGCACACAAGTGGACTCACTGCTACCCCCACCCTTGTTAGTGAGCTACCCCACCCCCGGGGTGTAGCCGGATAATATACAAATGTACACCAGGACTGTGTTTGTTGCCTCATTTGGCACAATAAATACAACTTTTGTATCTCATGACAGTGATTGTTGCCATGCAATGTTCCCTAAGTAAACCCACATAACAGCCCAGAGCCTGTAAAGTTGGTTTGTCCTTGGGATACAAAGAGTGTGTTAGTGACCAGTCCTTCTAGTTTCGATTCCTATGAATAAAATTACAGAAAGGTTCAGTATTTTCTTTTGGTTTTCATGGAAAAAGGAAGCAGTTAAGAGCCTATATGGTACCTCCCTTAAATAAAATTGCACACCATGGAGTGCTTGGAGTATGCCTGCCTACACCCATGCCCCGTGACAGGACTGACATGGCCGTACAGAAAAACTAGAATGAAAGGGATTAAATTATGTACCAGTCGTATCCAAAGACTAACAGCAGCAGATACTACCATAATGCACAAAGTAACAGACATACAAAACTAAAATTAAGTATCATTATAAAACAATCTACTTCCTCAAAGTCTCCCCACAGCATGTCACTTTGGCCTCACAGATACAGTGCCACACAGACAGCCCAAAATGCACTGCACACTGTAGTGCATTCTGACTCCAATGAAAAAGCCTGCCCACAACTTGTATATTCTTTTTTGGGGGTCCAGTAATGCACCTGTATCAGATCCCCAAACACAGATGTCTTACCCAAGTAGCATATGCAGAATCTAGCAGGGAACTACAGAGCATGGTTTATTCCCAGTCCGAAGTACAGCCCTTATATGCCAAAGTTTTTTTTGGTTTTTTTTTTTGTTAGTACTTTTTAACCCCTGCGGTCGGCCCACATCCAGCCGCTGTCCTGGAGCACCCAGCTCCCATCAAGGCCCTCGCCCCCAGACATACCACCATGGCTTGCCCCCCCCCCATGACAGCGAGCTCCTCTTACCGCCAAGTCCGGATCCAGTTCTCTGGGCATGACACCTCCAGAGCAGAGTGCATCCTGGGAAGGCCATCAAGCTGCACAACCACATTTTCTCTTTCTTGTTCCCCTTGGGGGTGGGGCGTGCAGTGACGCCTGTGGAGGCATTGCACTTCTTCCATGCGTCTGCCCATCCCCTACCCACCTTGTCAGCATGCTGCCCCCAGCCTCCGCTAGGGTCCAGGTGTTCGCCAACTACTGGTGCGCCCTCTCCCAGAGAGCAGTCCCAGGGATGCTTGATCCTTCTCTCCTGCCAACCCCTGGCGGCCTGCGCTCATTCCCGAACACAGGTCCCCGGCGTGGCGCAAGGTGTGGCATTCAGCACCTCAACCCTACCGGGCCAGCTATGCCATCCATGTTTATTATAGTACTATTCATTACAGTAGCTAAGGTCAGAGTAGAATGAAGTCTGGGCATCAGCATAAGGTAAAAATTGATCCACATTATCTTGCTGCCTAGAGATGAACACCTCTCTTCATGGACTCCACTACAGCATGCAAGGTTGGGGAAAGCCCATCCAGCAGTATGGTATGATCCTGCAGACTTTACTAGGGCTGTTAATGGTTCAAGATAACTAACACGCATGAACAACAGCACAAAACAAAAAATCCCCAGCTCCAGCAGACCCACCAGATACCAAAGCTCTAAAAACTCAGTCTTCAAGCTTTCCTTCACCAGTCACATTAAAACTGGCACGGTGCGAAGAGATGTTTAAAGTTTGTGACACTCCCTAACTGCTTCTCTGCCATGATCACCTTCAGTCTCCTTAAAAGGTGAAAAGGAGATCGGGAACACAGGTACCCATAGCCTCTATGCACAGCCAGCAGTAGAGAACATGGATGCTTCCCCAATGTACACAGTTTCCCCAGTCAGACATACTTTGGGGTGGGAGGGGGAGAGGAAGAGAAGGAGAAGAGGGAGGAGGGGAAAAAGAAAGAAATCAGCAATTTCTCCACAACTATATATAATTAAAAAAAAAAAACCACACACAACCTGGAGCTTACATGGTGGTTATAGGCTGACAGAACGGAGATTTCAGAAAGGATGCCCAACAGCTAAAGCACTGCTTCACAGTATATTTAGTGAAGCTGAAAGTATAGTTTATTTGCTAGTGTGTGCTCTTAATGATACATTTACACACTAGATTTCATACCGCTGTACGTTTGTATTTTCAATAAAATTGATTAACCTATTAAATAAAAAAAAAAAAGCCAAATGGTGGTAAATGTTTTCCACAACTGTGCCACTTTTTAGCACAATTGCGTTAGCTTTTCCCCCACAATAGTGGTGCAAAACCAAAATTTAAATACCTGTAAATTTTCTTTCTCCAACAGCTGGTCTCTGGGCTTACTTACTCCTGGGCTGTACCTCCTGATGCTGACAGGCAGGCAGAAATCAGACCTCTGCAGCAGGGGACATCCAGCCCTCCACTTCCTGTCTTCCTCAATTCTTCCTAAAACAGTCCAATGTGGCAATACTACAAGAACTTGGAAACCGAAGACAAGAATTAAGGCATATATGGCCCTGAGGCCAGCCAACTATATACATTCTGGGAGGGAATCTGAGGCCCGGAGACCAGCCAGAGAAAGAAAATTTACAGGTATTTAAATTTCGATTTCTCTCTCCTAAGCTGGTCTCCGGGCTTACTTACTCCTGGGATATAAGAAAGCAGTATGTCCCCAGTGGGAAGAATGTCAAAAACCCAGAAGGGTTCCCCACCACTGAAGCACTTTATGGGCCAAGGAAGTCTCCACCGATGACATCACCTCCAGTGAATTTTTTTTTTTTTTTAAACATAATGTGTGAATGGATGATCAGATGGTCGTTAAATTACACCCGCAAAAGGGCCAAGTGCTCGCACTAGGCTAGGCTAGTTACTCTGGCCTGATCATAAGCCTTGGAGGTGACTGATAAGAGTCCAACTGGCTACAAGCCAGACAAATCCTTGCTACTCAAAATGTTTGCCCGTAGCTAGCATGAATAAACTTGAGGTTTTACTAATAGCTTCCTCTCTCTTAATGCATGTGTTTCTCCCTCTTCCCAGGTCTAGTGTATGACATTTTCCTTCCTTATTGCTTTTAGAGAGTGAGCATAAGGAAAGAAGAATGAACCCTTGATTGTAATGGAAAGGAGACATAACTTTTGGCAAACAAAAGTTGGAACTGTTCTAGCCCGAGGAACAAGAGTACTGCTCTTGGGAAAGCAATGCTCTTAGTTTGCTGGTACTCCTGGCTAAAGCAATAGCTTTGGGAAAGAGGGCGACCTTTATTTGAGATGCATGATGGACGCCTTAAAAGGCTGAAAAGGCGACCCTGGTCGCGGCCTTGAGAACCATATTACTACTCTAAGGTGGTAGCTTTGGTGTAAACGAATGCGTTTTAATGTTGCTGCTTTTAGAAACGCCAGACATGGGGATATGAGCCCAACAATTCCCCAGAGTCCGTGAAGAGTGCCCCCTGTGCAGAAAACTCCGCTTGAAAAGTGGCTGGTTGCAGTCCTTCGTCCATCTGTCGTAAAGGAACTGCAGGAGTAAAGGCCAATATATATTGGGATACTCTAAGTGACTGGAATGAAGCCAGAACCAAAATCCTCCCTGGATTCTATAATGCACTTTGGAGGAAGAAGAGATGCACGAGTTCCCCATCATGTTAACAGAAGCTCCGTAGCATAGCTCCTTGAAAGTTTTTCCACTCTAGCTCCAGGCCTAGAGAGAAGTTGTTGACATGGGATGCCGAACCAGACTTTGAAGGAGAATGTCTGGGCTGAACCTGAATGTTAGAGGTGGTTGCCTTGACCAGATAATGATAACCAATTAAGTATGGGCAAGACATAAGGGACAGACTAGAATGGTTCCATGTCAAATTAGCGCAGCGCAAAACAAAACAGCGCGGTAAATAGAATTACAATGTTTCCGACACAAAGCAAATACGCGCTCGTTAATTACATCGCAGTGCGAATAGGCAGAAGAAGACCATTGTTCCCTGCTACTTTTTGGAACTGTTACAGTGCCGTTACTGATGAAATCCCAAGAACTATAAATGCTGTTGAGGGATGGCACGGAAGCTTCAATCACCTGCTAGGTGCAACACATCCCACTATTTGGAAGTTCATACGTGCAATTCAAACTGAACAAAGTATGAACGAACAGTACCTGGCTGGAGTTCCACCACCGGCACAAAGAAAAAAAAAAATTACAGGGATACATCGAAGCGAATCACCGCTGTAGTTTACGGATATGGATCCTGTGACGACAATAGCTACCTACGCGGAACTGCACACTGCTTTAAGCTTCGGGTTTAAAAAATACCAATAAATCTACAAAATAAAATAAAGATTAAAGTTTTTAACTGCAAAACAAACATGGCCATCCACATTAGTTAATGATGTACCCATTGGTTTAAAATGTCACTGCTAACGTCATCCCAAAATGACCTACGATCCCATTCGCAGATGTTACTGCTAACGTCATCTCAGCCAATTGGATACACATCATAGGTCAGTTACATTGCAGAGCTTTCACCCATTCAGATCTCCTGGTCCCAATTAGATACACATATACACAATGACCTACGATCCCACTCGCAGATAGGCTTATTTGGTATGGTATTCAGATCTCTTTTTGCGTTTAAAAACGACCGCGCGTTAATGTGCTGTACGCTACAATGTTGTGCGCTATTTTGCTCACGCTGGATTGCTCGCGCTGAATTGATGTGCCACTGACTAGAATCATGACTGTCCTCTCCAAAGCCGCTCTGTGTAGAGCTCTTGATAGAGCCGGTATTGGAGGAAAGGCTTACAGGAGACTGGACATATCCCAGATTATGGGGAAGAAGTGCCCCGAGCCCCCTCTGGTTCATCCTTGACCAGGGAACAGAACTGCTTTGTCTTGGAGTTCTGCAAACAGGCAAAAAGATCTGTTTGAGTATTGCCCCACTGTTCTGTCTGGATGTGGGAGGCACTGCCCTTCAGCTACTACTCCCTTGGCCGGCCAACCTTGTGACAGTCATTCTGCTGTGGCATTTTCCTGTCCTGGTATGCACATTGGTCAGTTGTGCTCAAGCCACTGAAAGAGGCTATTCCTTTAGCATCTTTAGGCTTCTTGTGTTGCCCTGAAGTTCAGTGTATGTCAGCGTTGACAGATTGTCAGTTGGAAGCAAGATATCCTGATTGAGGAATTGCTGATCAGAGTGCCTGTGGGCATGGCCTATTGTTCACCACTCAGGGAAGTTATGCTGTGTCTTGTGTCTAACAGTGATCCCCTGCCCAATGCCAACAGCTGACGCAGGTGGGCCCTCCTCAGCTCCTGAGGCTTGTATCGGTTGTGTTCCAGACTTAGTGTGGATGGCCCACCTTGCGTCCCGTCGTGATGTCTGACCACTGGGACTGTCACTGGAGAGAGGGTTTACTCTGTTTCAATGAGCTGTATGAAAAAATAAGCCATTAGCTGAGCAGCCTGTGAAACTCCTTGACAAGTTTTAACAGAACCAAAATTTCATTTCGGGAGAAACCTTGTCCTGATGTGTGCCCCCCCCCCCCAGGCTGACAGGCACCTGACTCCCCTGTCCACTGCTTGTAATGCTTGGTTGAGCTGCGGGGCCTTTAAGCGGGCTATGACCGCTACTAGCATCCTAAATACTGTTCGCAAGTCTGAGGAAGACCATGATATCAGAATCTGAAGCGGAAGTACTGCTCTCCCACTCTACACTTGGGATAGAACGTGTGCCATTACTGGATGGGAATATGCAAATAGGAATCTTGCAGAATTATTGGAGCTGGAAAAAATCTCCCTTTTGCGATTCCCCGATGACTGACAAGGCTTCCACCTTGAAGGTTCTGTTTCGAACAAACTGTTCCCGAATGAGATCTAGGACTGGCCTGAGTACCCCGGTGCATTTTGGCACATGGAGAGGGAAGACAAAACCTCCACCTGCTGAAACTCTGTAGAAGACTTAAAAAAAAAAAATCCCCTTGTGCAATAGTCTGTCTTTCAGATGGGTTGCCAGCAAAGGGAGCTTGGATTAGATAACCCATGCTGGTAAAGTCTGCAACCCCTCTATCAATCTCGGTTTGGGCCCATTCACGGAGTTTACTGAAAACCTGCCCCCTACTGGGGAGGGGGGAAGTGTGAATAAGCATTCTTGTTTCTCCTACAAGACATTAGTGTTTTAACCCTTAAGGCAATCTTGGTAACAAAAAAAAAAAGTCATCTGGGGACTGAAGATTGGTCCCTGCCTCTCGAAATGGCATGTGCACCTTTGGCCATCTCCCTGGAATCCCTGTGAAGAGGCATGTGCACCTTGGTCATTTCCCCGGAATCCCTCACTGCCTCCATCATGGCTGGGCCAAAAAGGAGATTACCTTCATTGGGTACAATAACCAGCTGGCTCTTACAGAGGCAACTGCTTGCCAGGCCCGAATTCAGAGATTGCAGTGAGCCGAGACGAGAAGAAACATGGTGCGACCTGCGCATCTGACCACTTTCTCTTATACATCTACTGCATAAGCCAAAGTCGGACCACAAACTGGGGCCCCTCACAGAGAGGCTTGGGGAGAGAGGATTGGTGGATGCCACCTTGAGATGTTGTTGATGCTGAGCGAGGCACCTGCTTTTCTCTGCCCTGGGTCCCGGAGAGAAGTACCTCCTTCAGCTGGGGCGATTGACTGCTTGGTTAGGTTTAAAAATTGGAGGATCGATTCTAGGGTGGTCTGACCACACTTCCGATTGTTTCTTGCCAAACTCTTGGAAAACTTGGAGAGCCACTGGATAGGGGCATCCTGGACCTTACCCTTCCTCCTTTAAAAGTTCCCTATGGCTAGAGGAATACGGAAGGCTGAGGTTGGTCTGGGGGCCGGGTTAGCGGCAGCTGTAAAGCGAAAACCTGTTTTGGCTGGATGGAAGCCTCCGGGGAAGATCAGAGATGAATCCCAGCTATGACCTTTTTTTATGAAAAAAGACTAGGCCCCCTAGGTCAAAGATTCTGGACAGCGAGTCGATGGTGACTGATAAGCCCCCTGGCACCCCCTCTCCGGAGGAAGATGAACTGAAGACTGAGGAATTTGGTGATGTTCCCTGTGACACTGATGTTAGGACTACTGCTCCTCTTCGAATGAGGGCGGGGCTTTCTTTTGTGTTGTGTGGTCTCCCACCTGGTGACCCGGGAGGTTGAACAAGAGGTATGCTGGGTCCAGTGCAAAGGCCCTAGTTTACCTGACAATGAGGTCTGGAGCCAGAGAGGGGGCTGCAGACTGCTGGGTCTCCCGGTGGCCGCTGCTCTTCGACCTAGTGGTTGCTGCTTGTTCAGAACTGACTGTCTGCTGGCTATCAGTCAGTCTGAGTTGAGGAAGGGGCTGCCTCCTTTGAGACCTCAACATTCTCGGACACTGCCTTGTTACATATTAGGCAAGGCGACCCAGCGAAAATTATTAGAAACGGGGACGAATCTGCGCTTTCTGCTCCTAGAAGGTTTACCTAAGGCTATGCTCTAACTGGTCCTGTTCTTTTAATTAGTGTACCCCTTCCCCCTGGAGGTTTCCTAGGTATGCCGCTGAAGTTGCAAAACTTGCTGCTAGCCCTTTAGGGGCCAAACATTGAGCTTCATAGGATGCTACTGGCCCTTTAAGGGCAAAATAAGAGGCTGCTCCCCTCCATTAGTTGCTGTACACAGTCAATTTGCTGAATAAGATCCATGTTGTCCCTTGATGTTGTTCGGGGAGGGGGCAGCACCTGACCAATGCTAAGAGGGAGCTCCGTTGGTCTCTTTAAGGGGGGGGTCCCCAACCACTGTGCTCGATGTTCTGTAGGGATGCCTGGTATTTTGTTTCCCCAAGCGCTGTGCTCCTCGTTCTGTAGGGATGCCCTGTTTTGTAAGAACCCTACAGCTCTACTGGGTGTCCTCAGCGCTCCTCGAGGAGGGTAACATTCCAGCACTACCGCTAGTCGACAAAAGATCTGAACTGGGACCACGTGCTGTTAGCCCCAACGACGAGCAGCCTGGCGCATTCCTCAGCACCTGTGGTCAAGCGGCCTAGCGCTCGCTTCAGGAAGCTGCCTGGATCCTCGTCGACAAGTTGTCCGTTGAAGAGCAGCTGATATTTTCTCAAAGGCTGCTCGTGACAGAAGGCATCAGTGCTCGTCCCCAGAAGCACTCCGGTGCTTGGATGAGGAGTCCCCCGTAGCCTTGAGGGCTTACAGGCATCTCCGGCGACGAGCGGCTGATATTTTCTCAAAAGCCGCTCATCACAGAAGGCATCCGCACTTGTCCACAGAAGCACTCCAGTGCTGGTCTTAAGAGCTTACAGGCGTCCATTGTGGGGGAGCCTAAAATAGAGTGGCCTGGTGCTCTCCACAGCGCCTAATGAAGAAGAGTGGCCCACGCCTCCTCAGCGAGCTGCCTGATCCCCTGGCCGACGAGGAAGGGTACTCATCCCCAAAAGCACTCCAGTGCTTAAATCAGGAGTCCCCCTCGCCTTGAGGGCTTACAGACATCAGTTACGGGAGAGCCCAAAATCACAGGAAAAAACAGTGAGCCACTGAGAGGTGGGGCCAGTCTGTGCAGCTTGCAAGGCTGAGACTGGGTCCCACCAAATCCTAGCAATCCATACCATACCGTTGTTCCACGAGAAGAATAAGAATTGTATGACTTAGTCTCTTCAGCCCTGCCACCTGTGACAGGGCTCTGCTGCAGAGTACCTGCTCCACTGAAGGCAGAAAGTAAAACTGAGGAGGACAGGAAGTGGAGGGCTGGATGTCCCCTGCTGCAGAGGTCCAATTCCTGCCTGCCTGTCAGCATCAGGAGGTACAGCCCAGGAGTAAGTAAGCAAGCCCGGAGACCAGCTTAGGAGGGAGAAGTACTGATTGTTTCACACAATTCATTCGGCACTTGTCACCTTAAGTGCCAATTTCTGGATTTAAAAAAAAAAACAAAACATGGAAAAGGCAAACCATTGAAAGAGTTCCTGTTTGATGAGGAGTTGGGAGTGTAAAAGGGGTGGAAATTTCAGAAGTGGGTGTAGCAACAAAAATTTTAGGATGGGATGCAAGATACTGCAGCAAGAAAGTACATGTTGAGTTGTGGTGTCTAGTACATTTTTCAGCAATGCAGAGAACACGTTTCAGGAGGAGTGTATGCAGCACATTTTGGGAAGGGTTTCATTTTCATAAGAAATGTGAGGCACACATCTCAGAATATTACTTGCTATAGAGAGAGAGAAAAAAAAAAGATTACTGGGGAAGCCAACCACCTTTGACGTCATATTGAACATACTACAAGGGGGCCTGAACAAGTTTCCTCATTAATTTTTTTTTTTTTTGGGGGGGTACACACACTTTACTCGGTCTATGCTTTTTTTCTGGGGGTAACACGAGCAGTCTTTTCCCCATTTTGCTCCTGGAACCGAGTCAGTCATTTAATTCCCCATCCCCCCCCAATTCCACCACTGGTTTTAAGGAGGATGAGGGTGCCAATTTGTAGGAAGGTTGCAGCAAAACAAAGTCTTAATGTGTGGACTGGAGTGTGAAAACTGTTAGACGTGCATGCACTCATTCAGCTGTTTTAAGCTCCGTTTCCATCTGCTATATGAGATAGTCCAGTATCTGTAAAAATTGGGAGTAGGAATATCATGGGAGGGAAACAAGTTCTGATTTGTCGTTGGTCTCAAAAATAAATAAAACACAGGGGCCTAGTGCTCTCTGAGTTCCCAGATCTATAGGAATTGGGAGCCATTTACAAAAAAAATTGTCCCCAAAGAGTTGCACTGGTTATACAGGAAAACAGAGCAATTCGGCTTCCACAGCAAATGTAATCTACAGGGAAGACGCAGGAAAACTGTTTTGAAATTAGAAGGGAAATGCCAAATCAATCTGGGAGCACTGGCTCATTTCAGCCAATCATTTGTCTAGGTAATATCAAGAAAATACATTTAAGTGGATACTACACAAGAACGTACACCAAAACATTACTAGTCTAAGCTTTTCAGAGAATGACTGCTTCAAATAAGCATGCTTAAGGACATTTATGGAAAGTAAAGCTAATTTGGAAGCTCGGGTTATGAAACTAGTCAGACTACAGAACCCCCTCCCCTTTTTGGGAAGCTTGGAGAAACCCCTCCTACAAACACAATTACGATCTTTAATGTTGACATTAACTTCAAGTCAACATGTTACCCACTGTAATTAAAATAGTTATCTCCTTCCAAGGGTAAAAAAGCCATACTGTAACTAGAACGTGTGTCCAACGGATCTCGGTCTTCACCAGCTACAACTAAACATCACTTACTACGGTACAGGCATTGGCAGACTCCGTCATACCTCCCAACCGTGCACGATTACGCAAGACGCCCCTCATTTACCCCTCAGAACTACCCTGCCCCTCACAGAGAACGTGTTGTAAATTCCAACTTCAACTCAAAAACTCAGAACACATTAAGATGCTAAATCTTTTGTACAAGTAAACACAATGGTTTACACAGTATTTTAAGTGTGTATTTTCGTGTTAGAGATGTGTTCCTCGTTATATGGATCAATGGCCCTCATTTTCAGTGTCCGTCTCTCATTTCGGTAACTAAAAGGTTGAGACTGAGGTGTGTGCAGCAGCCCAATTGAACCCTGCTCAGTACAGACCGAGAGCAAAGTAAGTTGTTAGAAACACGGCAAATATACGATTACAATACAACCTACACGCTCCTGTACCATTTCTTCGGAATGTAGGAGAGTGTGTGCCTTTTGTGTGGTCTTACCCTGCTCTGTGGATGTGTCTAAAATCTCCCCACCGTCAGACATCTCGCCGGTTTCTATCTGAATGTTGGCTACTTGAAGCGGAGCCGACCCTCTTTCCATGGAGAAGCTGCTTGGACTTTTTGGAGGACGTGTGCTACCGATGGCGATACTTCTTCTCTGAGAACTGATAAACACGCGCCCTCAATAGAAGGTAGTTACACAGGTGAAACTAACAGCCCGGGTCGGTGGGGTGCTGCTGGGGAGGAGGGGGGTACCGACCAGATTTAAAAGCGAGGACGCTGTCTGCAGCCAACCAATGGAAAGCACGCTCTTTAACCGCGGCTTCCCAGCAGCATCGGCCGGGCAAGCACTCTCATTGCACGAGGACTAGAACTGGGGCCCTAAGAGCGCGAATAGTCTAGATGTCAGGGTCCACTGAAAGGGAAAAGAACATCTGTCGAGGCAGTACAAGTTCAGTGTACATATTAACTAAGCGGCAGCTTGTATGAGGTAGGTTGTGTAATGCTCTGTCGCTGAAATTCCCTAAATGTTTAAAACAAACAGGCTGTGCCGTGTTACCCAAGCAGAACTTGGCTGAACAGATTTTTTTTTTTTACCCTTAAAGGGGCATTTTTTTTCTAGGGAACACGTGCTGTAACTACAACAAAATATTAGCTAATGGTTTTGTGAGGTGTTATTGTGAGCACTTAGGTTTGTATGCTACTGAGCTGGGTAAATTTGGTTTTGCCATGCAGTATCTCTAAAAAGAAGTGCTTGGTGGATTTAAAAAAGGAAGGTAGGTAGTTGACTAATCCAGTGATCCAAAGGAAGAGGGACGGGAGACTTTTGCTTCCCATGTTGACCACCTTGTGTCCACGACTCCAAAGTAAACAGAAGATTGGGAGACTTGTACTGTAATTGGGTCAACCTGGCTGCTGATGCTAGAAGCCTCTTAGTGGCAACCTTCGTACTGTCAGTAGTGGAGTATAGCCTCCCTGCCTATACAGTTGCCTGTGCCTCGGTTCTCAGCAGAATAAATCTGATCTGTAATAAGGCTTGTCACTTGGTGCTGACAAGCGCACTGTAGCTGCGCTCTCTACACACAGATTGTTTACCCCTATCTAGCAGAATTAAGTTCCAGACATATCTGCTAGCCAGGAAGACGGCTACTGGGCCTACATCCTCCCTTATCCTAACTTGCTACTTCCACCCTGACTCTCTGCAACACCAGGAACATGGTTCGGAATGCCCTTGAACTAACTTTTCACTGTACTCAGCTTGGCAAGTGTTCGTTCACAGGGCCGCTGGCTGGTTAAATGAGCTGCCTGATACTTGCTTAATGCATCAGTAACTGCTAATCTCCTAAATACCTCCCGGTATATGCTTTGAACTGTGTCGAACTCTGGCTCTGAGGCCATGTACCATTAATATGCTTGTTTTACACTGATTCTGTCTTCCTGCCTTACTGTAAAATTGTGTGCAATTGATCTAGCCTATTTAGTTGTTCCAGTATTGTACTTGTGTTTTGTTTTTTTTTTATTTCTTTTATTGCAGCATTTTTACACACATGTCAATGATAGATACAGTAGCACGTTGAGCTAGGTAAGTTTACAGACAGCAGCATTAAATAGTCAGCATAGTCATATTTCCCTAAAGGTCAAATCATAGGAAATCGGTTACAGTTTTCCAATTTGTTTTTTGACAAAGTCCATCTCCATGAGATCTCTAGAATTCTGAGATTAGATAAATCCTCTCCCCAAATTCTGTTGTCTTGCAAATATTCCATTTAATTTAAGGATCCTAGAGTATAACTACAAATTTAAATAGATCCCAAGTTTAAAGTTTTAATTCTAAATGTCCCCCCAACCCCCACCACCATTCCTCCCTCTATGTTATTTGGTCTTATAGCCAGCTAATTCCCAGCCACATCAATAGATTAGGGCCAAAAGTTGGGATCCACCAATGAATGATAGAATGCCCACCTCTGCCATTTCAACATGTGAGATGGACTTTTATTTTGGATTTTTGCATTGAGATACTCTAGTTGGTATTAGTCAGACATAATAGATCTCCATTCTTCGGTTGTTGGTATCTGTGTAGACATCCATCGTCGGGGAATAGATTTCTTTGCTGCAAGAAGACATATAGGTAAAAGGGTATTTACCTATGGAGGAGTGTGGTCTGGGAATATCCCCAGTAACGTCTGTTCGGCTGTTTGTTCAGCTGACTGATCAAATAAGGTAGTAAGTTCTATCTGTAGGGTGAGCCAAAAGGGCATCAGGTTAGGGCATAGCCAAAAAATATGACCCAGGGATGCCCTAGGGCAACCACAACCTCTCCAACAAACCCCGTATTTATCCAGGAGGAAATTAAGAAGGACCACAGGTGCTCGTAAAAAGCAGGAGCAGCACTTCCACGCAAACTCCCTCCATAGAGGGGATGAAGAGGTCTTCACCACCCTCATGGCCGATCCCAGCCATGCCTCCATGGATATCACCAAGGATAAATCTTTATTCCATTCTTGTAAAATGGAAGTAGTGGATTATTGTTGTTCGTTTCTCAACCCCTTTTAAATAGTTCCTGTGATATGTTTTCCCAGATTTCCACGGATGGCTTCTATGAATAGTTTTAGTAATTCCAGAGTCGGGGAAGGCATTTTAGCCTGAATGATCCTATTCTGTAATATATGATTCCGAACCTGAAAATAACGAAATAGGTCCAAGTTACGGAGATTGTATTGGGATTGTAACTTTTCAAAAGGGAGAATCCCTTGAGGGGAAAGGAATTGAAAAAATGGGAGAGTCCCAGTCGTCTCCAAGTAGTAAAAGCATGGTCCATATGTATAGGGACAAAAGTATCATCTTCAGAAATTAATTTACAATATTCATATATTATACGGGTTGGGCCAGACTGTCTCATATGTTTCCATAATTTATAAATTTGGGCCGTTATGCCCTTGAGGGCACCAGGTAAAGCCGATTTCTCATCAGAGGAGAAAATAATCTTCTTGATATCAAATAGATCATTTAAATGAAAATATCCTTCCAGGGGGTCAAGTAGGTCTCCGTCAGCCAAAGTAATAATATCCTAAGGAACGCCGCTTTGGCATATAAACTAATGTCTGGGAGGCTAAAACCACCTCGGGCTAAGGATAATTTAAGGACCGATAACCTTATTCTTGGATGGCCTTTACCCCAAATGAAACCAGATATTAATCTATCCCAGGCTTTAAAATAATATGTCGAAGGACAAAAAGGGATGTTCTGGATCAAATACAAGAGCCTGGGAAGGCTATTAGTTCGAATAATCTCTATTTGTTGATGGAAGGGGAAGAAACCACTAGACCAGCTATCCAGATCTGACTGAATTATTATCGTAAGGGGTTCATAGTTTATTGTTTCCATGACCTCCGGATCTAAGGGGACATGAAGGCCCAAATATTTTATTTTAGTGGTCAACCATTTAAAAGGATAAGCCTTTTTTAACTGTTGGGAGGGGTTAAAGTTGAAAGCTAAAACTTCCATTTTGGCATCATTTAACTTAAATGCTGCTATTCTCTCAAATTGTCTCAATTTGTTCCACATTTCAGGAATTGAAATAGTCGTGGACAGCAAGGTTATCAACATATCGTCCGCAAACATATTACCTTTATGTTCTTGCTGCCCTGTTGGTATACCTTCCACCAAAGTCGTGTCCCTCAATATAGACGCCAAAGGTTCAAGGTACAATGCAAAAAGATAAGGAGACGGGGCATCCCTGTCTCGTTCCTCTGCCCAATTGAATCTGGTTAGATAGGGCACCATTGACTCAGACATAAGCCCTTGGGTAATCTATAAAGGTTAGTTAAGCAAGCTATAAATGAAGAGGGAAAATGAAAGGCCTCGAGGGTGTCCCACAGAAAGGACCACGAGACACAGTTGAAGGCCTTTTCGGCGTCAAGGCTAATAAAAACTGATGGAATTTTTCTAGTACGGACATATTCCTGGAGGACTAGTGTCTTGCGGATATTATCCGCAGTGCTCCTGTTTTTGATAAAGCCGGATCAGGGTGTATAATTTTTGGGATAATAAGTTCTAATCTGGAGGCCTAAATGGCTGTGAAAATTGTATAATCTACATTCAAAATAGAAATGGGGCGGTAGGATCCAGGGTCTGAATGATCCTTTAGTGGTTTAGGTATAGGGGCAATTGTTGCAAAATCCCAAGATGGAGGGGGTAAACCGCCCTGGGATAGCTCAGTAAATAAAGAGTGTAACTTGGGGTTAATTCTTTTACAAACATCTTGTTCCACTCAGATATGTAACCATCTGGGCCTGGACAATGGCCAGAATTGAGATTTTTTATTACCTCCATGATTTCCAACTGGGAGATGGGGATTCCAAAGAACAGATTTGGAGAGGAGACAGTGTTGGAAGGTTAGCTTGTTTAAAAAAAAAAAAAAAAAAAAGTATCTGGTGGGGTGGAGGACAGGTTTGGAGAGTATAATTTTACAAAATAGTCTGAGAAGACTGTAAAATATGACTATACAAGTGGTGTGATTTACCAATAGTGGGATTTTTAAGCTTAAGTATAGTAGAGGAAAATTTCCCGGATCGAAGTTTCTGGGCCAGTTTCCAAACCCCCCTTGGGCCACCCTCATGAACCATTTGTCTTGGGTAAAGTAGGGATTGTTGTATATCGACATCTATAATCTTCTGCAATGCACCCTTGGTGTCCCTAATTTGTTTTTGTAGATCTGTATCTCCATCTGTATATAACATCTGATAATTTAGTAGTTGCTCTGACAGTGTTTGATACCTAGCCTCTCTTTCTTTATTCTTTTTAGTGGTGTATGCTATAATTTCCCCTTGGATCGTTGCCTTCATGGCATCTCATTGAATTGCTTCGGTAATGTCTGGGGACGCATTCTCAGAAAAAAACTGAGGGATTCTGGTTTTAATTACCTCCTGGAATTCCTTATCCGCTAAGGTTAACGGATTCAGTCTCCATAGGGTCTTTTTCTTCTCTCTTCACATATCTAACTTCAAAATCAGGGGGTGGTGGTCAGATAATATTTTCGGGCCTATAGATATATCGTGGACAGATGATAAGTGTTCACAGGTTATCATAAAATAATCCAGTCGAGAATACGACTTGAATCTTGTCGAGTAATAGGTATAACCAGGTGCAGAGGGGAATAAGCGTCTCCATACATCAACGAAGCCTAGGTGATCCATGGTGTTTTTAAACTGTTTTGTGGTTGTATTGTTCCTGTGTCTCTGCTGGTTCGAACAATCAATATGTGGAGAGATGGTCAAATTGAGGTCACCCCCCAAAATCAACTGGCCATAAAGGTGGTTCAGTATTGTTGATATAATCCCTCAATATAGGAAACTTTGTCTTAGGAGGGAAGTAAACGCTGGCCAAAAAGACCTGGCCGTATAAAAGATCCTTGACTATTACATATCTACCTTGGGCATCAATATGTGTTTGTAGTATTTCCAAAGGGATAGTTTGTGGGATTAAAATGTCCGCCCCTCTTTTTCTGCCCCTCGGATGTGATGATGCAGTGACCCGATACCTACTCCCCCAGTTTAGTTTAAGGTGCTCAGTGTTGGAGAGGTGGGTCTCCTGGAGAAAAATAAGATCTGATGTATGCTTGTTAAGATAATGCATGAGGCGAGGTCGTTTGATGAGGTCATGGAGACCATTAATATTTTGTGTTATAATTTTTACTGGATTAACTGGCATCATGTTGGGCTTTTAGGATTTTAATTTGTATTCGTTTTTCCCCTAGGGTGAATGAGGATGCATCAGCCCAGACCACTCTCCTCCAGAGTCCTCAGTCCAGCTGTCTAAGAAAGGCTATCCACTGACTGCTCTGTAAAGTGTGTAACAATAAAACATACTTGATTAACAATAATTCTTGACGCATGTGTTTCCCCCTCCTTTCAAGAGCCCATGTGATAAAGTATCCTGACGTAATTGTACGTAATAAGGATAAGTTGCAAGTAACAATATTTGGCCCGTGGGCCAGCTTGTAGTAAATCCAGATAACCGTAGAGAGCTGTGACAAAGTCCCCCTCCCCCCTTTGAAAACTCTGAGATCCCTGGATCAAATAACCCATGGTTAGAACATAGAAACAATAACTACAAGTAATCCTATTAACAATAACAAGAACTATGTACAATGAGATTCCCAAGTGGGAGGTGCTCTTTCTGAGCTCCCCCTGAAACATCCTGTCCTGATTTCCAAAGGAAGTAGGAGAGGAGTGTGGATCTCTGTAACTAAACCCGGAAATTAAAATCCCCAGAATTAGCAGTAAAGCCCCAAATGGAGTGGAAAGACTACCACTCCAGGGTGGAACCACTACAACTTGAGCCAGTTACCAGACGTTCCCCAAGAGAGGCTGTCCACCTATACCCCGTATACATCACTGGTATTATGCATCATATGGATTTGCTGTGGGGAGGGTATGTAAATGTGGACCAAAGTAGAAATCGAAAACGGGGAGTGCTCAGACATTTAAATCAAAGTTCCTTAGTGACTGAATGGGGTCATTTTAAATAATAACCCATTAACAACAAGTAGGCAACTGGACAGGGGCCATGCAGTGGATGGCTTGTATCTGGACTTCAGTAAGGCATTCGACTCGGTGCCACATGGAAGGCTGGGAAGGAAGTTAGTAGGCACAAGGGCGGGTGCAAAGCTGGTGAGATGGGTAGGAAACTGGCTGCAGGGAAGGCAACAGAGGGTGGTGGTGGGTGGGGAACTCTCACACCCAAGGGCAGTGACGAGCGGAGTCCCACAGGGCTCAGTGTTGGGACCAGTGTTGTTTGGGATATTCATTGCAGACATATCATGGGACATCAAGAGCAAGATCAGTCTGTTTGCTGATGATACCAAGGTTGGCGCGGTGTTGGATGACCTAGGGGGATGGCAGGGGTTGCAGGATGATCTGGCAAAGCTTGAAACCTGGTCAGACACCTGGCAACTGGGCTTTAATGCCAAAAAGTGCAAGGTGCTGCATTTGGGAATGAAGAACCCAAGGAGGACTTACCAGCTAGGGGAGTGCAGCTAGCCCAGACAGAGGAGGAGAAGGATCTGGGTGTGCTCATTACAGGGTCAATGAACAACTCGGCACAGTGTAGGAAGGCAGCTGCAAGAGCCAACAAAATGCTGGGTTGTATTGCAAGAGGTATATCCTCGAGGAGGGAGGTGATTCTGCCACTGTATAGGTCATTAGTTAGACCACACCTGAGTACTGTGTGCAGTACTGGCGTCCGTATCTGAAGAGGGACATTAAGTTACTGGAGGGGTGCAGCAGGGCGACAAAGATGATCAAGGGTCTGGGGACTTATCATACGAGAGGAGGTTGAAGGAGTTGAACATGTACTCACTGGAGGAGAGGAGAGACAGGGGTGACATGATTGAAACCTTTAAATACATGAAAGGAATAAACAAGACGGGTACAGAGGGGCTGTTCAAAGTAAAGGAGGGGAGGGCCACCAGGGGCCATGATATGAGACTGGAGCGAGGAAGGTTCAGGAGGGAGATGAGGAGACACTTTTTTAAAGAGAGGGTGGTGGCTGGGTGGAATGCGTTACCTGCAGAAGTGGTATGCAGTAGAACAGTGGACTGCTTCAAACGAGGATGGGACAGGACAAGGGGGAGGGTTAATGAAGGGGAAGGGTGGAAGGGAGGGGCAGCTGCAGAATAAGGGGTGCTAGCTGCACATTCGAACAGACTTGATAGACCTCTAGGCCTTTATCTGCTGGCAAATTTCGTATGTTCGTAAGTAGCAAAAAATTCCCCTTGACCCTTCATATAACCCTTTTCCCCCTCCATAATTCAAATGTATGAGAACCAAGCCCTTCGAATTAACAAATAAGTCCAGTTAAAAGGCACAAACTGGGTAGCAAGCTGCTAATAGAGCAGGTGGGAGCTGAAGTCCTAAGGAGGCGTCCTCGGATCCGCAATGACTGGTCATTCCTTTCACTTAGTAAAGAGTAGTCGTGAAAACATTGAGTTGAGAGCATTCAGTGTGATAGGACTGGACAAGAATGAAACATCACCACAGTCATGTAACCTTCCTGTAGCGCTTTTTCCCCATATACTGCCTTCTGCCCTTGCGAAAGTACTATCCAGGAGGGCCCCCGCGGCAGGCCAGTCCAGCCATCAAAAACCGTGGACTGAGAGGGTGGGCAGAGGGGGCTCCATAGAGGCCGGCGTGCCGCCAGAAGTGGTAAAAGGAGAAGGAGGCAATAATCTCCATGAAAAAGCTCTCTAGCCTGGGACACACCCTGCTATCGGAGAACAATAAGGGGTTCAAATGGCAACCTAGGGCCGAATTGCAAAATGAGGGTTTCAGAATCTGGTTATCGTTGCCTGGACCGATTAGAGACCCCCCCCCCTCCACCTCCGCAGCAACCTATCGCCCCCCCCCCCAACCTCCATGGGAGAAGGCCAAGCACTAAAACAACAAAAGAGGTATATCTACTAGTCATGAGAAGCAATTCAGTTAGGCAAAGCAGGATTTCTGTATTGTTGAAGTCGCCTCAAAATGACATCCAGTGGCATTGTTGATGTTTGAAGCTGCTTTGGACGTTTTGTCTGGTTTGTTTGTCCCTGACGAGATTTCATAGTCTCTGCTATCTTGTCATTGATAATTCCCTTGGTTAAGAGATCAGTTGTTGCTTCTGTTGCTGAATTATAGGTTTTTTGGCTAGTTGGAAGGAAAACTGTTAATTTGGCAGGATAGGGGGTGCGGAAACAAATTTTCTGGGATCGAAGTATTGGAAAGAGCGGGCTGTAGTCCGGACGTTGTTTTTGAGCGCAGGGAGCATAATCATTATCGAAAGCAGACGTTGTCCCCACATCACTTTGCCCTTTTGCCATGCCTTTCTCAGGAGAACCTCTTTGGTTTGATAGCTTAGTAAACGGATAACAAAGGAACGTGGCCTACTCAGTGCTCCCAGATCCAAATAACCATTTCCCTGTAACAAGCCCTCATTTCTCCTGTATTTTCCCTGTAGAGGCAGAATCAAATCCCTGTATAAACTCCTGTAGATTTTTCCATAAACCACTGGTTTCTTATTTATGACTTTTTTCTTTATTTAATATGTTGGCAGCCTTTTATCAGGGAAAGAGCTCTGATTTGCTGTTATGTATTTATATTAAATGTCAAGTTGGCCTTGGAATGATTTGAATTTACATGGTATGCATATGGCGTAATGGAGGAATACTGTATATGAAATAACAAATATCACACTCATTATTTCATGAACTATACTCAAAATTAGTCATTGCAAGTTGGCCAATCTTTCCAAAGATACTAGTAATGCATGTAAACAAGTTTATTGTAAATAAATTAGAGAAATTTCAATTCAGTTCAATGTTATTTTTATGCTGAAAGGTATGTAAGCAAAAATGTCCATTTTCACAAACATCCAGTGGTACAAAAATTCAATAATACAGAGAAAAAGGAAAAACAGTATTTGTTAAATTTTATGGCATTTCCAGTAGGAACAGTGTGTATGACAGCATTCTCTAGAATAGAAAAAAAATACAGAGCACACAACAACAGAGCCAATATATAGATACTTATAAACTCTAAGATAACTCAAGGGTTGGAGGACATTCAGGGGGGTTACCTACCAGGGCAGACACAAGTGGTGATTGGAGGAGATGGTCCTTGAGAGAGGAGGTGAATGAGCCAAATTTCCCTGTGTGTGTATATGTATGTATATGTGTGTATGCATGTGTATGTATGTATATAATATGTATGTATGTACACACCAATGCTATTTTTTGCATCTCTTATTTGTTAGTTTTCAGACAAATTCTCAAAGACTTTTTCTGACCTCCTGAATCTTGAATGAGTTACATAAATATTATTTTCTTCAAGGCCCTGACTCAGCAACTCAGTAAATGCACACTCAGTACATCATATTATAAAGTGACAAAAAAAAACAGTCTCTTGTTTCCAGTTGTTTGATCAGGATCTTTTACAAATGGTATAGTTATATCCCAGTATCTTGCAAGTTCCCCAGGAAGATCTCTAACATTTCAGGAATAATATCAAGCCTACACAAAATCTCCAAAAATATAAATATAATAAAATGGTCCAGATATTCAAAGGAGATGCGCTCAGCGCAACTGAGTTGCACCAGCGCATCTCTAAAATGCGCCCCTGGGCTATATTCAAATGGGAGTGATGCCCTGCATAAGTCTGGATGCGCCACAGCGCAAAGATAATATATGCAGCGCATCCGGAGGGGGTGTTCCCCTGCATACGCGGCATATCTCCATATTCATTCGAGATGTGCGGTGCAGCTGCCCGCACATCTGGGAGATGTGACGTGCAAAGATAAGCATGGAAAAAACATGCCTAAGTCACAGGCACCCACAGGTGGGCTGCTGTATTGCACAGCGTAACACAGTAGTCCAGCCCCTGGATAGCTACCCCCCAAGCCCTGATTGTAAACATAAACATATAACCCCACATCTCCCTGGTAGACTAGTGCCCCCCCTTCCCCGAACCATGTCCAATGAATAATACTTTGACTCACCCTTGTGATCTAGTGGTACCCCCCCCTCCCAGCCTCAATAGTAACGTGTCAACCCCAAGCCCTCCCTGGTAGTCCTGTGGACCCCCAACCCACTGAGACACTCACACCCCACCCTACTCCCCTTGTCCCAGCATGCCCAGTTTAGCCAGTGGGCAGCAAACCCCACCTGTACACCTCCACAGCTGCCCGCCGACTTTGCTGTTGCTGAATGACAGCTTACAGCAAGTACTGCAATACCACTGGTCAACACTGTCGACCAATGGGATTGCAGTGTGTACTGTAAGCTTTCATTCTCAACTTTGACAGGAGTTTGTCTGTTTCTCTACCCCTCCCCCAACACACACACACACACACACACACACACACACTTACTATACTGCAGCCAAGAAGCAGTTTAGTCAGTGCTTGACAGGCTCTTATCTGTTATGCGTGGAAAGCAGGCACAGCCCTTTCTGTCAAGAAACTGATGCCTTCAGAGCAAAGCTACACCACTCGGCCTGAAACATTTTATCTTATGATCTTTGGGCAGCGTTTCCCCGTAAATATCAATAAATACAGTTTTCCTTCCCGTATCCCGTTTTCAACCCATAAATCCTGTAAAATACGGGGATCCTGTGGATCTGGGAGCACTGTCTACTCCAACTGTTTTTTGTCCAGCTCTCCAACCTCAGCGCAGCGCCCAAGGTGTCCCTGCCCGACTTGCAAGCTGGTTTCCTGCTACATCCCTATGTCTAGTGGCTACTCCAGCAGTGGCACTTACCTGTTGACAAGTGAAAATTTTCAGGATTATTGTTCCCTTGTTGCACTTTAACGTACATCATGTTTACTCTCTTATGTTCTTCATCTTCACGTTCACTGTTCATGCCTTATGTAGAATTGTATTATTATATATTGTTTACGTATAATTGTGTTTTTATGCATAATTGTATTATTGTTATATTCTATATGGGTATGTTGTTTTACTGTTTACTGTATGTACTGTATACTCCCCCTGTTCCGCTCCCCTGGGACGGACCGTGAGACGAGCAACTTGTTGTTCAGTGTGCTCTTCCTGGTGAAACAATTTAAATAAATAAACAAAACAAACATCCTAGATCCCCTCTCCAAGCTGCAGCCAACCTGCCCTCATTCAACACAAATATTGGTCCAATATAGGGCTATTTTCTGTCTTCTCCTTGTATGAGTAAAGTGGGAGCCATCATGCATTATATTTATCCACTTGTAATTTCAATTGTGCTGTGATGGCTTCTATCAATTTAATCTGTTCCACATTTTGAAACTAATTCTGTATTGTTGGTTTATTATTCAATAACCAGTTCTGAGTTAAAACCTTATTGGCTGCAGCTATTAAAATTTAAAAAAAGATGTTTTGAGTCTGGTCTTTGCAATTCCGAGGGTGGTAAGCCGAGTACAAGATCTGCAAAGGTGAGGTCCACTGTCAGAGAGAAAATGTTCATGTTTATTTCAGAGACTTTAGCCCAGTATTCTGTCAATGCTGGACATGACCAAAAAATATGTTAATAGGTTCCTTTCTCACCACACTGCCTCCAACAAAGATCTGCTGCACCCGTGTCATAATATTTAGAAATCATGGGAATTCTAAAAAATCTGGTGCATATTTTCCATCTAAATTCCCTCCATGATAAATCATAGGTTGTTTTATGGCTATTCTCCCATATCTTATCCCAGTATTTGTCAGATGACGAGTAAGCAGTATCTTTGTATACTCTCTCTGGCTATTTGGCCATCCCCTTCCCTCAGCAATGAGTAAACCTAGGTTATGAAGTGCTTAGTGTTTGAATTGTTACTTTTGAGCGTCACCAAAAGGACTCACTCTGCAGGGGTCTTTGTAAGTTCTGAAATACCAATATTTGTGGTAATGGAATGTCTTCATTGTAAACATTTCTAGAAATCAGAGGTTTGCAACCTAAATTTCTGTTTAAGGGTGTCAAAAGATTTCAAAATTTCCCCCTGCATCTACAAGTTGTGTTAAAAAACACAAACCTTTTTTTTCCCCAAGATATTTTTTTTATAATTTGTACTTTTTGCTCCAGCGAACCAGGGGACGAGGACTCAGCCCTGTATCGCCACCCGCATCTCTGCCTACCACCAGCCATCCCCAGAACCCCCCACGGCTTGCACCCCCATGGCGGGGCCAGGAAGGAGCCTCAGTACAGATCAAATCCAGGGTGGTGTGAGCAGCGGACGGGAAGGACTTCATGAGCCCCCGGCTGCCATTTTTCCTTTTTCTGGACTCTCCTTCCGGCGCATGGCCACACGCGTGTGGGGGTACGTGCATGCTACGATCATTGGCTGCTGTGCCCTCCCTACCTGTGCTACCCCCTGGTCCCCACCAGAGGGCAGCAAGCAGGCGGGATGACAATCCTTCCCTCTCCAAGAGAGGAGAGCAGTCCTCCAGATGCTCAATCCTCTCTTACCCCTGCCGACCCCCAGTGGCCCAGGCTTATTCCCGAACCCGGGTGACCAGCATGCCACGAGGAGTGGCGTCCAACGCCTCAACCTCCAGCACCACTGGGCCGGCCTTTTCCCCAAGATTTTAAATTAAGTGCTCCCCTTCCCCATCATCCATGGCAAGTGTTGTAACGGTGTGAACTTCCAAACTGGTGTTGGCACTTCCCAACTCTGCCTTGCTCTTAACCTCATCTTTAGACTATGTTTAGTCCATAGGCTATTTATTTCTGAAAGGTCCCTCCATGTCACCACCCATGGTAAAATATGAGTTGATATACATGGATGTGTACCCTCCTCCATCTGTGGTCATCCAATAATATTATCTGATCTTAACATTTTTAATATAGGCAGCAATTGGGCTGCCTCGTAATATTTTACCAAGTTTGGAAGTCCCCACTCACCCTATGATTTGGATTCAGTCAGTAATTGCCATCAAATTCTTGGCCTTTTTCCTGTCTAGACAAAATTTCACAACTTTTTCTGTAAATCTTTCCAATCTTTTGAAGGTATGGGACTAGGTAAAGTCGGTAAAAAAAAGAAATGGAAAAAAAGGGACAATGCATTCATTTTAATGGTTTCTATTCTATTAGCAAAACTTAATGGGAGCACATTCTATCTTTCAATATCTTCAGAGATTTGTTGTTTTAAGAGGCCATGGTTATATGCATATAGTCTATTTAAGTGTTCTGGAATATGGATTCCTAAATATCTGACTTTTCCCTTAACCCATTTATACAGAAGTTTTTTTTTTCTTAAACTAGGTGTGATTGTTCCATTAATTATCAAAATTTTAAATTTATCTTTGTTAACTTTAAACCCTGATATGAGACCAAATTGGTGTACCAGCCTATAAAATAAGGGAAACAATTTTTCTGGATCTGAAAGATAAATCAAAGTGTTATCAGCATACATTGATATTCAGTTAATATGTCCATTAATTACTATTCCCATCATAGCTTTCGCTTGTCTCATAGCTGCTGCAAATGGTTCCATGCTGATGGCAGATAACAGCGGTGAAAGGGGACAACCCTAACGAGGGCCCCTTTCTATTGGAAATGTGTTTGATTTGGTACCATTAACTCAAACTTGGGCTTTGGTGTCAGAGTATAGCATCTTTAACCAATTTAAAAAACTTGTTCCCACCTCCAGTAAATTCCATTCTAAAGCACTATAAAGAGACAGTTGTGTTGTATAATTTTACTGAAGGTATTCTCTATTGAAGGCATTGATACTGATGTTATTGTACATATTGTAAATATCATCATATATTTAAGAATTGCTATTCCTAGTACCACACTGAACTATGTATCCTTGTTGCCTCTATTTTATACTATGTATCAGGGGTCGAAATTAACACCGGCCTACTAGCCAAATGCTAGTAGATTTTGTATTGGGCTAGTCAGATTTTCCTTTCTAGCCCTGTAGGCTTATACTGCAGAAGATAACATTTTAATAAGTACACTAGCTGGGAAGGACTATCTGGAGTATACTAACCATATAAACCCTGTGCAATCTGGATTAGACCCATGCACAGTACTACATCGGCACTAACTAAGGTCACTTATGATTGGCTAACAGCAGTAGATTGCAGACACCCTATGGGAGCTGTGTTCCTTGACCTGAACAAAGCCTTCGACACAGTAGATCATAATCTACTGCTACATAAACTAAAGGAGACTGATCTGGGTGTCTCCGCACTCTCTTGGTTTGCACGTTACCTCATGGATAGACAACAAGAAATCAAAGCAGAAGGGGAATTCTCTTCTCTGTCAACACTACCAAGAGGAGTACCACAAGGCTGTATCCTCAGTTTCTGGGTCCCCTGTTGTTTATGATCTATATTAATGACCTTAAAAGAAATATTGACAAGGCCAAGTTGAACTTTTTTGCTGTTGACACAGTCCTGTACATATCCAAACCAACCCTAGACAGTGTATGCACTGACCTCCAAGCAGAGTTTAATTTTTTACCGATGAATCTTTACCATTCCAAATTGCTTTTAAATGCAAAGAAGACAAAAGTTATGTTCTTTCAGTCTACGAATATGGCAGCATCCTCCAAATTCGTCCCCGCAGCATCCACATTATTGTGTGACACACTTGAAGTAGTGGACAGTTTCACATACCTCGGCGTATGGCTTGACCAACGCCTCTCCTTCACTAGTACCCACATGAATAACGTCTTCAAAAAATTAAGACTCTGGTTGGGCCTTTCCTATAGAAACAAGAGATGTTTCCCGCTAGATTTTTCAGAAGAGGCTGGTGCAAGCCACATTCCTCCCTTTACTGGACTATGCTGACCTGATTTGTAGTCGCTGTCCCCTTGCTTACCTAAACAAACTTGACGTATTATACCATAGGGCCCTTTGATTTATCACAATTTCTCCACCCACAGTTCACCATTGTACCTTTTTATATATTGCAACGAGGTGAACATCACTGGCCACTGTCGTTGAGGTACAGGTCAGGAAGCACAGGAAGACCAGGAGCAGTTGTAAAATTTGCAAGTAGCATTTTATTGTTATCAATAACAGTAAAATTTAAAACAAAATTATTCAGTATAACATTGTGTACAAAGGCAGTACAAACAGAGAAAAAGTCCTTCGTCTGAGGGTATCTCTAATTCCAAGTTTCAATCTCTGTCTCTCACTCTCTCTAGCAAAAGAATTGCTGCTCTTTTTTTATAAATCTGTGCCTGGGAACTCGTTAAGCGACATCCTGTTTTTCACAAAATGTTCTTGTCAGTTTCTTTGTGAATCAGGCTTGCAAATAGAACAGGGTCCCAAGCTAGCTTCCTGCTGATAACTCTGCAAAAGAGTTTGCAAACAAGCCTGAAAGGAGTTCAGACTTCATCTCAGGTTAACTCCCTAAATTCCAAATAGCTTTTTGCAGTCATTTCAACAGTATAACTATACACATTTCAAACCAAGGGATCCCAGTATTACAGAAAAGGAAAGGATGGAACAGATCCTTGCATTTAAACTGTTTCTGAATTACAAATGGAATAGGGCCTTATTCAACCCTGTCACATACCCCCCTCTTTAAGAAGGAACCTCTGAGAACATACAGGCTTCCAAAACTTTCAGTTAACTCTCCTCTTCTAACATTAGCTTAAAACCTTTACAGTTCAGTGAATACGCACTATAGCAATCAGTGATGTTTAAAGTCACACATTTTGTTTTTTCAACCTTCAGAATTTTCAGTTCCTCATCCATATATTGACAACAAATCAGCGTTAACATTCTCTTTCTGAGATTTGTGCATCACTTTAAATTTAAATGGCTGTAGTGCTAGGTACCACCGTGTGATTCTGGAATTTTTATTCTTTATTTGGTTAAGCCAACGGAGAGGACTGTGATCTGTTAGAAGTACAAAGTCAGCTCCTAGCAAATAAAACTTAAGGAATTCCATGGCCTACTTTGCTACAAGGCATTCCTTTTCAGTGATGAGTACCTTTTCTCTCTGTCGTGCAGTTTCCTACTGATGTATAGAATGGGATGTTCCTTCCCATCTATATGCTGACTCAAGACTGTACCTAGGCCTACCTCTGATGCATCTGTCTGTAACAGAAATTGTTTCTCAAAGCCTGGGCTTCTTAAAATTGGCTGAACATAATGCAGCCTTAAAGGCTTGAAAAGTCTCATCACATTCTGGGGTCCATTTCACATTATTTGGGAACTGTTTCTTCGTGAGTTCAGTGAATGGGAATTCTTGACTATACTGAGTAAGCATGCCCCGAAGTTAACAAGACGTGTCAGAGGGGAAACAAACAAGGTGGCTACATAAAGACCTGCTTGCTAATATGTGCATTAGGGATAAACAATGGAAGCTGTACAAACGCACAGGTCTGCAATCAGATTTCAGTACCTATAGAGCCATGAGGAACTCATGTAAAAAAAAAACAAAAAAAAAAAACAAGTCAGGTTAGCTAAGAGTAAATAATGCAAAGACCTACTGTCAAGCTCCACTGGTGACCCCTGGAAATTCTGGTCTCATGTGAAAACCTTTCTTGGTGCCTCTCAATCAGTTACTCCTGGTGAAATGATAGTAGATGGCATACATTGCAGTGACTCTAGTACCATAGTCAGTGCTTTTAACTGCATGTTCTCTGACATGTCCCAGTATACCTCGTCCTTCATGCAAGCTGGACCTTACTCTCAGTCCCCACCCATATACCAGTCGGCCACTGCTAACACCGGATCTGATATGCCACCCAAAGGTGCACCCTTCTACTTTAAGGCCATAACTAGACCTGAATTCCTGAAACTACTGAGGACTATCTCGGATCTTGAAGTGGGTATCCATCTGGGAACAAGCGACCACCAAACAGTGTGTTCACAATAAACTTAGCTGTAGAGTCAGGCCACACAAAAGTGAAGGTACTGGACTTCAGGAGGGCTGATTTTGTCAAAATGGGAGAGTGCCTCAGAAAAGTACTAGCAAACAGGCAAGAAGGTGAGGTGGAGCAACAATGGGGAAACATGAAAACTGCCATCACAGAGGCAGCAAGCCTTTGTGTGAAGCAAGTAAGCAAATCAAAATGAAAGAAAAAAACACTATGGTTCTCAAAAGAAGTGGCGGGGAAGGTAAGGGAGAAAAAGATAGCATTCAGGAATTATAAGGAAACACAGAAGGAGCAGGACAGAGAACTGTACCAGTTAATGTAGAAGGAAGCGGGGAAGGCAGTCAGAATAGCAAAGGACCAAACTGAGGAAAAGAGAGCCAACTCGGTTAAGAAGGGGAATAAAACTTGTTATAGGTACATTAGGGAGCAAAGAAAGATGAAGGCAGGGATACTGAGGCTGAATAAAGAGGAAGATGGTTGGGCAGAGAGCAACAGTGAAAAAGCAGGGCTACCGAATGAATATTTCTGCTCAGTATTCACAATGGAAAAGCAGGGGGAGAGACCTAATGCAGACTATAGAAGCACTCTGGATAGGGGGGGTTGATATTAGTCCTTTCACAGAAAAAAGGGTTCTGGGAGAATTAATAAAACTGAAGGTGGATAAAGCAATGGGGCCTGATGGGATTCACCCAAGAATTCTAAAAGAACTAAGGGAAGAACTAGTAACACCACTGACTGCCCTTTTTAATAAATCATGGGAGGATGGTGTGGTACCTGAGGACTGGAGAAGGGCGAATGTGATTCCCCTTCACAAAAGTGGGAGCAAGACGGAGGCAGGAAACTACATACCTGTCAGTTTGATCTCAGTGGTAGGGAAAATGATGGAATCACTTCTGAAGGAAAGAATTGTTGAGTACCTAAAGGCCAGTGGGGCACAGGACCCAAGGCAGCATGGATTCACAGCAGGAAGGTCATGTCAAACAAATCTAATTGATTTCTTTGACTGGGTGACCAAAGTAGTAGACCTGGGAGGAGCTGTGGACATGGCCAACCTAGATTTTAGCAAGGCATTTGACACAGTCCCGCACAAAAGATTAATAAACAAATTAGCCAGCCTGGGAATGGGTCCCAGGGTGGTAGCCTGGGTAAAACACTGGCTGGACAACAGGACACAGCAGGTAATGGTAAATGCAGTCCACAGTGAAGAAAGGAGGGTTACTAGCGATGTACCGCAGGGTTCAGTACTGGGGCTGGTCCTTTTTAATGTTTTTATAAGTGACACTGTGGAGGGACTGGAGGGGAAGGTATGTCTCTTTGCAAATGACACAAAGATCTGCAACAGGGTTGATACACAAGGTGGGGTGGAAAGGATGAAAAGGGACTTGGCAAAGTTGGAGGAATGGTCAAATGTATGGCAGCTTAGATTCAACACAAAGAAGTGCAAAGTAATGCACCTGGGAAACCCAGGGCAAGAGTACACAATGGGGGATGAGATAGTGACAACAACAAAAATGGAAAGGGACCTGGGGTTAGTCATATCAGATGACCTATAGGTGGTCCAGCAATGTGAGAAGGCAGTAAGGAGGGCTGGGGGATACTAGGATGCCTAGGGAGAGGCATCACCAGTAGAAAACAGGAAATTGTTTGCCCTGTGTACAGACAGTTGGTAAGACCACATCTGGAGTACTGTGTACAGTTCTGGAGACACCATCTGCGCAAAGACATAGACAGGGTGGAGGCTGTCCAGAGGAGGGCAAAGCAAAATGGTGCAGGGTCTGCACCAGAAGACATATGAAGAAAGACTAAAGGAGCTTAAGATGTATAACCTTGAGGAAAGGAGGGAGAGGGGGGACATGATAGAAACTTTCAAATACCTCAAGGGAAGCAACAAAGTCCAAGAGGGTAGCATCTTTCAAAAAAAGAGATATGCAAGAACAAGGGGGCACAATTTGAAGATAGAGTGGGGACGGTTCAGAGGTAATGTGAGGAAATATTTCTTCACAGAGAGGGTTCAGCCTTCCTGAGGAGGTCATGGCGTCAAAAACAGTGGGGGAATTCAAGAATGCATGGGACAGACATAAGGCAGTTCTAGTGGGGGGGTAGTTGGAAGTAGGCTGTTGATTAACTAGGATCTGCAGCTTATCCGTTAGGTAGGGAAATGGGCAGACCAGGTAGACCAGGTGGGCCAAGCGATCCTTATGTGCCGTCAAATTCTATGTTTCTAATACTAGCTCTGGGTCAGACTCAATTGAGCCACTGCTTCTGAAGCTTGCCGCTCCTCTCATTGCCTCCCCGCTAGCAAAAATTTACACGCTGTCTTTCTCTCTCAGTGTAGTACCCGACCATTGGAAGATTGCCCGTATAACACCTGTCTTCAAAAACGGTGACCCGAAAGTGATCACCAGCTACAGGCCCATTGCTATTCTCTCGGTCCTGAGTAAAATCCTGGAGAAGCTTGTAGCTAGCCAAGTAAATGACTACCTAACTAAGTGGAATCTTGTCTCTAAAACTCAGCAAGGTTTTAGAAAAGGCCATAGTACGTCAACGACTCCACTCAAATTCACGTCTGATACTCTCTCTCACATGGATGCTGGACGACTTACAGGAGCTGTTTTTATTGACCTCACAAAGGGCTTTGACCTTGTAGAGCACCCCTTGCTTCTCACCGCTCTGCGTAAATTGAACTTCTGTTCCCCCTGTTGTTGACTGGTTCAGCAGCTACCTGTTGGATAGGATCTAAGCTGTGACATTTAACTCCTCCCTATCTGACAGTTCCTCTGTCAGTGTTGGTGTGCCTTAGGCCTCTATTCTGGCGCCTCTTCTCTTCTCACTCTTTTTTTTTTTTTTTTTGTACTTTATTTTTATTAGTTTATTGCATTACAGGTACAGCATACAATCCCAATAGGTAGACTTGAGGCATATTACAAATAACATTACATGTCATTAAGGAATTTTTACAGTAACAACAGATAGTCAGCCCCTGTACTAAGTTACATCACTGGGGGGTTATTAATAATGATATTAATTAATACTGTGTAAACTGTATACAAAAGGGCTTAATGCAGCCATGAGCGGGAGATTAACTACACCATCTTTTAAAACTATATGATCCCCTATCATAGAGATAGATACAGCTCCCCCCCAACATCGGTGTAGAAATACAGAAGAAACATAATCAGCTTTCAGGTTTAGACTCTCTTGCAACCTTTATATCATTATTTAAACTGTTTTCTAAGGCGCAGAAGCTCATTTAAAGTCCCAGTAAATTCAAACCTTACTCTGCAGGCTTTTGATTACCCTCTACATTTGTGGACCTCCTAAAACACAATAAATGTAGTCCACTTGGGAGCAAGTAGCTCTTTTCTGACTATCCCAACACAGAAAAATTAAATTGGCACTTTTCTCACTCTTTTTATAAACAACATTGCAGACATCTTTCAATACTGTTCACCCATTCGTTATGTGGACAACCTGGTCTTCTACACCAGCTCCACAAATGTGGCCAGCATAAATCCATCTCTTACCGCTGACTTCAAAAATTTTCAAAACTGGCTGTGTGCCCATAAATTGGTACTGAATGCATAGAAAACTAAAACCATGCTTTTAGGCTCTGCTCCAACGTTAAAAGCTTGTTCTGTGCCCCTCTTTGTATGTGACTCGGGTGGGACGCAAATTGAATCCGTCAAGTCCTTTAAATACCTGGGAGTCCTACTTGACCAATCCCTTGATTTCAGTTCTCATATACAGTCTACCTGCAAAGCTGTCATTGCTAAACTGGGTGTGGCCTACAAAACTAGCTACTTTCTAATGCCATCAGCCAAGCTGGCTATAGCCAGAGGGATACTGCTCCCTGCCGTCACCTATAGTGCTCCTGTCTTTGCTGCAGCTCACAAAACAACCCTGCAGTAGTGGGACGTTACCTATAGCAGGTATATAATAGGGTGGCCGACATCAGGGCTGAGATTCACTTAGCACGTTCTGTAGAGGTTGGCAGTGGTTGGTGTATGGTCGCCACACCTCAGTCCTCCTGCGGTCAGTTTGACCGGCTGGTAATCAGTGATGTCCTGCGGATTGCCCAAAGTATGCGGCCTACTTCCTGTAGTGTTGACCCGGGCCCTACACATCTCATTTTGGGGTGTGTAGATGTCACCGGACCTGTCTTGGCAGAAATAGTCTGGTGTTCCTTAGAGTTAGGTGAGTTTCCGAACTCCCTAAAGGAGGCAGTGGTTACACCTCTCATTAAAAAATCTTCTCTGGACCCAGACTGTTCTGCCAATTACAGGCCAATCTCTAACCTTCCCTTTATTGGAAAGTTGATAGAGAAAGTAGTTGCTCTTCAGTTGGACAGCCATTAGACCATCCACGACATCTATGATTCCCTCCAGTCTGGTTTTCGGAAGAGGCATAGTGCGGAGACCGCTCTGGTTTGGGTGCTCAATGATCTCCTGATTGCTAGAGATCAGAAGTGTCATTCAGTCTTGGTCCTTCTTGATCTCTCTTCACCCTTCGACACCGTGGACCAAGGGGGGCTGTTTGAGTGCCTGAGAGATATCTGTGGCCTATCGGGTACAGTTCTCAGCTGGTTTAGAGCTTTCCTCACTGGCAGAACTGAGAGTGGTGTCGGGGATTTATTCCTTGGCTTCATTCTCTATGCCATGTGGGGTTCCTCAGGGCTCTGTGCTGTCCCCTATGTTGTTAGCGGTGTATTTGCTGCCATTGGGAGACATTGTAAGATGGTATGGGTTGCGGTTTCACTTTTATGCAGATGATACCCAGCTCTACCTGTCATTTGCCCCTGCCCAGGATAGTGCGGTCTCTGTCTTTTAATAGCTGCCTTGTGGAGCTCCAGGACTGGATGCGGGTTAGCTGGCTAAGGTTGAACCCTGGAAAGACTGAGGTGTTGGTGGTGGAGCCAGGTCGCGGGATAGAGAGGACAGGAGGGCGGTCTGCCTCCGGGCTTTGGCTCGCAGGTAGCCAGCTCCTGCCCTCTGTTCAGGTGCAGAATCTGGGCATGATATTTGACAAAGGGCTGACACCTCGTTCTGGGCATGATATTTGACAAAGGGCTGACACTTCGTTCGCAGGTGTCAGCTGTAGTCAAATCCTCTTTTTAGCTTCTGAGGAACATTGCCCAGATTAAGCACCTTGTTCCGTCCCGTGGTCTTCCAACGTTGATCCACGCCTTTGTGACCTCCCACCTTGACTACTGTAACTCCCTATACCTAGGACTTCCAGGGGTTGCTACCCAGCGCTTGCAGTTGGTGCAGAATGCTGCAGCCAGGTTACTGGTAGGGGGGACCACTAGACTACCAGGGACATTAAAAATGTTAATTTTACGGGGATCATGGTTTCCTGCGGGAGGGTGGAACCACTGGACTACCAGGGACAATACACATATTTATTTTGCAGGGATCGGGCTTTCCTGTGGGAGGTGGGTACCACTGGACTACCAATGCTCTGTATGCACTGTATGCGGATCGGACGTGGCGTTTGGGGGGGTAGCCACCCAGAAGCTAGCAGATGCTGTGCTGGGCCTTGCAATACAGCAACCCGTCTGTGGGTGGCTACCGTGCCGCATATGCTTGATATTGCCCTGGGATGCATTTCTGGGGTTTCGCCAGCACAACTCAGTTGCGCAAGGTGCAACTTCTTTGAATATCTAGGCCACATTTTACATTTATTATTCATTATTCCTTCATAACTATTTATACATCAGGGCCCAGATATTCAAAAGGGTTGCTCCATGCGCAACAGGGTTGCGCATGCGCAAGTCCTACATTGCGCCATTCTGCGATATTCAGCAGGAGGCAGTTGCGCCACTGACAACAGGTTGCGCAAAAGAGCAATGCAAATGAATGCATGCTCAACAGGAGGGGGAGGAACCATGCATAAACTGCACAACCCGATATTCAGTCGGGTTGTGCAGGGGTGTCTAGCGCAACCCAACTGCGCCTGCACAACTTTGAGCCAAAAAAAAGGATCAAGTTGAGGCCACCCACAGGTGAGCTGCTGTATTGCAGGCGCCTTTGGCAACTACCACCAGCTGGCCCCAACTCAGTCCCTGTGCCCCCACCAGCCAGTCGCGGGCAATACAATGTTAACATGAACCCCCATCCCACACATCTCCCACAGCCCGATCGCCGGCAATACAGATTCATGAACCCCCACCCCACATCTCCCCCAGCCCGATCGCGGGCAATACGAGATATGAAACCCCAGCCCAACTCTCCACAGCCCATTCGCGGGCAGAGCGATGTATCAACCCCCGTGCCCGATCGTGCAGGCAGAATAACCCCTCAACCCGAATATCTCCTGGTGGTCCAGTGGACACGTAAAAACCGATCGCGGGCAGAATGTCAAGTTACAACCCCCAAACACCCGCTTTGCATAAATTATGGCCCCATTTGCATGTCACCTTTGAATATCGGAAATTTGAGCATGGCGAATGGTACTTGCCACCGCAGGTTTAATGCTCAACTCTGGCAACTTGCGGTGGCGCAAGTTCCACTTACGCCATCTTGTAATGCTATTGGCTGGGGTGATATTCAAAGGTTGGTGCTCAATAGTGCAACTCCTTTGAATATCACTGCTGCCACCCCCAAGCAACTATTTTGAGCAGCGCAGGGGCTTGCGCCTCAGAATGGCGCAGTTTGAATATCTGGGCCCAGATCTATAATATTTAATATCAGAAGAGAATACATATAACCAAAAACCTTCTGTCCTGTTTTCCCCAAATCCTGACATCCTTTAGGGGCATTCATGATTGCTTACCAGCTGTGCCCACGCTGCAGCACAAGACACTGGGGTGACATCACTCCAGCAGGATTTTGGAAAACGGGCCCAAGAGGAAGTAGTTTGAAATACCTTGGCGTCTAACATACAAGTAACGTAATCTTCCAGAGAGGCTGTGTTTGCAACTCAGAGCTGGAGTAAGAATTGTGGCATTTTTCTAAGGTAAAAGTGAGTTTAGAAAATGTTTTGATAAAGATTATACATTGAAGCTTTTCAACACTTGTTATATTTAAAACATTATTTGCTTCTTTAGTTGCAGAGAGCTTTTATTAAAATAATAACGGATTAACTTGTTGGATACAAAGAGATGACGCCTAAGGTCTTTTGGGACATTAGTTAAAATTTGCACATAGAGTTGGAATGCGGTGGCGCATGTTGTGGTGAACATTGAGGTTGTTAGATACTGTACTTTGGTCTTTTAAAAAGAAATGAAATGCATTATAGCAATGTTACTTAATTCTAGGGGTCATAAGTGACTTCAGATATTTTAAAGACTGCAATTAAGTATCAATGGAGAAGCTTGAGTAAGGAAAGATAATTGAAGGTACATAAGGTTTTTGGTTATATGTATTCTTTTCTGATATAAAATATTATAGATTTGATGTATAAATAGTTGTGAAGATTGAATGAGTAGTGGGGTATAAAATTAATTAGGATAAGTCAGCAGCCCTGATAATACAACAAATATTTTTGCAGGTTATTCAAGACAAATACCCATTTAAATGGGACCGCTCCTATATTACCTGTCTCGGAATTTGCCTGTCTTCTGATCTCCAGCAAATATATAACCTAAACTATGATACCCTATATTCCCAGATCCAAGATGATCTGAAATGGTGGGTGCACCTCCCTATCGCCCTCTTGAGTCCTTAGTTTTAAAGGAGCTTTGAAGACCCACCTTTTTAGTATAGCTTTTAAGGATTTATATTAGTTTTAATTTTATTGTATTTATTGTTTGGTGAATTTGTACAGGCGCTTTGGTTTTAAGAAAAGCGCCTTTTAAAAATAAAGTTGAATTGAATTCACTCAATATAAATGATTTTACTTCCAAGGATTCTGTACCTAATGCAGGATATCCCACTGCTGATCCCCCAAAGGGATGTCTTGCGTTGGAACAGACTGATCTCTGAATATTTGGGGGGGGGAGATAGATCGCATCTGGCCCTCAAAGAATTGCACCTGCCCAAAGACAGGGGCGGACTGTCCCTTCCTGACTTTTCTAAATACTCGACAGCGACTATATTGACGTATTTGGTGACATGACTCAGATCTTCATCTGGTTCCCCGAGTTGGACATCCATTAAACGCTCTTTGGCGACACTACCTCTAACCATGGAGTTGTTATTCCAGCCCAGAGTGATTTTCCTCATGGACAAGAGCTCCATGTTTACTAAAGCAATACTTTGGGATTGGATTTGGTTTTTGAAATGCCCAGAGAACCACTTTGTGGCTAAATGGGTAGGCATTCCCGGTTGCAATCCAGAATTTCTCCTCTCACGTATGGACAAAGGATTTGAGAGATGGAGGGGGGCTGGAGCTTGTGCATGCATTTCAGTTTTATGATAAGGAAACCTTTAAAACATTTCAACAGCTTCAAGCGGAGTTCTCTATACCAAGACAAGAATTTTTCCGTTATTTACAAATACGTCATTTTTTAAATACAGATCTGGGAGAAGGATGGTCCACTACCACCATGGACTGGGAGGGTGGGGGTGGGAGGGAGAGATGACGGGCGGAATGATCAAAGGGAGGAGAGTACTAGAAGGTCTGAGGGCATTAAGGGTGGACAAGGCACCAGGTCCTGATGGCATCCACCCTAGGGTACCGAGGGAGATGGCGGAGGTGTTGGCCAAGCCACTGGCGGACCTGTTCATCACCTCCCTGGACATGGGATGGGTGCCTCAGGACTGGAGGGTGGCCCATATGGTGCCCATACTCGAGTGGGCCTAGGGACGAGCCAAGAAATTATCGGCCTGTCAGTCTCACTTCCATAGTGGGTAAACTTATGGTGTCGATACTGAAGGAGAGGCTGGTGTCATTCCTCAAGGGTAATGACCTCCAGGATGGGCGGCATAATGGGTTTGTTTCAGGGAGGTCTTGTCAGGCAAATCTAATAGAATATTACGACTGGGTAACAAGAGAGCTGGATATGGGTCATGCTGTAGATGTCCTGTACTTGGACTTCAGCAAGGCCTTCGATTCAGTGCCCTCATGGGAGGCTGGGGGGGAAGCTGACTGCTGCGGTGGTGGGGACAAAGCTGACAGACTGGATAAGGAACTGGCTGCGGGGGAGGCTGCAACTGGTGGTAGTGGGGGGGAATTCTTGACACTTAGACCGGTGACCAGCAGTGTGCCGCAGGGCTCGGTGCTGGGCCCAGAGCTATTTGGGCCCTTTATCTCAGATATTGCCTATGGAGTTGAGAGCAGGGTTAGTCTGTTCGCAGATGATTCCAAAATGGGGTCAGTGGTTGATGAAGAAGATGGATGGAAACTACAGGGGTACCTAACCAAACTGGAGATATGGTCAGAGAAGTGGCAGCTGGGATTCAGTATGAAAAAGTGCAGGGTTATGCACTTCAGGGTAAAGACCCCAAGGAGGGACTATTGGTTGGGAGGGGTGAGGCTGGGGATCACTGAGGAAGAGAAGGACCTAGGGATGTTGGTAACAGGGAGCATGAACAATTCTGCCCAGTGCTGGAAAGCAGCAGCTAAGGTGAACAGGATGCTGGGCTGTATCACAAGGGGTTTCTCATCCAGGCATAGGGAGGTGACCCTGCCCCTCTACAGATCTTTGGTCAGGCCACACTTGGAGTATTGTGTGCAGTACTGGCTGCCATATCTGAAGAGGGATATTAATTTATGGAAGGTGTGCAATGGAGGGCAACAAAAATGTTACAGGGGACGGAGGGCAAGGCCTACGAGGAAAGGCTGAATGAGCCGAATATGTACACACTGGAGGAGAGGAGGGATGGGGGGATATGATTGAAACAGTCAAGTATGTGAGGGGGATAAACAAAACTAGCACTGAAGGGGTGTTTAAACTGAGGAAGGGTAGGGACACGAGGGGGCACGGACTAAGATTGGAGGGTGAAAGATTTAGGAGGGAGATGAGGCATTACTTCACGGAGAGGGTGGTGTCTAAATGGAACGCTCTACCAGAGGGAGTGGTATCATGTAAGACAGTAGGAAGTTTTAAGAGGTCGTGGGACAGAGCACAAGGGAGGGTCTTGGTGGAGGGGGCTGAGGCCGTCATGGGAATGACAGATGGGGAAGGGGGTTGGGGCAGCTGCAATCTAGGGGCCAGCTGCACACTCGGGCAGACTTTGATAGACCAGGTGGTCTGTTTCTGCTGGCAGATTCGTGTGTTCGTATGTATGTTCATATGGGCTCGGCTGTGTCCGACCTTCCTCCTCCTCTATTATTTCTTTTGCTCACTGAGTTGATAGGAGACACTTCTCCCAGACAGCTGGTGTCTAGGTTTTCTAAAGCAATGCTCAGCAACCCCCCCCAAAAGAAATAGACAATGTCCAAATTAATTGGGAAGCCAAATTAATGTTGGACTTAACTCCTCAAGACCGGGCAACTATCTGATGCCGCCAAAACCAAACAACAAATTCCTATTCGTGGAGGGAGTTCTCTTGGAAGGTGTCTGTGAGATTCTTCCACACAGCCCAGGTCACAGCTAAATACTCAGCTCAGGGTGACTTCTCATGTTGGAGGGGCTGCGACTGTGAAGTGGCAACGCAGTTACATATGTTTTGGTCCTGTCCAGTGTTAACTCCTTTCTGGACTGAGGTGGGTGAGACTCTTGGCACAACTGTTTCCTGCCCTGGAAACCCTGACTCCGGATTTTGCATTATTATTGCACATTCCTAAATGAATTCGGGGTAAACAAATATATTTGATCACTATCCTCTTAGCAGCAGCAAAGAAGGTATTAGTAGAATATGGCTGAAACCCACTCCTCTAGAAATTTCACACTGGGAATCTACCATATATAATATATTTAAGATGGAACACCTTACAACCAGATTACAAAATAAAATACCAACCTTAATGAATCAGTGGACCCTCTGGTTCCTCCTGATTTCAGAGAAAGGCCAGATTTTGTACCTTGAGGAATTGGAACGCATGGGGGGTTGAGGATGATCCATGATTGTCCGGGGGATGTTTTCTTTTTCTTGCTCTTCTCTCATAAGATAAGGGATGGCCAGCCAATCACAAATTTCTCCCTTCCTCAGGAGGAAAGACTTGGCACAAAGTACAAATATTGACTGAACGTGGCGGGGTTTAAATACTGATATTGAGTGACTGCCCTCTCACGTTAAGGAGTTTTCCTTTGTTCTTTTTATATTGCAGACTAATTTTCACTCTGTTTAACGATGCTGATGTCGAATACCTAGATAAGCCTCATAAGACTAATATTACTGTTATGAGTGCTGTCTTATTATGTATGCATTCTCTATGTGTCTCGTGAAAATATAAATAAAAAGTTTAAAAAAAATAGTTCTGAAGAAATAATGAATAATTAAATGTAAAATATATTTGTTACACAGATTTACCCTGTGAACAAGCTTCATTAATGAGCGAAATGTAGGGAACAATAAAACACATTAAGAAGACTTTTGAAGTAGTCTGGAAGACTTTTTATCAAATTACAGTGGCTCCTGACCTGGATTTGTATTTTTTGGAATTGAATGAGCACCTCTGGGAGCACGAAGACGCATCTACTGACAGAATCCATAGAACTGTGTTTTTTCTAACTATCCCCACTTTCATTTGGTGTGACACCCCATTAATATTCAGAGTCACTTGGGTGGTAGGATAGTATCGAGTGTCCCCGTAGATGCAGATGACACCAGTACCTAGGCCCTTTGCACAGTGTTTTCCTAGCATTTCAACATGCACCAGGGTCTGTCTACTTCCTGAATCTATAAGTTCTTTCACAGTCTCCCACCTTGACGTTTGTTAAGTACTTAACAACCTACAGGAGAGACAGGGAGGGGAGAAAAGGGGGAGGAGTAGCTCTCTATGTAAGGGAAGGGATAAAAGCAACTGAACAAAAGAGTAAACGGGGAGGAGAGGAGGCACTGTGGGTCACCTTAGAGACTGGAAATGGCACCACAAACCGCACAGGGGTTGTATACAGACCCCAATGTCAGGGGGAGGGAATGGCAAGGATATGATAGAAGGCATTCTTAGGATGGCGGAGAAAGGAGAGATACTGTTGATGGGAGACCTGAATATGCCAGATGTTAACTGGAGCACATTTGCTGCAGCCACATCCAAGAGCAGGGCCATTCTCGATGCCCTATAGGTGGCATGCCTCAGACAGCTAGTTTTGGAACCCACTCGTGAGGGAGCAATCTTAGACCACGTACTCTCAAATGGGGACAGTGAGGGGATCTCAGATCTAGAAGTGGGTAGCCATCTGGGAACAAGTGATCACCAAACAGTGTGGTTCACGATAAACTCGGCTACAGAGTCAAGCCATACAGAAGTGGGGGTACTGAACTTCAGGAGAGCTGACTTTGACAAGATGGGAGAGTGCTTTAGAAAAGCACTAGCAAACAGGCTAGAAGGAGGTGTGGAGCAACAATGGGGAAACATCAAAACTGCCATCACAGAGGCAACACGCCTTTGTGTAAAGCAAATAAACAAATCAAAACGAAAGAAAAAGCCACTGTGGTTCTCAAAAGAGGTGGCAGGGAAGGTCAGGGAGAAAAAGATAGCATTCAGGAAGTATAAGGAAACACAGAAGGAGCAGGACAGAGAGCTGTACCAGTTAAGGCAGAAGGAAACAGGGAGAGAAGTCAGAATAGCAAAGGCCCAAACTGAGGAAAAGATAGCCAACTCTGTTAAGAAGGGGGTTAAAACCTTTCATAGGTACATCAGGGAGCATAGAATGACAAAGGGAGGGATAGTGAGACTGAATAGAATGGACGGTGGGTGGGCAGAGAGGGACAGTGAAAAAGCAGGGATACTGAATGAATATTTCTGCTCAGTATTCACAAAAGAGAAGGGGGGGTGCCTAATCCAATTAACAGAAGCACTCTGGATAGGGGAGTTGATCCCAGTCCTTTCACAGAAGAAAGGGTTCTGAAATAACTCTTAAAACTGAAGGTGGACAAAGCAATGGGGTGTGATGTAATTCACCCCAGAATTCTAAAAGAATTAAAGGGAGAACTAATAAAACCACTGACTACCCTTTTTAACAAATCATGGGAGGATGGTGTGGTACCTGAGGACTGGAGGAAGGCGGATGTGATTCCCCTTCACAAAAGTGGGACCAAGACAGAGGCAGGAAACTACAGGCCTGTCAGTTTGACCTCTGTGGTAGGGAGAGTGATGGAATCACTTCTGAAGGAAAGAATTGTTGAGTACCTAGAGGCCAATGTGGCACAGGACCCGAGGCAGCATGGGTTCACAGTGGGAAGGTCATGTCAGACGAATCAAATTGATTTCTTTGACTGGGTGACCAAAGTAGTAGACCAGGGAGGGGCTGTGGACATGGCCTACCTAGACTTTAGCAAGGCATTTGACACGGTCCCACACAAAAGATTTATAGCCAAATTAACCAGCCTGGGAGTGGGTCCCAGGATGGTAGCCTGGGTAAAACATTGGCTGGACACAGGACACAGAAGGTAATTGTAAATGGAGTGCACTCTGAAGAAAGAGGGGTTACTAGTGGGGTACCACAGGGTTCAATACTGGGTCCAGTCCTTTTTAATGTCTTTAAGTGGCATTGCAGAGGGACTGGAAGGAAAAGTATGCCTCTTTGCAGATGACACACAGATCTGCAACAGGGTTGATACACAAGGAGGTGTGGAAAGGATGAGAAGGGGCTTGGCAAGGCTGGAGGAATGGTCAGAAGTATGGCAGCTTGGATTCAATACAAAGAAGTTCAAAATAATGCACTTGGGAAACAAAAACCCAGGGAAGATTACACAGTTGGGGGGGAGGTAGTAACAACAACAAAAATGGAAAGGGACCTGGGGGTAATCATATCAGATGACTTTAAGGTTAGCAAGCAATGTGAGAAGGCAGTAGGGAGGGCTGTGGGGATACTGGGATGTATAGGGAGAGGCATCATCACCAGCAGCAAACAGGAAGTTGTTATCCCCCTGTACAGACAGTTGGTGAGACCCCATCTGGAGTACTGCATCCAGGTCTGGAGACCCCATCTCCGCAAGGACATAGACAGGATAGAGACAGTCCAGAGGAGGGCAACTAAAATGGTGCAGGGTCTGCAAGAGAAGCCATACGAGGAGAGACTAAGTAAGCATTAATCCCCGACGAAGGCGGCATCTAATGGTGGATTAATGCATGGTTGGGAGGTTGTGGCACGCGGCCGCAGGCCGAGTGCCTACAACAGCTCAACTATGCATTAATCCCATTAGATGCCACCTTCGGAGGGGATTAATGCATTTGTAACATGGTAAGCGCTTATTGAGTAGTGCTAACACTGACATTTATATGCGACATAGAGGAACAGAAATTGATTCTGTTTTGTACTACTACGTTTTGTGGTGTTTCAGTCTGTACTTCTGCTACTACATGTCTATTGTTTACGGGCGTGTGCACATTCACAATGAGGTATCTATTTATATTGCTACTCGTTTTTGTTTTTTTCTTTCCCGCTTTACAACTTCTGTTTAAAACGACTATGGCTGCATATCTAACATGCCACAGTACCTTTCATTCTGATATACACGACTGTTTGCACGCGCTTGTTTCCTTTACATTTACACTTCGATATGTCATTGTAGGAACATCACGAAAATTTACATATTTGGGAGTTGACTTCTATCCAGACACCACGGTATGCAAATATTTCTTATGTTCCCACAATGCTCCAATTATTTCAACTTGTGTGCAGTGAACACTGCTACTGGTCAGAGTCCAGGTAGGATGGTTACTCTTGGGACAGTTGCTACTTACTGTACTTAATCAGCATTGCAGTAGGTTCTTTCAGCGCACAGGTGCCTTTCGCCCTTCGTACCTGTCAGTTTCTGAGGTGTCCCAGGGAGCGCGCTCCACATTTCTGCCGCTCGTCCATATTGACAAGCATGGTCTAATAGTTCCCTCTGCATGCTCCCGATAGCAACACAGCATCTATCATGGATTAGTGCCATGTTGCACTGGTGGCACCTGATGCGATTCGGCCAATCTGCTTCCTTGTTTCTAGTGCTCTTATTTCTGCCATGTTACAAAGGAGCTTAACATGTATACCCTTGGGGGGACATGATAGAAACTTTTAAGTACCTCAGTGGAATCAACAAAGTCTAAGAGGGTAGCATCTTTCAGAAAAAGAGGTACAAGAACAAGGGGACACAATTTGAAGATGGGGGTGGGACGGTTCAGGGGCAGTGTGAGGAAGTATTTTTTCACAGAGAGGATGTTGGACACATGGAACAGCCTTCCTGAGGAGGTTGTAGGGTCTAAAACTGTGGGAGAACTCAAGAATGCATGGTACGGACATAAGACAATTTTTGTGGGGGGTAGGAAGAAATAGGCTGTTGGTTAACTAGGATCTGCAGCTTATCCTGTAGGTAGGGAAATGGGCAGACTAGGTGGACCAAGCGGTCCTTATCTGCTGTCAAAGTCTATGTTTCTGTGTTTCTATTAATGCCCCAATTTGCTAAGGACAAATGTGCTCCAGTGTTACCCTCCTTAATACGGTCGTTTCTTGTACTATGGCTTGGCTTATTACAGATATAGCAAATAAAGTGTTTGGGTGTATATTTGTTACCCCACCAGAGTTCTTGTCAAACTTGGAGTTAAATCAGGGAAAAAGAGGGTCTTACCGGTGCTTGGCTGTTACCTTACTGCTGTGGCATCTGTCTGGCCATCTGGTAGTCTTCAGCCAAAGGAACGGCCGTTTCCCCACTTTCTGGTCTGTGTTCTTTTACCCAGAGTTGCACATCTGTAGTCAGGATGTTGATGAACTGCTCCATTGCAAGTGTGTCAGTGATCTGTGGGACGGGTACATGACAATTCGCTCCCGACAACTAATACTGCGACTACTCGCTCCCGACAATACACACCGCCGTCATCCCGCTCCTACGTCAATTCTTGTTATGCCAACTCGCTCCCTCTATCTTTTAAAATACTGTTCTACTGATTAAAAATATGTTGGTGCCTGTCTACATCATTTCCACACCATTTCCGCCAGTACCAGTACCATCACCATTACCTACAGAAGAACATATTCAATATAAAGTGTTCTATGCTCGCTCCTGTGACTTTTAAAAAACAGTATGTTGCCAGTAGACATAACTGCTTGCCTGATGTTGTATTTGCAAATCACAGTTTACCTTGTAAGTAATCATGGTTGACGGTTGCCAATACTAAAATTTGCTGGTCAGTGATTGTGGGTAATCAGGAAATCTTTAAGATATGCTTACCACTAGCCCCAGCATTTGCTCCTCAGTAATCACTGAAATCACAGTACAGAATGACTTGCTGCATTTTGTCTGAGAGAGGGAACAAAAAGCTCATAGATGATTTAAACTTCATCTACACATTCCACAAATTAGGACACATGAATATGGCAATTTGGCAGTGTGAGCTAGCTGTCCATAAAACAAAGCTGTGCAATGCAAGAGTACACACTAAAGGATTTGAGGACCCAGCAATAATACATCGTTTTTCATTTCATTCTCATGCACCCGATGTTTGTGCAGTGGAAAAAGCTGCTGCTGTCAATGCGGCCAAAGACAGAGCTGCAGCAACACAAGATACCACAGCACAGGTTCTCATTCATCCAAAGGTTAATATTTCTTTTGCATCACAGGGAAAAATTTGTGATAAAAATCTTAAATGAACCATCCAACCGGTGAGAGTCCACGGTGCTCTACCGAACCCTAAGGACCTCATTGAACTGGTAATACCCAACGAATACAAAATGTATAAAGCTACAAGTTCAGGTGAGACTGTCCCATTCTTGTTGCACGATACTGGCCCTGGACAGAACAGATTTTTACTGTTTGGAACTCATACAAATCTTGAAATCCTTCAGAAATGCAAACAGTGGTATGCAGATGGAACATTCAGCGTTGCCCCTCCACTGTTTAAACAGCTGTACGTTATAATGAGGGAACGCTTTGGTAATGTTCAGCCTGCAATTTATGCACTTTTACCGGGGAAATCTAGGGAGTGTTATGAACGTCTGCTGTCTGCACTTAAAAATATTTCTCCACATCTTAACCCAGAGCTGGTAATGACTGACTTTGAGAGGGAACCAGAATTTGCATTAAAGTGTAAATATCTACCTGCACTAGCATTCTGTCCCCCTGATCAAGTTGTTGCACGATTTGAGGAAATAACAGACTATTCTACACACATTTTTCCAGATGAATTACAGCCATTAATTGACTATTTCGAATAATGTTGTGGAGGCTTTCCACTGTGGCATGCAGACTGTGTTATGCATGTCACATCCAACAGTATGGAAATTTATTGACTGGCTGAGGGGGTGCAAAGAAAAAGGTATTCAGAAGTGGAGCAGATAATAGCTGGGATTCCACCAGCAGCTTCGCGGAGAGTTTACAGTGACAATGTTGCCCGGCTCGCCTGTATTTTGGAGAAATATGCTGATCGTACTACTGAGGAGTTTTTACGTGGAGTAGCACATAGTTTCGAATATTAATTAAATGTAAATGGAATGGATTGCATCGCTTTTAATGATCTTCCCTTGTCAATCTTCACCATTCATTACTGCTAGGTTAAGCCGGCGCCCCACCCTTCTGAGGAGGTGTGTTTTTTGTTTGTTTTTTTGGGTCGGCTCCAGCGGTAGCAGCTCTCGACGTGACGTGTTAGGTCATGCGGCGGCAGATTAGGTGCCTGAGACTCCTCCTCTATCTCAGTTCTGTTTCTCCCGCGCCGAGGCTGCACCTGCTGCAGTGGCGAAATAGTTTAACGGTTCCTCGTAATTCTTCAAGACTCCTCGTTTTTTTCTCAGGCGACTCTCTCGGCGCGTATACCGGTAAGACCATTCCTTTCTTTTCTTTGTCTGGCTGAGTGCTTTATTGCTTTTTCCTTGTTTAGTTCACATCATGTCAGGTTAGGAGCAAAGGCGTAAATCGGCCAGGAGCGCCTATGCGTCGGTGCTCCTGTGGCTGGCATTTTTCCGTCTCGGACCGGCATGGTGTCTGTCTCCATTGCCTGGGACCCAACCACAACATGGGCCGCGTCTGACGCCTGTTTCTCCATGGACCGTCGTCCCTCGAAGTCTGCCGTTCAAGCTCGGCAAGGCCCGCCGACCTGGGACGGCGCCAAGCCCAGGGATTCCCAGGTAAGGCCCTAGGCCTTCCCCGGGTCCCCTTCCGGGCCTATGGTCCGAGGAGGAGGGACTTCTCGTCTTTTCTTGCCGAAGAGGAAGCTTCTCTCGCGGTGTCGGGGGAACGTCGTGGTCCCTTCCGGGGCCGTGACGGGGATACCGCCTCGGCAGTCACCTCCCCGGAGGTGCAGGCTCCCCCAGTGTCGAGGCCCGTGCCTGCTGGGCCTGGCACCGGTGGACCCTCGATGCCGCCCTCCGGCGCCGTTTCGGATCCGGCACCGCTCTGGCCTTCGGCGCCGCAGGCCCGGTTTGCGCTCTCGGTGGCACTGGGTTGGGTTCCGGCGCCGGGGGCGGCGCCGTGGGCCTAACTGGCACAGCAGGGGAGGGGACCGGGCCTAGCAGTTCTTGACGGGCTGGGTGTCGTCGGCCGTCTACTGCACGGCGTCGTTCCTCTGGGGACCCGGGGTTGCCAGGTGGAGGTTCTGCTGGTCTCGTCCTCTTCAGAGGTCGATGACTCTGACGTGGACCCTTCCTGGCACCCTGACTCTTTGGAGTCGGGGTCCCCAGTAACACGTGGTGCTAGGCGGCACAGCAGGCCCCTCCCGCTGTCTCCGCTCCCGTCCTCCCCTGAGGACCCTCAGGCTAAGGGTGGCCCCGGGTCCCGGAGGGGTGATATGGTGGGGACTGGGGGAGGGGCTCTCCCTCCTAGGGGGTCTGTGACAGCTACCCTTCCAGGTGCTGTTGCCACCTCTTGGGGTGGGGGAATGCTGGAGTCGAGGAGGAGGGCTCTCTTGGAGTCCGAGGGGTCGAGGGGCAGGGGACGGTCATCGCGGTCTTGGCCGGCCACCCCTCGTGGGGTGTCTAGGAGCCGTAGCGCTGAACCCCGCCTTTCCCTCTTGGGCCCCAGGACTCCTTCCGGTGGCGTTGCTGCGAACTGCCCTTCTGGATCCATGCAGTCTTAGGTTTGTCACAGGGGAGGATCCCCTTCTGGGCTCTTACAGGCCTCGCATCCCCAGGGTTCCGTTTTGTGACCTGATTTGTTGTCCGGGATCCCGCCAGCTCGGGCTTCGTTCCCCGGATTTCAGAGCCCTAGCAGAGGTCAGTTGCCTCTTCGCAGGTGCCCTTCTCCAGTACCTCTGCAACCACCCCCCGCTCTTCCAGGCCATGTCGGTCCTACGGGTCCGTTATCCTGGGAGCAGTTCAGAGGTTCTGCGGCGGCCTTCCCCTCATACGTTAGATATATGCATGAGCGGGTCTTTCGACTCTCCCCACCGCTGCAGGAATCTTCTGGACATTCGAGCTCCCCATCATCCTCGTCTCCCTCCTCTGAGGGAGAGGAACCCTGCTCATCTTTCCTCCGGCGCTGATTTCACTGAATATCAGCGATTCCTTCGAGATGATGGGGGATCTCTGAATCTCTTACGTTAGGCGAGACAATACTGAGCGGGAGACGCGTGAATTCCTTGGAGAATTCAGTGCCCAGCACCTGGTGGTACCTTCCTGGCCTATCCCCTTCCAGGAGGTGTCTGTCCGTTCCTGGCAGTCGCCAGCCGCCCCTTCTCCAGCCCCGGTAGACTGTGGACGAAGGTATTGTGCTCCCTCGGAATCCCTGGGTACCCTTCCCAACCCGTCCTCGGGTTTGGTATACCTAGAGACTCCTTCCGGGCGTCACCGCCTGGCGCACGACCGTCCACCGGATTCGGATTCCCTACAGTTCGACCGGTGGGGGCGAAGAGTGTTCTCTTCCTCTCGTGCGGTGGCCTGCATTGCATCACATCAGGCTCACCACGCTGCCTACAATCGGCATCTGTGGTCGATGCTCTCCCAGCTCTTAGCATCAATGCCTGATACGAAGCACACCAGACAGGCTATTGCCCTCTCCGCTATAGGTCTAGAGCTGGCAAGACACCAAGCAAGGGCATCTTATGACGCTAATGAGGTGGCTTCCAGGCTTGCGGGGACAGCGATCTGCACTAGGCGGACGGCATGGCTTCGTCTATCAAGGTTGTCACCCCTGGCCCGGTGTAGGGTGATTCGCTCCGCTTTCCGGGGGACCCGTCTCTTTTCCTCCAGAGCTAGGAGACTTCTGCAGGGGCTTCCTCCATCTCCCCGTCCTCGGGGGGCACCTCCTAGCTCTTCTCCCACATAGGCTTCTCTCTACATTAGCCAGGGTCTTCCCCTTCTGTTTTCTCACCAACAGAAGGCTAGGGGTCTTGTTCCCTCAGGGTTCTACCCCCCTTTTTTAAGGGGGGAGGGCGCTTGGTACTCACCCAAGCAGTAATGAATGGTGAAGATTGACGAGGGAAGATATGAAAATTATGTACCTACCGTAATTCTTGATCTTCTCTTGTATCTTCACCATTCATTACTGATACCCTCCCACCTTCCCCTCAGTGGCCTCCTTCTGTGGCGTCTCCCCTTCCATCTCGTTCCTCTTACTTTTCTTGGCCTTTATGCCAAAAAAAAAAAAAAAACTTTCTGTTTTTTCATTCTTAGTGAATGGATCTCCCTTTTTTCCTCAAGGTAAGAGGTACGAGCACGGTTATAATTTTCTCTACTTCTGAGGGAACTCTTTCGGACCACCCTTTGGGTGCGATTCCTTACCTTCTTCAGGTCATGCAGTTTCACGGCCCAAGTGGCCATGCCTGTCCTGGCCCAGCAAAGTCAAGAATCCTCCTGGCAGGTATTATTTCTAGCTCTTCTAGCTACTGACTGAACTTGTCAGCTCTGAGCGTCTGCCTGCCTGCCTTGCCCTAAGGAGTCTGAGTTCCACTCTATTTTTCATATAAAACTGCCTTCGAGAAGGCATAGTCTTTTCCATACACTGCTGTGTTAGCACCTAACAAGGTGCGAAGGGACGTAGTCTCCTTCCTGGCTGGGCGCTCTGCCCGGACAGTCTAAGAGCCCTCAACTAGGATGAAGGGACTGGGCATGTTGAGAGTCCAGAGAGTCTGCCCTCATTCAGATCTGTTCAGGTGGTTCGGTTGAACCTTCCCTCAGTCCTAACAACTGGGATTCTTGCTCCCTTGTTAGTCTCGAGCCTATAAGCCTCTCAACCAATGTTCGATGGGCACTGTTCTCCCTCTCAACATGCCCCCTTTTCTTCTTCTCCTTCTTCTTATACTTTCTCTTTCCTTCTCTCTGTTCCTCCCTTAGAGCCACCCCGGAAAGGAGGCCCTGCGGTCCTTTAGGGTAGGAATTCTCTCTCCTCTGTCTATTCTCTACGCGCATACCCTTTTCAGTTTATATCCTTTCCTTTTCTATCCCTCGGCTCTCTTGCCTCGCTTTCCTTTTTTTCTTACCCTTTATTTTGCCTCTCGGCTAACAGAACTGAGATAGAGAGTCTGCGGCACCTAACAGTCGCCCCTACGTTACGCCAGCGCCAATATATCACGCTCAGAGCGGCACCGTTGGAGCCGACTCCAAAAAAAAAAAAACTCCCGTAGCGGGTGCGCGCCTCCGGCTTAACCCAAGCAGTAATGAATAGTGAAGATACAAGAGAAGATCAAGAATTACGGTAGGTACGTAATTTTCATTTTTTTAATAAAGTTTGGCCTTTTAACATGAAAATGAACTGAACTGGGTAACCATGACTACTTGGTATGGACGTCAGACGCCTTACAACGTCACACGCTAACACGCTGACAGAACTGAACTGGGTAACAGACACTGAACACGCTGAGACTAGTAAGAGAAATTTAAATTAAATGCTGAAAAATTGATTTTGGGAGCGAATTGTCATAGGAAGTGAGTGTTGGAGGAGCGAATTAGCACTGGGGTGAATTGTCGGGAGCGAGTTGACGCGGGTAGAATTGTCAGGAGCGAGTTGTCGTGTTCCCCTGTGGGACTGTTTTGCTCTTTGGTTGGAGAATTTAATAAGGTGTTCTCTGAGTCAGGTGAAGGCTTTTCGAAGATTGTCGACTGAGTTGTATTTCAGGGATCGGACTCTTTGCCTGTAGTTCTCTCCTGAGATGTCATACCTTTTCAGGATTTCTCTTTTCACCAGGTCATAGTTTTCTGACTGTGTAGTGTCCATATAGCTGTAGGCAAGTTGGGCTTTCCCTGTCAGGTAAGGTACAATCCTGATTGCCCATTGCTGTTTTGGCCATTGCCAGGCTGTGGCAACCCTTTCAAAAGTTGTCAGGTATGCTTTAGTATCATCCGAGGGACACAACTTTGTAAGTTTAGTGTCTTTTAAGTTGTTTGTATCTTGTTACTCTGCTGGACCGATGCCAGATCCTCCATCTTTGATAGCCATCCAGCCATCGCTGCTCCTGTCACTGCATCTCTTCTTTTCGCTGCTTCTCGAGTTGCTGCATTTCTCCTTTTCTCTGTGCCTCTAAATGCTGAATTTCTTTTTCTCTCTGCTGCATCTCCTCTCTTATCTGTTTCTCTGTCTCTTTTGTTGTATATCCCAACATTCGAAAAAGGCTGTCAGGCTTTCAGGTTCTATCATTGCCTGTTCTTTTTCCATCACTTGTGCTGACTGTATAGTCTCAACTTGGACTTCTGTCTCTGCTAGTTTGGCTGCCATTCTTCTGGTAATCTCTCCTGGACTTGCTGCTGCAGAATCCATACCTTTCTTCTGTGTTTCCTTGGTACCAGGTCCATTGCCCACACAAAACTTCTGGCTTAGAGTTTGCATGGCGTAAAATCCCACTGTTCACACCATCTGTCATTGAGGCACAGGTCAGGAAGTATAGGAAGACCAGGAGCAGTTGTAAAATTCGTAAGTAGCCTTTTATTATTATCAATAACAGTAAAATAAAAATAAAAATTGTCAGTATAACTATGTACAAAGGCAGTGCAGACAGAGAAAACAAAGTCCTTTGTCGGAGGGTATCTCTAATTCCAAGTTTCGGTCTCTGTCTCTCACTCTCTCTCTAGCAATAGCATTGATACTCTTTTTTTTTTTTTAAGTCTTTGCCTGGGAAGTTGTTAAGAGACATCCTGTTTTTCTCAAAATGTTCTTGTCAGTTTCTTTGCAGAGCAGGCTTGCAAAAAGAACAGGGTCCCAAGCTGGCCTCCTGCTGATTGCTTTGTAAAAGTTTTCGCAAACTGCATCTCGGGTTAACCCCCTAAATTCCAAATTTTCATGGCAGTCATTTCAACAGTATAACTAAATACATTTCAAACCTAGGGATCCCAGTATCACTTACAGTTTCACACGTATTTTATAACCACAGATATGCGAGGGGGAAGAAAAGACAAACAGCAAGTGAAGGCAGCGAGATAGCGAGAGGCGGAGAATGGCGAGACAGTCAGAGTGATCTGTTCCTAGGTCTCACAAGAACATTTGGTTGCACAACCAAACAGACAGAAGACAGAGAAGGAGAGGATAGTACAGATCCTAATGTTTAAACTCTTTCTGAATAACAAATGGAACAGGGCCTTATTCAACACTGTCTCAGCCACAAGAAGACTCAAATCTTAATACGTGGGCCTACAAATTATTACCTAATGAAGTAATGCATTATACCTCAGAACTCGTCACTTGTGCACACAGTAGTTACACATTAAGGAGTACTTTTATGATACTAGAAATAAAAGGTTCTGCACTCTTTATGAAAAATCAAGGGGAGGCGCTCTGGAGCATACCTACCAACAAGACATGGAAAAGGAGAGCTCCTAGGAATTGAAGCTATAAAGCAAATAAAAGTTTATATTTTTTGATCCAGTGTCACTTTGGGCGATAGAACTGAATTCTACTCACTGAAAGGAGTCCTTGAAGAAAGGGAAGAGGGGGACGTGATAGAAACTTTCAAGTACCTCAAGGGAATCAACAAAGTTCAAGAAGGTAGCATCTTTCAGAAAAAGAGATGTGCAAGAACAAGGGGACACAATGTGAAGATAGAGGGGGGATGGCACAGGGGCAATGTGAGGAAGTATTTTTTTCACAGAGAGGGTGGTGGGTGCATGGAACAGCCTTCTTGAGGAGGTCTTGGGGTCAAAAACAGTGGGGGAATTCAAGAATGCATGGGACAGACATAATGCAATTCTGGTTGGGGGGGTAGGAAGAAGTAGGCTGTTGGTTAACTAGGATCTGCAGCTTATCCAATAGGTAGGGAAATGGGCAGACTAGGTGGGCCAAGCAGTCCTTATCTGCTGTCAAAGTCTATGTTTCTCTGAGTGATACCAGACTTCTGTGATGGATCGCAACTCTAGAGCCACCACCAGCAGAAGCAACCACATCGTCACAACTCCATTCTGGGCCTGAACCACCTTGGAAGGCCCTACAGAAATCGATTCAGGCCATAGACTGTAAAATTGAGCTGGTCCTTATCCGCATGGAAGAGCAGGATGCCACGATAGACGTCACTACAAAAACAGCTGGAGTCGATGGCTACTAAAGCTCTGGCCTCAACATCTAAGCTAAACCAAGAAAATTCACAACTGTGCTACCGACTGGAAGCGCTGGAAAATGTGCAGAAGGACCAGAACATTTGAATAGTTGGGCTGCCGGAGCACAGTGAGGGGGAGAATCTACTCAAATTTGTAAGCGACTGGTTACCTGCAACTTTGGGCTTAGAAGCGAACCTCCCAACAACATGCTTTCTCAAAGCATATCACATCACTCCTAGAGCAGCTGCCAACCAGGGAGATGTTTCATGGGCCTTTCTGCTTCAAACGGTAGGAGCTGCAATGAGGGACACGTTCTTACAAGCTGCCAGAGGAGCGGGGTCTCTCAGTTATCAGGGAAGGACTGTCCACTTGTCCTCTGACCTATCCTTTGCCATCCATACCTGGAGAAAAAGATTTGATGATGTGCACGCCAAGCTTAAGAGTCTCGGTGTTGTGCATTCTTTGATGCCTACCCGCTTGAGAGTGTTCTATGGCAGGCATATGTACCAGTATACTGACCCTGAGGAAGCCGGAAAGAAAGTCGAATCCATCGGAAGGGAATTTTCTAGACAGAGTCCAGAAGAATCGGAATCGGAAGAGGACGCCTGAACTGTTTATTTAACTGGTTGGACTTGATTTACTACCCCTTTTATTCCAATTAAAATCTGTCCATTTAAGCCTACTTGTAATGGGGCTCTGGTAGGGAATGCACAGTTATGATCATGAGGTAAAAGCCCAAATCTTAGAGAATGTTGGCTAAAATATAATAAGCGTTGGAGGGGCTAATGCCTGGAGATATATGTGATTATTCCTTACTGTGAAAAGGGGTAAACACGTTTAAAGAATAGCTGGGGCTAAATACAGCTAACTGTTGTCTCGATTTCTGCCTCTTCTTGGGTACTAGAAGCAGTGAGTTTAACTGCGTAGTTACCATTAAATCCTGTTTTTAGCTTTATGGCTCTGTCTGTGTAGAAACAAAAACTGTTTGGAAAAAGACGGTTTGTACATTATTAATTGTCTATCTCCATGACCATACAAAGTCTTAAGCAGCACTATTGTTGGAAGGGGATCATGTCAGCACTTGCTGCTGAGTCTGTATTTTTAAATGTCTACATTGTAGTTTTTAAAAGGACAACCCATAGTTTTGTAGGGTGCAGCATATCCTGGACTGTACAATTTTTGAACTTTATGCTATAGTAATACCCCCATATTCACAATCCTGATTGCATAGACTAGATATACTATATACATTGGCTGTATCATCTTCTGATAATATGTGGTAATCTCTTGCAAGAGATGATTATATGTAATTGTTTTATTTCAAAAGCAATCAAATATAATAAAAAAAAAAAAAAAAAAGCCATGTATCAGTTGCATATCCCTAGGGCATGGAACAAATTGCAAAATACATGCAGATCCACCAACTTAGAAATCACTGTTGGGAAATGTATGTGAAGAGTTGTGTTCCTGTAATTGCAATAAAACATAAACACTGAAGTATCTGATGACCCGATCCAGCAGGCACAACATATATACTTGTGCGGTATAAATGTCATTAATTATTCTTTTCTGTTATGACCTGTCAAGGGACTGTATAATAGTTAATACCTAGTATAGGTTTGTCAGATTTTCTTATACCTTCACTTGATCTAAATTGATTTTTTTGTCTATTTTGTATAACAATCACTGTACTAAAATTCTGTTCATTCTATTATTGTATATATTATAGACTGGTCTGAACCGCATGTATATATTCACCAATTATGGCACTGCAATTGTTGTCTCTTCACTTTTGTATTCTACTGTACCAGTTTATACTGTATGCTTCCCTATCCAGGACCTCCTTGAAAATGAGCTTGCTCAACAGAGCCTCTTCCTGGTGAAATAAATAAATAAATGTAATTGCTACCTTATGGGCTGTCTGGCATTCAGGTCTGACCTGGCCCCATTTCACTTCTAAGGAGCCTTGCGTCACCTCCTGTGGCGGTCACTCCCCGGGTGCCTCTCCCACTCATGCAGCCTCAGCCACAGAACTGTAGTCTAATGACATGCTTTTAAATTTACTAAACAGTGCCTGAAATGGACTACTGTCCACTCACCACTGCTGCCTGGAGTCTGGAGAGCGTGTCAGGAATCAGTGAGTATACAGGGGGAGACAGGAAAAAGAACCACAGATTTCTGCTGTACAGCTACTGGCTGCTGCACTGCCCTGGAAAAAGCTGCACTGAAGAGGAACTCTTTGAGGAGCTGATTTGACTGTTTTGCCTGGCAGGTAAGCCAGTGGTCTCTGCCACTCAGTGTCCCCTCCTTGACTGCTTGAGAGTTTCTCTCCTTCTTCTAACAGCCGCGTGCCACTTTTCACTTTCAGTTTGACTCAGCATTCTGTTCGTAGATACCAAGCTTGAACGGACCCAACTACAATGGCCATGCACTGAGCAGGAGCTTAGGCCCCAGCACGCAGCACCGTCCTTTTCATGCTGTCTGCTTCATGAGGAGCATCTGAGCAGGCAGCAATCGAGAGGACAACCCTTTTCTTAAAAAAAAAAAAAAAAAAAAAAAAGATCCTTCCCCATCCTAAAACACGCTGGAGAGGGAGACAAGACTAGCAGCATTTGGGGGAAGGGGGATGGCTGATACACAGGTAGACTGCTACTTAAAGTGAATAAATACTTGCCTGGAAACTGTCTGTAAGGTACTTCAGGGCCCCTGTGGTGGTTCCGAAGTACAATATTCATGTGGGAGCAGAGTGTTGGAGGCAATGCGGATTCTCCCCAGCCACCCTGGGTCATGTTTTTTGGTCCTGTAAGGTCCTTCAGACGTTCTTTGCTTGTCTTCATGAGGCTCTCCAACACATGAATCCCCAAATTTAGTATTAGACCCTCACCTCTTCTTTTTTGGAGAGAGTCCCCTGGAATATATTGATGTCCCGACCAGGAAGTTCCTCAATTTGGCTCTTCTTGCTGCCAAAAAAGCTATTACAAAGAGATGGGGTTCCCCCTTGTCTCACACTCTAGATCTATGGCAACAGATAATGATAGATATCTATAGGATGGAGAGACTTACTGCCATACTAAATAAGTCTCAAAATGGTTTTGAGATTGTGTGGAGGAAATGGGTGCTGTATATTGTGCCCATTTGGGCTGATTTTGTGCCTTGAGCTGAATCTGGTCTTCTAGTTTAAACATGCTTTGAGAGAATCAATTGAATTAGCTTGTACTTATTCCCATACTGTCGTAGGCGACAAATGAAATTAGGAGGATTATTGAACAGAAGTGCACTTTATTGCCCAATTCCTGTATTTATTTTCGATTTTATTTTTCCATATGTCCTTTGTAAGTGTACTGTATAAAGTTTGTTTACATGTCTGTTTACCATCATAAAATAAAGAATGAAAGTTTAAAAAAAAAAAGTGAGAACAAATACTTTGGTGACTGCAAGACCTGGTGCTGGTTGTAATTATATCTGTAATTATACTTGTAGCTATGAGTAATTATACCTGTGGCTATTTGTGGGGAATTAGAGGTTGCCCTGGCTACTATGAGACTGCCTCTAGTGATTCTTTTTGCCGGGGTCCTCAGACTTACACAGTTGGTTAGCTTACTGGAGGGTCCTAACTTTGGAACACTACAATTGCATTGCTTATACAGAAAAACAAAACAATTTAGGCTTCATGGCAAATGATGTATATTATAGGCTTCTACAAAAAAAAATCACCCTGGAACTACAGGAAAATATAAAATTGACATAGGAGCCTTGTAGGGACAGTAGTACTTTCTCCCACCACCAAAATCTGTGAATGTGTCTGACTGTTATTGGATATATTTTCAAACAGTAATAAAATCCACTACTAGTGTTTTGTAAGGCATTATAAAGTAGTGGAATGCCTTATGGTGGATATTGAGATGCAACAGGCTACTTTAGTGACTATTAAAGTCTAGGACATGGGCACTAATGCAAACGAAGAACTACAGAATTAATTTTCCAAGCAACAATAGCTGTGTGCCCAGTTTAGTCTGATGCATTTAGGAATGGACTTCCTGCACAAAACAAGTAACTAGATGGCAGTATAGATAACTTGAGCACAATTGAAATAAATAAAATCATTTTTATGTTCGTTAATTTTTTTTAAAGATTCTGATGATTCACGTCAGGTGAAACAAACAGTTCGGCATTTAATCTAACAGCATAAACTGCAGAGTTTTGTATCTTTCAGGCACATGCAAACATGAAAGGTCGACAGGGATATAGCCAATGAACTTCAGTGTTGAGGAATGCATGGTTATACACTGTGGCAAGAACACAAGGCAGAACATCTCATGAGTGGCAAAGCAATAACATTCATTCATTCAACTTTATATAGCCTAATTTTCACTGCGATGCAAAGCACTTTACATCAAATCTAAAAGCATTTAAAATACAATACATATACAACAGAACATATAAATAATTGTTTATCACTAAGCAATACATTTATTAATCGAGTTCTGGGTAGGCTTGTCTAAATAGATAGGTTTTCAGCGCCCGCTTAAATTGATCAATGGTCGGGATTTCTCGAATATGGCGAGGTAGAGAATTCCATTGGGTCAGGTCTGCACATGCAAAAGTGTGGCATCAGATGTTTGTAAGAGGACCCAAGAACCTCTAACAGTCTTTGTCTGTGGAGCACAGTGGGCAGGAAGGGCGGTAGGGACGCAGGAGGTCTTTCAGATAGCCAGGCCCCCTACCCATGTAGGGCCTTATAGGTCAGCAAACCAACCTTGAAGGAGATTGACCACCTAAGTGGCAGCCAGTGCAGAGAGCAGAGCGCAGGTGTGATATGACACGACCTAGGTAGGCCAGTCAACAACCTGGCTGTGCATTCTGCACTAGCTGCAGGTGGCGAAGATCTACCCTCCGACAGCCCTAGGTATAAGGCATTGCAATAATCAAGACGAGAGGTCACAAAGGCATGGAGCAGTGCTGGCGTATTACCAGTGGGAAATCAGGTGCTTAATCCTGGCGATGTTCCTCATATGGTAAAACGAGGTTTGGACCACAGCTGACACCTGCAACTTAAGCATCAAGCCACAGTCCAAAGCAATGCCAATATTCTTTAACCGATCTGAGGTTAGCAACTGGGAGTGCCAAGCCATAGCCCAGAGACCTGACCAGATTTCCCCCTCACCCCTCGGTGACCAGGTTCCAGCACCAGTACTTCAGTTTTGTCTGGATTCATCTTCAGCCAGCTGGCCCTCATCCAGCCTAGGAACTCAGCATGTCAGCTGTTAAATACCAAGATTGTTTCCTGCTATTTGGGTGCAAAAGACAGGTATAGCTGAGTGTCGTCTGCACAGCAGTGAAAACTCAGCCCATGCCATCTTATAATGTCCCCCAGTGGTAGCATATACACCACGAACAACACGGGGCACAAAATAGAGCCCTGCAGTACCCCACATGGCAGAGGCAGAGGTGCCGAAGGAAAAAATCCTCAACACCACGGTCTGCAACCTGCCAGTGAGGAAAGATTTAAACCAGTTGAAGACTGTACCAGCCAGTCCACAACAAACCTGCAATCACTTCATCAGTACCCAATGGTCCATGGTGTCAAATGTCGCCGAGAGATCGAGGAGACTCAAGATAGTAAGTCTCCCCTGATCCCTCCCTGTTAGGAGATCATTCAGTGCCCGAATCAGGGTAGTCTCAATACTATGCCTTTTCCTGAAACCGGACTGGAGAGGATCGTAGATGTTGTGAGCTGTTAAATAGGTCTCCAGTTGAGCGGCCACCACCTTCTCAATAACCTTACTCACAAAGGGTAGGTTATTTGCCAGGCAGTCCAGATCTAGTGAAGGTTTCTCAGGAGTGGTCTTACAGCTGCCTCCTTCAGGGGCCCCGGAAAGACCCTGTCACTAGAGAACATCGGACTATCCTGGCTAGGACCGGGCCAGAGACACCAATGCACCCCACTAAGAGGCACATTGGTCCCAGGTCCAAACTTCAGCAGGTTGGCCGTAACCCCTGGATGACCTTCACAACATTCATGACAGCCAACTGGTCGAAGTTGGACCAGACAAACTGACTGCCTGTGATCTCAAGCCCGTTACCACAAGGTCCATTAGAGGGCATTGACTGGATTTCCGATCTGATAGAGGCAATCTTATCAGCAAAGTACACAGTGAACTCATCACATCTTGATTGCAAAAAAGCTCCCCTAGATTGAAGACAGGCTAGATTGCGAAAAAGCTCCCCTGGACTGAAGACAGGCTGGATTACACAACCTGTCAAAAGTGTGGAAGAGCTGAGCCGGTCTGTTAGCTGCCGCAGCAATCTCCTTGGACAGGAACTCTGCCTTCTTACTGGAGATTGCTGATTGATGGTCTTTATATTGGACCATTAATATAAGCATGTCCTCCTCCAAACCGGCCCTCCACCAGCACTGCTCCAACCTTCGACCCCTCCTTCTCATCTCCCCGATAGCCCCATCAAACCAGAAGGACCTCTGGTGCAAGGTGAGGGGTCAAACACGGACAGGTGCGATAGAGCCGAGGGCCTTGGCAATAACCCTATTATAGGTCAGCACCAATTCCCCCAGCTCCTTGCATCCACTCATCAAACTTGATAGGTCGACAGCACAGCGGTAGCGCTACCACTCATGATGCCAGTGACCCGGGTTCGGGAATGAGCCTGGGAAGCTGGAGGGCCATCCGAGAGAGAAGACTTGAGCGACCCAGGGACTGCTCGCCTTCTCCGGGAGGGAGGGGGACCAAGGCTTGGCGCTCGACTGACCCCAGGTGGAGACCCGAGGTATGGCAAGCCCAGCCACTTGTAAGGGAGCCGTGTGGTAGACGCTCGCACTTTGCCCCTTGACATCAGGGCACACACCAGAGGGCATAAAAATGAGAAAATAGCTGACGGCACCTCCAGTAGACGGAGTTTAGGATGATGTGGAAATAGACAACACAGTAGTTTGAGTGTAAAACACACAAGTCTTGTGTGATATTTTTTTTTAAAGGATATATTCTTATTTTCAGAATAAATAATCCAAAGAATAAATCAAAATCAAGAAAAATAACTATTAAACTGTAAATAAAGTAAATACTAGCTCTCCTGAGCTCCAGCAATGTTCTTCCCAACAAAGCTGCCACAGAGTGAAAAATAAATACTAAAAAGTAAATTTCACTATCTTCTGTGCTCTCTATACACTAGCTATACACCCTCTCAGTATGGCTCTCCCAGCTCTACTACTCAGTCTGTGTTTCAGAGGGGTTTATATAGTGAGACCTGATGACATCATGAGGTCAGCTGACCCACCTTAATTCTAATACAAAAGATATCTAGTACAAGCATTTGGGGGTTCAGCTTAACCATAAACATTTATATCCATTCTGAGGCATGGTTCCATCTTTCTGCCACAATCTAGAGGCTTTACAACCTTAATATCAGGGTTATAAAGTTTAAGTGCCACTTAAGAGCTTAAACCCCTCCCCCTTCTGCTGACGTTACACACAATTCTTACTATAAGTAGGGCTTGGTTTGGGCCCACTGGCTTGATAGAGCTCACCAGATAATGCATGGAGTCACAAGGAACAGGTAATACTTAGGGCTTCTGCCCTTATTTCAACACTTGCATTCAGTTTTTTGTTGTTATGAGAGTCACTTTTTTTTACCTTGCATAACAACCCAGTGAACCATACTGCAATGTATTTAGAAAAAAGGGGTTGTTTTCTAACATTTAAAATATATAAAGGCAACACTTTTCTGCTTCTTCCCAAGTCACAAACTATCCTTGTGTGCTTATCTGCGAGGTGACTCTTAGAGACTTCATTCTCTGTATTTGGGGTAGAAAAGGGAAGTTCTTTCTCTGTCGGCATGTACACGCTCTTTTCTCCCTCGCAGAAACATTTGGGAAAACAGCCGCTTTCAGAATTCTCCTATGGGGCACCTTCCACATTACTGTACCTGGCACCTCATTTTCCTAACATCTCGGGGGTCATTCAGTCTTTTCATACAGGCGTCCCTGTATTACTGCTACCCTTCATATCAACAGATATTTATACTGACTATCAAGCCCTTTTCCATCATAATGGGGTTATCAACAATTTATAACCTCTCCATGTTTTGCAGGCTTTGTGGCCCATAAGACCTAGGTTCTTTTCTGTACACCATCAGGCAGAAATGAGAAAGACAGCAGGGTAGAATAGTAGAGGACTACAAAGGGAGGCCACCCCCTTTTAGCTGAAAAGGGAAAAGGGTCAAGGAAGACCCCAAAGCAGAGGTTGCTACTACAGTAGGCAAGAAAATAAAGGGGTAGAGGAGAGCGAATCATGTCCTGTGGTGCACACTCATTTTAAAGAATTGGGGGTAGCAAATTGAACAAACTGCCACACACGCACACACAACATTAAACAAAAACCGGTTAAAAAAAAAACAGAAAAAGGTTTTCGAGACAACCTACCCAAATACCTACTGGGTAGGATGGAGCTTCTTCCCACTCTTGCTTGGAAGCTCCACCGTAGGGTCCATTAAATACTGGAACACAACATTACAACATCCTGCTGTGCTTAACATACTTCATACATCATAATGTCACTTCTAACCCTGGGGTGTCTGTGTGCATCTGCGAGTTGGCTCCATATCATGACAAAAAAATCTGCGTTAACATGTAAAGTTCCTGCCCTATGCCTTACATCAAATTTATAGGGCTGTAAATCCAGGTACCACCTCATAATAAGGTTGTTCTAGTCCTTCATCTGGAAGATGAAACAGAGCGGATTGTGGTCAGTCACAAGAGTGAATGGGGCGCCCCATAAATAAAACCTTAAAGCTTCTATGGCCCATTTAGCTGCTAAACACTCTTGTTCAACAGTAGAACACCATTGCTCCGGGTCATGTAACTTCGGGGATATATAAATCACAGGGCGTTCTTCACCCCCTGTGGTCTGGCTCAGCACTGCCCCAGTGCCTGTCCCTGAGGCATCTGTATGCACCTCAAAGGGGTATTTGAAGTCTGGGCTTCTGAGAACTGGGGAGGAACATAAGGCACCCTTAATCTGTCTAAAAGCCTCATCACATTCTGTGGACCAAATAACCTTATTGCCACAGATCTTTCGGGTTAGATCTGTCAAGGGGAATGCTATGGCCGCCAAGTTATGTATGAACCTCCTATAGTATCTTGCCAGGCCCAGGAAAGATCTAACATGTTTCTTCTTGAGGGGTACTGGACATTGAGCCACAGCCTCCACTTTACTAATCTCAGGCTTGATGGTCCCATTTCCCAAAATGAACCCCAAGTATCGTGTCTCCTGCATTGCTAGTGCGCACTTAGTAGGGTTGATCATCATTCCTGCCTGTCTGATGGAAGACAAAACTGCTTTTAAATGTACTAAGTGCTTTGCCCAACTCATACTATACACAACAACATAATCTAGATATGCCGCACAAAACCCGAGTATGGGGGCTAGTATTTTATCCATATGGCATTGGAATGTTGCAGGGGCCCTGTGCAATCCAAAAGGCATCATATGAAATTGATACAACCCTACTGGGGTACTAAAGGCAATCTTCTCGCATGCTGATTTCTCTAGGGGATCTGCCAATAGCCCTTCATCAAATCTAATGTGGAAATATACTGTGCATGTCCTATTTTATCCAAAATATCATATACCCGGGGCATTGGATAGGCGTCAAATTGGGATACTTGGTTTAGTCCCCAAAAGTCTAAACATAATCTGATACCTCCCTCTTTCTTTGGGACAATGACTATGGGAGATCCCCAAGTACTTTTAGATGGCTGTATGATCTGCAAGTCTCTCAATTTCCTCAGCTCTCCCTCAGCCTCTTTACGTACCTGCTCAGGGAGTCGATAAAGCTTCTTTCTGATGGGGGAAGACTCGGTTTGGATTTGGTGTTCTACTCCCTTAGCCTGACCTGGTTGACTTGTAAAAAAAAAAAAAATCCCCAAATTCAGCGAGTAGTGCTTTCAATTCCTGGTGTTGGTTTTGTTCTAACTGGGAATTGGTCTGGACATCCTCTACCCCTGTATCTTTCTCCAACCTCCCATAGGCATGTCCCATCTCTGTATCCCTTACTTCAGGGAACACCATCAAACCCAGACTTGTCGGTTCTCTACTATACTATTTCTTTAATAGGTTCACATGGTAAATCCTGCTACTCTGTCTTTTATCTGGGGTCTCAATTTCGTAAGTGACTGGTCCAGTCTGCCTTATCACTTTGTAAGGACCTTGCCATTTCATGCGTAACTTGTAAGTAGAAGTGGGTAAGAGTAACGGAACCTGTTCTCCATCAACAAACTTCTTTTGATTAGCAGTACCTTTATCATAACCCTCCTTCTGACTTTGTTGCGCTTGTATCCCTGCCTCATGAGCCTTCTCTGTATACAGCACTAGTTTCTGTCGTAACTTCATCAAATAGTTGGTTAGGCTCAGGGATTTCATCTCTCGACCCTCCTCCCAATATTCCTTCACCACGTCTAGAGGTCCTCTGGGTGTTCGGCCAAACAACAAAGAAAAAGGGGAATAGCCAGTCGAGCCCTGGGGAACCTCCTTATAAGCAAACAATAAGAAAGGCAAATTTTTGTCCCAGTCCTTCCCTTCCCCTTCTCACTTACGAATTTCTTTATCATTCTGTTTAATGTTTGATTGAACCTCTCAACCAATCCGTCCGTCTGGGGGTGATAGGGGGATGTTCATACAACTATAATTCTTAACAGTTTGTACAGCCCTTTCAATGGGGACAAATTAAAATTACTTCCTCTATCTGTTAGGATTTCTTTCGGAATCCCCACCCTACTAAACAGTTTAACCAATTCCTCTGCAATTCTAGGGATGGTAGTAGTCCTCATAGGAATGGCCTCCGGCTATTTGGTGGCATAGTCACACACCACCAGAATGTACCTATTGCCCTTGGAGCTTTTATCCAGGGGTCCTACAATGTCCATTCTTATGTGTTCGAATGGAGTGGTAACTAATGGTAGAGGCACCAATGGGACTATATCTTTCTTTCCTATTTGAGCTGTTAACTGACACTCGGGGCAAGCCTGTCAATACTTTGCCACTTCCTCATGGATACCTGGCCAAAAGAACCATTGTAAAATTCTGTTTAGGGTTTTATCCCGCCCAGCATGTCCAGCAAAGGGTATGTTATGTCCTAGGGACAGGATATCACATCTATAACCTTGGGGCACCAATAATTGCTCTATCTTTCCCCAGTCTCTGGGTGAGTACATACTCAATAAACCAGTTTTGGTATGCGGGCAATCTCAGAGGCACCAGGTTTTGGTATCTTTCCAACCTGTGAAATAAGAAGTTTCAAGGTTTCATCAGACATCTGTTTTTCATGCATGTCAGTTTTTACAGACGTGGTGTTATCAGTATACAGTATCCCTGGCTGTCTTTTCTGCCACTGTCTTTGCTCTTTCTTTTTAACATTTAAGGTTTTGGGGGTCTTACTGGGTGTGTCTACCGCCTCCCCTTTGAAAGGAAAAACCTCCCCTAACACTATTTCCTTATTACTTTGGGAGCAGGTGGTTACTGCAGATGGAGCATCCTGATTCTTAATCGGTGATTGAAACTCTGGAAAATCATGCCTTATGACAATGGGTACAGGTAACTTCACCACCATTCCAGCAGTTACCATCACATATTTTCCTTCTAACTCAATGTTAATATTAGTGGTTTGGTATTGGTGAGTATCCCCATGCACACAAACCACTTTCATCACAGGTCCTTGAATAGTCCTAGTGACTAAATCAGGCCTTACCAAGGTAGTCTTGTTACCTGTGTCGATTAGCCCCCAACACTGTCTGTTTTCCTAGGTATACAGGCATGATAAAGTTTCCTGGGTTTAACAATGCTAAGTGGGTCGTTCCTGCCTTCCTAGTAGAGCAGAAACGGGCAATATGCCCCAAGCCTTTACAGTTTCGACATATTGTATCTGGAGAAAAAGTTCTCCCACCTGACCCACTCCTGTTGTCATATCTTCTGTTATACACAGTCTGTGGAGGTCTTACTGGTTGACTGGATGGTTTTGCTGCTGGGAAGGGGGGGGGTCAGGTGCCCGCTGTCCTCCCTTTTTGTATGGCTGGTGGGTTAAAAGAAAATCCTCGGTCAATGTTACTTCAGTCTCCACAGTCTCAGGGTTATGCTCTTTCACCCATATTTGCACATCCAGTGGTAATATCTGCAGAAATTGTTCCATCACAAACAGTTCAATAATGTCATTCCTGGAGTTTCCCTCAGGCTGTATCCACTTTACACAAAGCTCCCTTATCCGTGTATAAGTCTGTCTAGTTGGGTCATGGGCATAGTGTTTAAGGGCACGGAACCGCTGCCTATAAGTCTCAGCATTAATATCATACCTTTTAAGAACTTCCTGTTTGACTAGATCATAGTCATCAACCAGTCTCGAGTTCATATTGCCATAAACTAATTGTGCCTTTCCTGAGAGATAGGGTGCTAAGCGCACTACCCACTGCGTCTGTGGCCACCCATATGCTCTTGCCACTCTTTCGAATGTGGTAAGATGTGCTTCAATATCGTCAGTAGCTATCATTTTAGATATTTTAATGTCTTTGGGATTGGTACTGGCTTCACTCCCATTAGTTCCTTGCCCTGCCCTTAAGTCTCTAAATGCCTGCATGGTATTGGCCCACCTGTGATCCTGTCTCTTCCAGTCTTGGTCCTTCTCCTGGGCATCAAGGTCCCTCTGCCTCTCGATTTAGGGATGTCACGATAACACGATATGATGATATAGCATGATAATTACCACTGACGATAATTTATTGTTGTAAAAAATCAATATTGCCATTATCGTACAGCACGATATACAGTGATAAAGCACCGTAGCATGCTTTTCCAGTAGCGTGTCCCTTTCCAGGTGCAACCATGATTCCTGATTCCCCACCATCCTCCCATGAGATTTTTACTATTTTTCCTTAAAATTAGAAGTGCAGTGTCAGCCATGTGGTGTGCTGTGGAGTATTGAGGGCCTGAGCACCTCACCTGCTGCCATGCTTGTAAACCAGGTTCAGGAATAGACCTGGGTTGCTTGAGGGCAGACTACATGAAGGAGGACTGAGCATTCATTGATAGCTCTCATTCTTTGGGGAGGGGGACAGCACAAGCCACTGCTTGGTTGCCATCTAGCGGAGGCTGGATGACACAGCAGTAACAGCCTTCTGACTGCCTGGTTGCAGGGGCTGGGGCTATGTACGTGCAATATCTTTACATCACACTTTTAAAGACTTATTTTTTCAGCTACATTAGTGAAAAGAGAACGACCAAGGGAGGGATAGTGAGGCTGAAAGGGGAAGGAGAGGCTTGTGTGGAAGAGGACTGCCAAAAGCAGACATACTGAACAAATGCTTCTGTCCGCTATTTATAGAGGAAGGGGTAGGTAGCGGGCCTGTGATAAAAGGCAGGGGCATTAAGGGACAGGAAGTGGACACTAAGCCCTTTCATAGAGGAAAGAGTCCTAAGAGAACTGTCATAATTAAAAGCAGACATGGCAATAGGACCAGATGGGGTGCACCCCAGGTTATTGAGGGAGCTCAAGGAGGACCTGGTTGCTCCTCTGACAACCTTGCTCAACCTGTTACTAGAAACAGGAGAGGAACCAGGAGACTGGAGAAGGGCTGATGTAGTCCCACTCCACAAAAGTGGCAGCAAAGAGAAGGCAGGAAACTATTGGCCTGTCAGCCTAATTTTGGTAGTGGGCAAAGTAATGGAATCAATACTGAAGGAAAGGATTGGGGGATACCTTGTTAACAGTGGACTACAGGATCCAAGGTAACACTGTTTCAAAGAGGGGGAGGTCTTGTCAGACAAACCTGATTGAGTTCTTTGATTGGGTAACTAAGGAAGTGGGATCGGGGGAGCAACTCATGACCTATCTGGACTTCAATAAGGCCTTCGACACCATTCCACATAGAAGACTGGTGAGCAAGCTGAGAAGCCTAGCAGTAGGCCTTAAAGTAGTAAGATGGATAGTGAGCTGGCTAGGCAATAGGAGTCTGAGGGTGGTGGTAAATGGCGTCCATTCTGGAGAAGGTAGAGTGACCAGTTGGGTGCCACAAGGGTCAGTACTAGGCCCAGTCCTCTTCGATGTCTTTATTAGCTACAGTGCAGAAGAATTGGAAGGGAAGGAATGCCTGCTCACAGATGACACAAAAATCTACAATAGAGTTGACACACCGGGGGGGAGGGGGTGAGGAAAGAATGGTCACAAGCTTGACAGCTGAGTTTCAACGCAAAAAAGTGCAAAATCATGTACTTGGAGCAACGTGCCAAATTGGAGAAGTACTAGCAGTCACAAAACAAGAAAGGGACCTGGGGGTAATCATTACTGATGACCTGAAGGTAGCTAAATAGTGTGACAAGGCTAGTGGGGTGCTTGGATGCATAGGCAAGGGTATTTGCCAGCAGAAAGAGGGAGGTAATAGTACCCTTGTTTGAGACCCCTGGACTGTTTCCAGTTCTGGCGACGCCACCTCCGAAAGGGCATTGATAGGGTGGAGGTGGTACAAAGGAGGGCAATCAAAGTGGTGCAGGGCATGCAACAGAATCCCTATGAAGAATTAAATATGTACTCCCTAGAACAAAGGAGAGAAAGACGGGAAATCATTCAGATATCTCACAGGTATAAACAAGGTACAGTCAGGGAGGGAGCATCTTCCAAAGAAAAGTTGCTTGAGGACAAGGGGGTCACACTATGAAGCTGGAGGGTGGGAGGCCGAGAGGAAATGTGAGGAAGTACTTCTTCATGGAGAGGGTGGTGGATACTTGGAACAGCCTTCCACCGGAGGTCTTGGGGGCTAAAATGGTTACAGGGTTCAAGAATGCATGGGACAAACACAAGGGAATTTTAGAAGTAGGGTAAGGCGGAGTGAAAACTGGAAACAGAGTAGAGTGTGCGGAGGCACTATCGGTAGGGAAATAGGGCAGACAAGGTGGACCAGGAGGTCCTTATCTGTTCTGGTCCCAGTTTTGTTTGTGACAGGTGCCTACTGGTAGAAAAACTTCAGGATGAAATCAAACGTTTACTACCTAAAGACAACCTACAACCCGAAATAAAAGCACTCGAGGAATATATAGACCAAATGTCTTTGTTAGTTGAAAATAATGCATCTGTCAGCCAAATGTCTGAAGATCCACCACGCTTTAATAAATCACTAAACAAATGCATTTTTACCAATCTAGCAGAATCTCCAATCACCTCCTCTACCCCCTCAAATAACAAACCTGATGAAAGCTGGTTTAAAGTCCCCCACAAAAAGCATACAATAAAAACTAAAAATCTATGTACAGAAAACCAGGAACTGGCCTTGCATAATTCATTCGAAACCTTAAACTTTGAAGTAACTGAAGGACAAAGAATAGATAAGGCAAAACCTTCCTTAGATGCATCAACCCTCCCCCCCCCCAACATGTCAAACAAAATCTTCTACCAAACTTACAACACAAAATTAATACACCTGAAAAAAAATGTAAACACAAAAAAACACCCTCACGGACAGCAAGTAACGAAACAAAAACAGGTAATTGTACTAGGGGACTCTATCATTAAATACCTTGATAGACCAATATGCAATACAGACAAACAGCAAAGAATGTGTTCGAGTTTTAGAGGAGCCAGAATAGCAGATATAACAAGAATGGCAAAACCAATATTAGCCAAAGCAGAAAAAAACCCTTTGGTGATAATTCACGCAGGTACTAATGATATCAAAGAATCAAACCTTATACAAATCAAACAAGATATTGTAGCACTAAACAACATCCTAAGTAAGCATGGATGCTCAGTCTGTATTTCAGAGGTGCTACCTATCCCTAGAGCCACCAAATATACCACCAAAAAAATCAAAGCCTTAAATGAATGGCTACGAAAATGGTGTTACAAACAAGACATTAAATGTCTAACCCATTGGGAAGAATTTGAAAATAGACCATCTCTATACTGCTGGGACGGGCTACACCTCAGTAGAAGAGGGAGTACAATACTAGGACAACAAATGAATGCTTATATAAATTCCCATTTAAACTAAAAAAAAGGGGGGGAGTCTCGGAATCTATCTCACTCTCTAGTTAATAAAGCCAACTCACCACTAAACCATAACTTTAACATACTTAGCTTTAATGCCAGATCCATGACAATTCCTAAATATGCTGAATTAGAAATACTAACACATACTCTAGACTTAGCAATAATAGCTATAACTGAAACCTGGGGAAACTCAGAAAAAATCTGGACAACAGAGATATCTGGCTACAAACACTTTTACAAAAACCGAAACAATACAAAAAAAGGAGGAGGGATCAGTTTATTTATAAGAGACGACCTAAAACCCTATCAAAAAGACTCCAACCTCTGTCTAGAAAGTGTGTGGGCATACTTTCAAGTTACAAGTTCACACAAAATACTGATAGGAACCTGCTATAGACCACCAGCCTCTGACCTAGAAACCACCAGACTAATAACTGAGGAAATACAGCAATTTTCTGATAGAAATGACATATTAATACTAGGAGATTTCAATCTGCCAACTATCAATTGGAACACATTAACTGGATTAAACCAACATGACGAGCAATTTCTATCTGCTGTAACCGAACAAGGATTAAAACAGAAAGTGAGGGAGCCAACCAGGGAAAAAAAACATATTAGACCTCGTCATTACCAATTTAGAAACCCCAATATCTGATATAACAATCCTACCGCCAATTGGAAATAGCTATCATATGACAACATACTTTTCAATCCAGCTACCCTCACAACCAAAAATAAACAATATTAAAGTAAAGCAATACCACAAAGCAAATTTTGACCTTACCAAGCAAGATCTGGGAACAACCAAATGGGAGCAGATTCTATCCCCCCTAAAAACAAATGAAGTATGGGAAACAGTCAAACAAAAGATATTAAAACTTGACAAAAAATATATTCCTGAGAGACTTAAGTACAATAACAAAGGAAAAATCCCTCAATGGTTTAACAAACACATAAAAACTCTAATATCTCGTAAAAAGAAACTATTTTCCAAGCTTAAAAAGACAACAGTATCTCAAACAGACAAAATACTAACATCCTACAGACAAACAGTTAAAAACTAAAAAACATATAAAAATAGCTAAAGCATGATCTCAATTCAAGATAGCACACACAAAAGACTCCCAAAGCTTTATATTCCTACTTAAAAAAAAAAGGAACTGTAATAACCAAATTGGACCTTTGGTCGTAAACTCACAAACCATTACCTCAGATATAGAAACAGCTACTGAATTAAATAACTACTTCTCTACCGTCTATACACATAAATCAGACATTATTACTGTACTCCCTATTACCAACATAAACACAGAAAAGATTTCAGAAGATGATATAAAGAATGCAATTAATACTCTTAAAAAATACACAAGCCCAGGACCTGATGGAATCAGCTCCAGATTCTTAATGGAAACAAAAGATGAAATTATCCAACCACTAAAAATACTATTCAACAAATCACTGAACGAATCATCAGTGCCAAATGAATGGCGCACTGCAATAGTTATACCAATTTTCAAAAAAGGTTCCCAGTCAAAGACTGAAAATTACAGACCCATAAGTCTGACGTCCATCCCATGTAAATTTATGGAAAAAATCATTAAGATCCAAATAGAACATGAATTAGCAATATTAAAAATAACTGACACGTACCAGCATGGTTTCAAACATGTTTTTTTCATGTGTAACTAACCTCATTTCCTTACACGAACACATCAGTTACCACTTAGACAACAACACACCTATGGACGTCATATTACTTGATTATAGCAAGGCGTTCGATAAAGTTTCTCACCCTTTACCGATTAAAAAAACTTATTAAAATAGGGCTGTCACCCATATTAACTTCCTGGATAAATCAGTGGCTGAAAACAGAACTCAGAGAGTCAGGGTCAACAACATAATGTCCAGGGAAAGGGGAGTGAGCAGTGGAGTCCCCCAGGGCTCTGTGCTGGGGCCTGTTCTCTTTAATCTATTTATAGGGGACATGTACATATCAAGTAATAATAAAATGGTGAAATTTGCAGATGACACCAAAATTCGGGGGAAAAGCTATTAGTCAAACCAAAGATTCGGGTTTACAAGCAGAACTGCTGCTAATTGAGCAATGGGCATCTACAAACGAGATGTACTTTAATGTCTCCAAATGTGCAACCCTTCATCTGGGGAAAAAACAATCCACTGCAAACATATTATTTAAATAATATGGCTATTAAAATCTCTTCAGTAGAAAAAGATTTAGGTGTCCTAGTTAATAACAACTTGTCTTCCACATCGCACTGTACTAAGATAGCCAATTAAGCAAAAGTCACTCTTAGAAGGATCAACAAAACATTTATAAATAAAACTGAACAGTGCCTACTTCCACTTTATAGATCCCATGTCAGACCATACTTGGATTACTGTTCCCCTTTTTGGAACCCCTACTTAATTTCTGATATTAATAAGATTGAAAGTATTCAACACAAAGCAACAAAACTAATACCTTATCTTTCTAAACTCGACTACACCACTAGATTAGAACAAACAGGTCTACATACACTATCTCAAAGAAGACTCAAAGGGGACTTGTTATTACTATTCAGAATTACAGAACACACAGAACAGATGCAAAACTGTGGACTAAAATATTCTACTAGAAAAATAGTTGCAAGATTACACAACAGACAACTGGAGATCATGAAAGCAAAAACAAACAAAAGAATGAACTTTTTCACTATAAGAGCACCCAAAATATGGAACAAATTACCTCAGACAATAGTTGACTCACCTAACATTTTGACTTTCAAAACCAAACTGGACAAATGGTTAACCAATCAGGGATTTACTCAATGATCCACAAATGTGGAGGACAAATCATGATGGGCAAATCGCCTTCTTTTGTCCCATACTACCAAAGTACCAAAGTATCTGCTGACACTTTCTATGTTATGTTATGTTTGTATGTTTCACACACCCCGCACCATTGCACATGTGCCAGCCTGAGGGACGGGAAAAAGAAATGGGAGGAAGCAAGGTATGTGCACCAGTTGACTTACTTACATTGAAACATAGACACTTACGGCAGATAAGGACCACTTGGCCAACAGGTGGAGGTCGAAGGGGGTAGAACGGTCACAGGATTTAAGAATGCATGGGATAGACACAAAGGAATCTTAGAAGAAAGAGGCGGGTGTAAGCCAGAGTCCAAGTAGGGTCTCTGGAGGCACTATAGGTAGGGAATTTAGGGCAGACTAGTTGTGCCATGTGGTCCTTATCTGCCGACAACTTCTGTCTTTTTGTATTTCTACCTAGTCTGCCCATTTTCCCCAACTACTTTCTTAGGTCTCTATTCTTGTTTTTTTTACACACACACACACACACACACACACGGAGTGTCTACCCTATCACAGATCTTTGTTTCATCTGCAAAAAGGCATACCTTCCCTTCGGTTCACCCATGTTGGTGCGACAAAGATGTTGCCAACGCTGATTACGGTGCAGGCAACATGCTGCTCAGCATTACAGCGCGCCAGGCATAACATCTCCCTGGAGTTACAGTGCCAAAGCACCCTCCCGGGAAAACAATCTGCTTTTGTGGGGGTCTTTGCCCCCCCCAAAACTAAATATAAGATCCTCTGGAGCAGTCATGCCCTGGAGGGGACAGAACTTGTGTGAGCACACAGGGCGGCATCAGTGAGGGGTGATCTAAAATCAACATCACCCCTTTCACTGTTGCCCTTGTTGCGACACCATAATCGTGGTGCCAAATTTCAGTCACACCACTACCGGTATATGCTTCCCTTCTAGCCCCTCTGCTGTGTCGCTAATAAAGATATAGAGGACTGGTCCCAGTACTGATCCTTGTGGCACCCCACTGGTCACCTTCCTGTCCCCGGAGTGAACTCCGTTCACCACCACCCTCTGTTGTCTAGCCCCCCAACCAATTTCTTACCCAGTTTACCACCTTTGCACCCACTCCCAGGCTGCCCAGCTTGTGTACGAGTCTCCTATGTGGGATGGTGTTGAAAGCCTTACTGAAATCTAGGAAGGCCACATCCAAGGCTTCACCCTGATCTAATTTCTTGGTCACCCAGTCAAAGAAATCTATCAGATTTCTTTGGCATGACCTCCCTGTTGTGAATACATGCTGCCTCAAATCCTGTAAACCACTGGATTGAAGATATTCCACAATCTTTTCCTTCAGTAGTGATTTTCCTCAGTAGTACTTAATGGCGAGCTGGAGCCCTAGGACCTCTCCCCATGTTTTTCCCCCGACTGGTGAGACAGCGGCGAGAGTGGTAGTTGTGATTGGGGGCACCAGGACACCTGAAGGCTGGAACTGGTGGTGACCGAGTCCAAACAGCTATATGGAGCACTTTTATTAAAAAAAATTCTGCTGATTATTGTGATAATCAGTATATCATGATAATTTTTACCCAGATATCGTGATACTAAAAATCTGATGCTGTGACATCCCTACTCTTGATTTCCACCTGGCGGACCCCCAGCCATCTGAGTTAGTCTCCTAAATCCTCTGGTGGGTCTTCTCTTGTCTCCCGTTGGCTCCCCCTAGGCTCTGGCTCTGGATCCTCTTCTTCGTCCTCCTGTTTCTCTTTCCGCATCCTCAAACGACCGTCAATAGCCAGTCCTGGGTTTAGAGGTTCTCCCGTCCTTCTGGTCTCCAGTGTGGTCCCTGCTCCAAGTTTCTTGTCATCACCTCCTTCGGCCATTGTATGTGTTTGTCCAGGTATCAGGTCTGATACCTATTACTGGCTTCCCCCACTATCCAATGGACAGTCAGTATACCACTTTTGACACCAATTTGTAGGAGGGTGTGGGAACAGACAACACAACACAGTAGTTTGAGTGTAAAACACACAAGTCTTTTGTGTGATATTTATTTATTTATTATTTCTCTCTTTTTTTTTTTTTTTTTTATCCTCACCGCTCTTCACCTCAGCTCTCTCCACTCAATCGAGCTCACGCTCCAAGCGTTGCTACCTACCTGACTTCAAGGTCTGTCCCTAGAGTACCTCAGCTCGACTCCCCTTATGCCCCTTGATGGCCTGGATTAACCCCCTGGCAGGGTGAGGAAAGGTTCCCCTTTACCTTTTCCCTCGAGTGTTCTCAGGGAGAGGACTTTGTACAACGAAGTCTGCCCTGATGTCGGTGGTGGCACGCTTGCTGCTGGAGAGATCGCCACCTAGGAGAGGTGAAGGATTTTTTCCTGCAATCCCTTGTATTACCCAATCCCCTGAGATGCTGGCGCAGAGCGTCAGCATGCAGATGCATGCTCTTCTCAAGCGCCTAACAGCATCCCCCCTCCCCGGCTCCAGTTAGCGAAGCCACCATGCCCTTCGAAAGCTGGTGCATCCACTGGCTTTCTCAGGACATCGGGCGCTATATAGCGCCCCTGGTATCCCACCCCGAGGGGGGAGAGCATCCGTTGGGATGCTCCATCCCCCGAACCCAGGTCGCTGGCATAGCGCGAGGTGTGGCGTCCAGCGCCTCAACCCTCAGTGCCACCGGGTCAGCTATATTTATTTTCTTTAAAGGATATCATCAAGAAAAATAACTTTTAAACTGTAAATAAAGTAAATGTATTTATTTAGTGTTTGTTAACCGGGTAAGTGCACTAGCCAGCAAGTGACTATTTTCAGGCACGACCCAGGAGGTACGGGAACAATACATAGTACAATGCAAAGACAATAAAACAGAGTTACATGTCAAGGTACAGTGAAATAACAGAAATTGTTTTACAAATAAACGGGGTACTGGTGCCGGGACAGACCTCAGAGTATAGAAGAATGGAAAGAGAAAGGGGGGGGACATGGTAAAGGAGGAGGCCAAGGATCGGTAAGGTATGTGCTCTGACAAGTTCCACGGTAGGTAGAAGGGCTAGAAGCCAGAGTCCTAGGTTAGCTTACCGGTTAGCAGTGTAGGGGAAGGCGAGGGGTCGGAGACGAAATACTGTATAACCTGCGGCATTGGCGGCTGAGAGTAGGAAAAGTGTCTGGGTCGCTGGTTCTAAAACCAGGCGAGGGAGCAAGCTCCAGTCGGGTGGGACGAGAATTTATGGTGTTTGCGGTAGAAGGCTGGGGTCTGAGACCAGGCTCGTGGAACCGTTTGCCGGCTTGGAGTAATTCGGGAGGCGGGGGTCGGGGTGAAACGGCAGAAACTTGCAGCATCTGCGGTTGATAGTAAGAAAAGTGTCCGGGCCGCTGGTTCTATAACCGGGCATGAGAGCTGAGCTTCAGTCAGGTGGACGAGATAACGGTTTTTGCGTTGGAGTAGGGGTCTGAGACCGACTGGAACCGCTTTCCGCTTGAGAGTATTCAGGAGGCGGGAGTCGTGAATAGGAAACAGTAAAACCAGTTTTAGCGGCCGTACACACGAAAAGTGCCTGGGCTCATGGTTTCGTTCCCGGGCATGGTATCAGTGATAAGTCGGAGATGGGGGTGGGGGTTATGTATAGCTAGCTCTCCCGCGTTCCAGCAATGTTGTTCTTCCCATCAAAGCTGCCACAGAGTGAAAAATAAATACTAAAAAGTAAATTTCACTATCTCATGTGCTCTCTACACACTAGCTATACATCGTTTCGGTATAGCTCTCCCAGCTCTACTACTCAGTCTGTGTTTCAGAGGGGTTTATATAGTGAGACCTAATGACATCATGAGGTCAGCTGAGCCACCCTAATTCTAATACAAAAGCTATCTAGTCTAGTACAAGCATTTGGGGGTTCAACTTAACCATAAACATTTAAATCCATTCTGAGGTATGGTTCCATCTTCCTGCCACAATCTAGAGGCTTTACAACCTTAATATCAGGTTTATAAAATTTAAATGCCACTTAAGAGCTTACGCCCCTTCCCTTCTGGTGACATCACACATAATTCTTACTATAAGTAGGGCTTGGTTTGGGCTCACTGGCTCAACAGAGCTCACCAGAAAATGCATGGAGTCACAAGGAACAGGTAATACTTAGGGCTTCTGCCTTTATTTCAACACTTGCATTCAGTTTTTGTTGTTATAGTCACTTTTGTTTACCCTGCATTAACAACCCGGTGAACCATACTGCAATGTATTTAGAAAAAAGGGGTAATTTTCTAACATTTAAAATATATAAAGGTAACACTGTAGTCCTTCTCCCCAAGTCACAAACTATACTTGTGTGCTTAAGTGCGAGGTGACTCTTGAGAGACTTCATTCTCTGTATTTGGGGTAGAAAGGGTAAGTTCTTGATCTGTCGGCGTGTACACGCTCTTTACTTCCTCGGAGAAACATTTGGAAAAACAGTTGCTTTCAGAATTCTACTATAGGGCACCTTCCACATTACTGTACCTGGCACCTCATTTTCCTAACATCTCAGGGGTCATTTAGTCTTTTCATACAGGCATCCCTGTATTACTACTACCCCTCTCATACCAACAGATATTTATACTGACTATCAAGCCCTTTTCCATCATGATGGGGTTATCAACAATTTATAACCTCTCCATATTTTACAGGCTTTGTGGCCCATAAGACCTAGGTCCTTTCCTGTACACCATCAGGCAGAAATGAGAAAGATAGCGGGTAGATTAGTAGAGGACTAAAAGGGGAGGCCACTCCCTTGTAGCTGAAAAGGGAAAAGGGTCAAGGAAGACCCCAAAGTGGAGACTGCTACTGCAGTAGGCTAGAAAATAAAGGGCTAGAAGAGAGGAAATCATGTCCTGTGGTGCACATTCATTTTAAAGAACAGGTGGGTGGGTAGCAAAGTGGACAAACTGCCACACGGAGCGCCAGCCCCGATCCCCAGTGCCTCCTGCCTGCCTCCGAACCGGCATACCGATGAAACCAGAAAGTACAGGGTGTACAGGCCCCCACCTCAACCCCGCTTGGGGGGTAGAACCAAGGCTCCATGGGGGATGGACTGCTCTGAGTTCAGGTAGGAGAGCGGGGACTCAAGGCAGTGGCGACTCCCAAAGAGTGGAGTGCTATGGGCCTGGGATAGTATAAAAGAGAAAGTAAAAAAAAAAAAAAATGATAGGTCCAGCACTACAATCAGACCTTGTGGGGTCATACCCCTTAAAGCGCGGTACTGGACTAACTCCATAGAGGAAGGTCTATTAGGGGGGCCTCAAATGAGAACCTCACAGTATGGTGGTCGACCAAGCAACCAGCTCCAACATAAGGTCAAAGACCTCCATTCCCAGCAGGAAGACGAGGTCCAACAAATGACCGTGAATATGGGTTGCAGAGGTAACAACCTGTGTCAGGCCCAATAAACTCATTAAAGATCAATGGCAACCATTTTACACATTGGGCTGGATATTCAAAAGGGTTGCGCAATACGCAATAGGGTTGCGCCTGCGCAAGTCAGAAAATGCGCCATTCTGCGATATTCATCAGGAGGCAGTTGTGCCACTGAAAACATGCTGAGCAACAGCGCAATGCTAATGAAGGCATGCGCAGCAGAGAGGTGGAACCATGCATAAAGTCTGCGCCAGTCACGATGTTCAAAGACTTACGCAATGCGCAGCAATGATGGATCCAAGCGGAGATTCGCCATAAGCGAGAAATGAGCCAAAATAAAAGGAGCAAGGAAGAGGCGCAAGAACGCTACAGGAAGCCACAATGAGGCAGGGAGAGAGACAAGGCAAGAGGACAAAGAGGGCAGGCCAGGGAGACCAGAGGACAAAATAGGGGCAAGGAAGGTGTGGGGCCACAGAGTGCAGAGGCCAGGAGGTGTACCCGTGCAGTGGAGGTAGCAGTCAGGACAGTCGGGGAACAGAGCAACAACAGCTGGGGGACACAAGCCAGGACATGGACAGTGCCACCTTCCACATGGAAGCCGTAATGAGGGGTGAGAAGGCATGCTGCAGGGGACGTGGCCATGAAGGGCCTGTCGGGTGGCCGCCTCCTCAACAGGCAGTACTGAGCCCGCACCAGCTTTGAGCTGTACTCGATGTCGAGATTGTGGGCCGGTACCGCCTGAACAGGGCAATACTGAGGTGGCTCTGTGAGCTCTGCAGTGATGTGATGCAGGCACCCACACGACGGAGTCATGCTCTGTCAGTGGAGACAAAGGTAACAGCCTGCATGTGCTTGCTCGCCACGGGTACCTTCCAGAGACCGACAGGGGACACCACAGGCATAACACAGTCGGCCACGTCACGCATCCTCACCCAGTTCCTCGGCGCACTGCTGCCACATGGTGCGGAGTACATCCATTTCCCCAGCACCGCGGCGGAGCGTACAGCAAACATACAGGAGTTCCACAAGGTAGCACGTATGCCTGGCGTGCTAGGGGCGATAGACTGCACCCATGTGGCCATTTGCATGCCACCTGGCCCCGATGGGGCCGCCTGTATGAATCAGAAGGGTTATGCCATGTCAACTGCCAGGTGGTGTGTGATGCCAGTGGGCGCATCATCAATGTCTATGCCACGCACCCTGGGGGAGCACACAGTTCATTCATATGGTACCAGTCGGCACTGTGCCATCGATTTGAGAGTGGGGACATCCCCACAGGACATCTAGTGGGTGAGTATGCATGTAGAACTGACAAATCGTGGGCAAGGGGGGGTAAGCCCAGGTGCCATGGTGTGGCACACAGGTTAGGGCAATTTGAGCCTGAACAAGACACTAACCTCTACTATCTCCACACAGGTGACAGTGGATACCCTCCGTCCCTGGCTGCTCACACCCTACCGGCGGCCCACGACCCCATCACAGCAACGCTTCAATGAGGCACATGCCGCCACACGCAGCATCATTGAGCAGGTGTTTGGAATGCTGAAGGCGCGCTTCCATTGCCTAGACACCTCCGGCGGTGCCCTACAGTATAGCTCCTCAAAGGCCTGTGCGATATTCCTGGCCTGTTGTATCCTGCACAACATGGCCAAAGACTGTGGGATAGCTGTACAGGTCGAAGAGAGGGACAGCGATGGGGACAACGGTGACACCGGTGAAGATGGGGATGGGCAGCCCCCCCTTGGACGACGGAACCCCCGACTGATCCGGCTGGCCCAGCTGCACCGGGACACCATCACAGAGGAGCACTTCAGCCAACACAGGTAAGTCATGGGGCCATGTGCAACCACCAGTGGCTAGGGCACAACCCACGTACACACATGGAAACACACCAGGGGTGCATGACGGCAAGGGAAGTGGCAGGGCACAGAGGCACACACAGACAACCAGGGAGGGGTGAACAGTAACACGCCACATGGACGGACGGACACACACACACACACACACACACAAATAAGCACAAGGTGCACAGGGCTCGGGTGCAAAACAGAGCTGGAACACAGACACTAAAGACACACATGTCCACAGGCCACCACGTCCACTGACTGTCCATGTATCAGATGCTGGGCACCATCGCACTTTGGTGTACAGCACAATGCAGGCATCATTATGCACACGCACCTGTGGACAGCAGTCGGGAGGGTGTGCAGGTGGTCCGTGTGTCTGCGCGTAGAGCTGGGCACCCACTGGTGCACTGCCCACCAAAACACACATTGCACACAGGGCAGCACCAGACAGGGCCCGCACTGGGAGACAGCTCAGTCTTGCGGCACAGTGCCACGGCCACCTCAGATGCATGGGCAGCCCCGCCGAGACCCAGCAGCACTGGCAGGCTGAGCACGGGCCTCATGGGGTGGCACCGATGGTCCACCAGGGGTTCCACTGCGCGAATGCGACCATGCCCACACAGGTGTCTGCAGCACACCAAACATACCTGCACCGGGAGTGCTCGGGATGCCCACAGTTGAACCCGGCGTCGACAGGGTGGGTGTCACACGATGCCGGGAATAGGGAGTGGATAGCATACTGTGTGGTGTGAGTGGCACAGGGGCACCTGACTGTGTGTCCAGTGTGGCCACGACAGCGACCACCGCCTGTGTCAGCCTGTCAGTAGCTGCAGTCACATCCATCCGCAAATGGTCAATCCGAGACAGGATCCTCTCGGTGTCCCTGCTGTGTCACTCCTCAACCCGCTCCAGAGCCAAACACATTGCCTCCACGGACGTTGCAACCCGCATCTGCTGCTGTACTGATGCCTGCAGCAGGCGGGTGTGCTCGTCAAAGAGGTCATCTGCCACATCAGCAACCTGTCCTTCATGGTATGGAAGGGCCTGATGTTCAGCACCCCTTGAGGGTGGGCGCTGCTCACCAGGACCAGGTATGGGCAAGTCCACAGGCGGTGCACATATGCCATCGCTGAACCCTGTACCCCCAGTCCCGGTGGGTGACTGCTGCTGTTGCCCCTCCGCCTGCTGTGCCCAAGAGATCAGTTGTCCCGCCGCTGTGGCCGCAACAGTGCCACTGACCTGAACAGCCACCGTGCTGCCCCACCGGTGCTGACAGGTGCAGCCTGGGATCTGTGCTGACGTGCTGGCACAGACGCCGGAACCAGCCAGATCCATGGGCGTGTGTTGTCCTGCTGTGTGTCCATTCCCAGACACACATACTAACGCCCATAATGGTCGTAGCATCATCAATAGTGCAGGTCTGTGCCACAGCCACAGCCGCTGGCATGCTTGGATGCCAGACCGTTGGAACACAGGAAGGCACCCCCACACCTGTCTCAATGACCTCAGTGTTGGCAGCCAGGCGTGCACACTGTTGCAATGCACGCCGGCTACCAGCGGAGGTGGATGGTCCCTCCTCCAACTCCAGATGGCTGTCCGCAGTGGACAGGCCCTCCACCACTGATCCCTGCAGACGCACAGGATCTGTAACAGAAAGTAAAGACACATTAGTGCATGGGATCTACCTTCCCCCACAGACCATGACATACCATGCAGTGATGGGCTACCACCTGTCTGGAAGCCACCTCCAGGTACGCCCTCAATGGCACTGCGCTGCATGCTTGCAGCGAGCCTGTCCTCTGCCGGTGTCAGCTGCACCACCGCCGGCTGTCCTCCTGCCTGTTGCAGCACGTGCCGCCCTGCTGGCAGCCACCTTCTCCTTCACCCTCCTCCTGTCTGTTCCCATCTTCTTTTTACACTCCTGCACAGAGCGTTGGTGGCTGCTGTGCAGGTTGACAGCACGTGCCACCCCCTCCCATGCAGCAGCACGGGCCTGAGGGGTGCCCTGCCATCCACTGAGCAGTGGCTCTTCATCCAGGTAGGCCTCGAAGAGTGCCTCCGTCTCAGCCTTCGTAAAATTAGGCCTCCTCTTCCGCCCACCATCATCCTCCTCACCCAGTCCTTGCTCAGTCATTTCTCAGCCTGTATGGGTGAGAGTGGTCACCTGTGGCTGTACAGTACACAGCAATTCCCTGAGGCCATAGTCCAGAACAGCACACAGCATGCAACTCACCTATCAACTGCAGTAACCGAATATGGCCACTGCAGAACAGTGTCGCAGTTTTTATAGCACAATCCATGCAAATTAGGTGTGGAGCAACTTTAATGAGATGCAAATCACGCTGCTGCGCCACTGAATGGCTGATCGGATGATTTGCATATGAAGGCTGAATATCGCGCTGTTGCGCTTTGCGCAATACGGTTGAACGTGCTGAGCCAGTGGCGCAGTTCTGTGACTGCGTAGTACACCGCACGGGCGCATGCCCAGGTAGTTTACGCAGGTGTCTGCCGCGCTGATGACGTGCTGTGCGCGGTAGACAATTCAGGGCATGGCCACCATTGTGCCAGTGGAGCTACGGCGACGGACACTACATGGCGCTGTGGCACAACTGCGCAATAGTTCGCTGTGGCAATGGCACACAGGGGACCAATCACGCTGGATGCATAGACGTCCGATGGCGCTGTGCGTGGCCTTGCACCAGAGACCCATGACCCTGTGCCCGACCTTTGCCCCTTAGCACTGTACGTATGGCATGTCTGCAGCTCTGTCGCACTGTTCAGTGACGGCGCGATAGGGAATGGCGGCGCTGTACCAACAGCTGATAGGGAATAGTGGTGTTGTATTGGCGCAGCAATTCTATCGCGGCAGTTATGCCGCCATTGCAGAGCGCCATATTGCCTACTATAGATCTGGAGATGGCACGCAGAAGAGCCCCCCAATGACGTGCCCTCGAGCTGGCCAACCTGGTGGCCATTGTGGAGCCTCACTATGGCCCACTGTATGGTGAGGTTCCTCTGGACAGGGCCAGGACTCAGGTCTGACGACAGGTGGCCACTGACCTGGAGGCGGCCACTGGCCGAAGGAGGACCTCCGAACAATGCAGGCACCGCTATGGGGACCTGAGGAGGAGGGAGCCGGAGCTACTGGCACGTCTGCGGTCGTGTGCCAGGAGGGGTGTGGTGCCTCGTCCAGGTGGGTGATCCGTCTACGCACCTGTATGGTCCATATGGGTAGCACTGTCTTTTGTGTCCAGCACATGGGGGAGGGTTGGCTGTGGCGATGTTTACAGGGTATGTGATGTATGGATCTGGCTGGGTGGGTGGGCACACTCATTGGGGCAGGGGAAATATGCTTTGGGATTGTACTGATGTGTTTCTCACCTTTTGTTTCCCACAGGCGTGGCAGAGCGGAGGAGGGCCATGGCTCAGCCACAGAGGGTGGTGGCTGCAGAACCTGAGCATGGCAGTGAAGAACCACAATGCCAGCAACAGCCCGATCAGGGTGAGTGCCATGACAACATGATTGCTATTGCATGCTGTGTGACAGGGTGGGGAGCAGAGCATGGCCACCATCCATGGACACCACTACCATGCACGCAACATGTGACAGTCAGCACTATCGAGTGGCACTGCATGTCTGGGAGTGCGTCAGTGTTAGTCCATGCGTGCACTGGGTACGTGGCTGTGGCACTGCCTGCCCACCGCATAGCCACGTTACTGTACGGCCTTGGTTGTGCTGTGCTGGACATGGGCGGTGTGTGTTTGTGTGCAGTGGTACACGTGGCTGTTGCTGCCTGGTTGGGCATGTCTTGTGCACACGGTCACTGTGGGTGGGTGCACACCATCACAGGAGCGGGGCACTTGGTTGTATGCCATACATGATGGGTGGGCTGCAGGGAGATGGACAGTCACACCCATTGACTCTGATCCTTGTCCTAGGTGTCTGATACCCTACGACAGAGTGATCCATGCAGCAGCTATTACGGTGGCCACAGAATCCTCAGGTAATCCTGCAGGACCTCCAGCAGCATGGGGTGTGGAGGAGACGGCACCCTGGGACAGGCAGCAGGGGAGCAGGCTGAGACCAGTAGCTGGACATTACCCCCTTTGAATAACCTCACCCCGCCTTCCTCTACGTGAGTTGTTCACCCCTGCCCTTACCCACCCTACCTTGTACCCATACCTCCACCCCATTTTTGTATATATGTAAATAGATGTTGATGTTGTTGTAGTTGTTGTTGGTTTTATAATACAGATATTTTGATATGAATACTGTGGTGGTCTTTGATTTGCAGCTGGCTATAGGTGCTCAGTTGCAGTGGTGTGCATGGCACCTGGGGAGGTTCAGTCATGGGTATGTGTGTGTGTGCATGGGGAGGTGTCTCTGGTGTGGGAGTGGCTTTCAGTCGGTATCTGTGGTGTGTGTTGTTCTCTGTGCATTGCATTGCTGTGTGCAGTGTTCCTTGGTGCCTGCTCTGTGTCCATTGTGCCCCTGTCAAGCTGTCCTTGGCCTGTGCAGCTGACACCCTTGCATGTCTGTGGCCTGCCAGCTCTGCTGTCTTGTCAGTGGGGGCTGTCCCTGCAGGTCATCCACTGTGACTGTCACAATGCTGGGTTGCCACCTGTCACCGGTGATGTGCATGTTTGCCTCGGGTGACACTGTGGCCTCCACAGTTGCTGTCCCACCTCCATGTTCTGTCTTGTGTGTGTTGTAGGGGCTGTGCACCACTGTCTGTGACTTGTGATCCAGGCGTATGCTGGTGGCGTACAAGGCCACAGTACATGCACAGGGTGGGTGTCACCCCTGTGCCATGGTGGACTGCACGCTGTGTGTGCACAGTTTACATGTGCCCACACTGGGGGCTTGGTTGCCACACTACTGCGTCCCTGTGTTGGTGTCCCTGAGGGTATGGGTGTGTGTTTGCCCCTGCACTGTATTGCATCCAGTGTGCTGCATGCTTCCACGCACCACTGTGGGTGTCTGTGCTGGCTGCTGTGGCTCTGGTGGGTCGGCCTGGACACCTGTCTACTGTGCAGGGTGCTGTATCAATGGCAGTGGTGTCAGGGGCATGCCCTTTCCCGTGTGGGGTACCACTTGTGGCGACACATGTTCAGTCTCTCAGCTGTGCCTCAGGGGGGTTGTGCGTGTTGGCACTGTGTCTGCCATTGTTGCATTGCCGTGTGCAGCCACCCACTGCTGGGTGCTCCTGGTGGCTCTGGCTTGTATGGTTCTGTGGTACACGAGGTTGCAGTGTGACGGGGGGGTATGCATGGGGATTCCTGCAGTGATGGTCACTGCTCATGGAGGGTGTCTTGGGGTCACAGTGCAGGGTGTGCTGTACACAGGGGTGGCTGCTGTACCATGGGGTGGTCCGCTCCCCTTGTGTGGAAGTCTCAGCTTGCCAGTGGCTGTGCTGGGGCAACATGGCCCAGCTGTGTTTTGTTTGCTTGTCCCCATGGGCCGGTGGATATTCTGTCCCTCCCCCAGTTGTGCTGTGCTTGGGGTGTGGGGGTGCATTGTCAGTTCTGCAGTGTGTTCTTGTGCCCATCTGTGGCATGGGTGGTGGGCCCCTCTACCTCCCTGGTTGTGCAGTTCCATTGCTCTGCTGCTGGGGGGCTCCCTGCTTGTGCTATGGCACCTCTGGGCTGCTCAGCTGGGCTGCCCTTGTTGCGCTATAGCGCATCGTATCTGCTCAGCTTCCCCTTCCTGGTTGCGCTATGGCGCAGGTTGTGCGATATTCAGACGTTGGCTGGTTGCGCAATTTGGCTTGCTCCATTTTTGAATATCGCGTCTATTGCACATGTGCGCAATGGACTTGTGCTTGCTCCTGCTATTGCGCACATTTTGGGCGCAGTTTGAATATCCAGCCCCTTGTTTAAAAAAGCCTGAAAAGTCTGAATTCAAGTCCCTGTGTAACCCCTAGGGGGCGCTATCCTGAGGGCTACTACCTCTGCCTGCCCTAACGGTGACAGGGTGAGGGGCCCAGATCTGTTGCCGGGTGCCTCCACCCAGAGGTCGGGGTTAGAACAGTCGAGATTGACTCGGTCACAGCCCTCTGGGTCACTGCAACCCCCCTTTCTTCCCACTAGTGGCCCACACAGTTCAATTTCAGTGTCCTTACCAATTACCATCTACGCTCCCCCCAAACCAATCAGTTTACTCCAGGGACCCCCTGAAAAGCATGGTACAGTTACACCACATTCACTGTGCAATATTTCCCCATTAATACACAAACTAGCCAGTGTACTTTTGCAAAGCAAGAAATCTGATTTATTCAAGGGGAAACAACAAGGACCGGGGGGAATCAGGTTGATTAGCTTACCACTACAATATATGAATGTTCACCTAGGGCTCTGTGCACAGGCCTAACCTATAAGTTACTGTCCATGGGTACCCAAGCCCTAAAGGTTAGTTCCTCGATGCAGCTGGTTGGGGCCCTGACACAGATAAGCATTTAATTCCTACTACGCTTTGATGGAGCCAGCAGGCTCAGCTACTGTAGTCAGCAAAGCAACCAGAACTCTTGCCCTGGCTAGCAACGTTTAACAGGGAGCTGCCCTGACTTAGTACTGACGACTCCAGAAGGAAAAGCGCTTTCACATCACTCGCAGGGCTGAGCCTGAACTTCAGATACTTCTCCACACATTTATATGAAAACAACAGAGGGGTACCATACCACGCAGCTGCTCCTAATGGCCCGACCGAACTCACAGCTATCGGGAGTCTCACTGCAGCTTCAACTTTCCTGACAGACCGAGCGCGATTCAGCAGATTCTCCAGTCCTCTACAGGTTGAGCCTGGTAGGTAGCTGTGCTTGTGCACAGCCTCCTCTGACCACTGCCCCGCGGATTTAGTCTGGAGTTCACCGGCAATTCAAACGGCCGACAGGCCTTTCACGCGCTTCCCACGCGAACACTCAATGGCGCAGGAGCTCAGGGCTCCTTCCTCATTCACAGCCACAACACCTCTGCCCCTTGGCAGCATGGGGCCATCCTCTTTGCTCGAGTGCCACCCGATCCCATTGGCCGGCTACAGATGCCTGTCACTTAGTCCTGCTCTCAGTGGTATGAAAAAGGCGCCATGGTCTAGCCTTCACTTCCCACAATTACTAGCTATACCTTCATTGGTCTGTCAGCTCCCTAGAGAGTCCTCATGATCTGATTGGTCCACTTCAGCAGTTCAGGACCAAAATGGTGGGGCATAACAGAAATTGTCCAGGCTGCAAGAAACCAGGTTAGAACAAGCTGTATCTTTATTATCACTCTAAACAATTCCCAGCAAGTAGTTACATCTTCATAACATACTCCCTCTGCGCAATCAGCGACAGCAGAAACAGAGCACTTAGACAGCAGCTCAAGCGGGATTCGAGCAGGGAAACACACAGACCCCCCATTTGGATTAATTATGACAGCAAGCAGGCAGCCCTTAAAGGGACAGTACGCAGAGGCTCTAAAAGCACTCACAGCATTGCCATTTAAAATGACTTTAACACCGAACACCTCCAGGCTGTGAGCAACTAGACAAGCTTTTGGAAGACTTTTGGGAACCCCCATTTGCAGGGGGGTTACACCTGTGTTATGAGTAGTGTTTCCTGAAAATTTCATGCAATTTAGTTGTGTGGTTTTCTTTAAATCAGCATTTAATAATCTGTTCTTCACTAACTGAAAACAATCAGGCTGTTTTTGTCTCTCTGACTCAGCCTGGGTGAGTAATAACATCATATTGGACTAGGCTACAGCTTCGGCAGTCTAAGTACCTGCTTGACTGACAAGCTGTTAACTTCCCAATTAGAACAATTGGTGAGGTAATTGTTTACTGTCCAGAGTTTTTATAAACCTGGGGGGGATTCACAAAACAAACTGAAGGTGCAAAACCTTTCCTAAGTCCCCAAACGTTCCGTAGCTGCAGAAAAAAAGGGGAAATTGCTCTGAGTGCTATACACAAAACTTCTGCAGCTGCAGAAAAAATACACTGTGGACTGTGGAAAAAAGTGCAGCTGCAGAAGTTCCTGCGGGGGAAAAAAGTAATTGATAAGTATGGCACATCCCCTTAAAGGTGAGTCTCAGGCAGTTTTTTCCCGCAGTTGCGGAAAAAATGTTGCACACATCAGAGTGAGGCATAACATTCCCTGAGCAAAATACAGTGCCCCAAAAATTGAAATACAATTATAGTGGAGGTCAGGTACAAGTAATAGTAAATCAGTGGGTGTATATCAGTGGCAGTAGTTACAGCAACACTAGCACACATTGTCATCGAATGACAACAAACAACCACCACCAGACCCAGTGCAGCCCATGAATGACCCCACAGGCAGTAGAGACTGAACAGCCTGCAGTGAGTGCTACTGCAGCAGGCAACAGAAACAGTCCAGAGAGAGACACGTCCAGCAGTTACAGACAGCCACTGTGGTGCATGGTATTGCTGGTACCAGTGGTGCTGCAGTGTTCCCAGTTGAGAGAATGGTTGCTGGTCTCTTTCTGGGTATTTTCAGCTACATCTATGGCAAGACTGTCAAAGTTTGCTGCTCCAGTTAATTTGGATCACTGTTGTTGTGCCGCTTAAGCCTTTTCTGCAGCTGCGGATCCACGGATGCTGATTTTCATCACTTGCGGAATTTCCACAGCTGCTAAATTTCTGCAGCTGCTGGGATTTTTTCGGAATTCCGCACATGCGCAATATTTCTTTCAGAATATACCTCACCAGCATTTCTGCAGTGCTGCAGGCCTTTTTTCTGCAGTTGCAGGATTTTGGGCTGTCTTTGTGAATCCTGCCCCCAGTCTCTGATGTTTGTTCAGATGAATTAGCTGAAAATCTACATTTTGTTCTTCTAAAGAGCTGATCATTTGAGTTTCAGTGCTGAAGTGAAGTGGTATGCATTTTGAGAAATCAGCTTATCTGTATCATAGCTGCTGCCAGTTCTTTCTCATTCCCACTTTGGGTGGGATATTCAGAAGTGCGCCAGGCAGGGGTGCAAGCCGGGCGCAGCACAACTGGGATGCGCCAGGGAATGTGCTGGGCGATATTCAATGGTGCTGCGCCATGGTTCAGCACCATTGAATATGGCAACGTGGCCTCCGGCATGGCACAGTGGCACTGCGCGAGCGCAAGTGGCAAGAGAGGAGCAAGGGGATGCGCCAGCACAAGTGCAGTTGCACTAGGCGCAGGAACCACAATATTCAGCGGTGGATATGCAAATGGGGCCATAATGCATGCAAGGCACAACTGGGGCCATTAGGAGGCAGTATAGCGCAGTGGGTTAAGGTTCTGAGCTGCAGATCTGGAGACCTGGGTTTGAATCCCACAGCCGCCTAGGTGCATACTGTGTGATCCTGAGCAAGTCACTTAACTTCTTTGTGCTTCCAGGTCACATCTGGAAACAAGCTTCGGCTTAGTGTACTACTCCTGGTTAAACAATGTTCCCCTTCCCTTCCCCCCAGCATGTCATTATGGCCCCATTTGCATGCAGGTGCGTTGATCCTCGGCGACTTGCGCCTGGTGCCCTGCCAGGCGGCAGCCGTCGGGGACCAACGCCCCCGTACTGTGCGGCAAAGTGCCCCAATGCCCAATCGTGGGCATATGTAATAAATATATCAAGTCCCATATCCTTGGTGGTCCAGTGAACCGCTTCCAGCCTGATCGCAGGCATAAGTATTAATTAAACAGGACCCATATCCCTGGTGGTCCAGTGGACCGCTTCAAGCCCGATCGCAGGCATAAGTATTAATTAAACAGGTCCCATATCCCTGGTGGTCCAGTGGACCGCTTCCAGCCCGATCACGGGCATAAGTATTATTCAAATCAAGTCCAATATACCTGGTGGTCCAGTGGACCGCTTCCAGCCCGATCGCGGGCATAGGTATACTAACAACAGTTGAAACTAACCCTGGTGGTCCAGTGGTACCCCCCCTTCCCACCTGCCCACTGAGCCCCGCCCCCCACTCCCTCCCTCGGTCAGCGGCGGGCGGCAGCTCCCCACCTGCAAGCCGCCTGCAGACTGACTGCGTACAGTACAGCTGTACGCCCATTGGTCCACAGCGTGGGCCAGTGGGCGTGCAGACCGGACCATACTACACAGTCCAGATATGTGAATGGATCCATTCACAGAGCGGGACTGTGTAGTAGCACGGTTCGACGCCTACTGGCTCACGCCAGACCAATGTGTGTACAGCTGTATTGTACGAGTCAGTCGGTGGGTGGGAGCTGCCGCTGACCGGGGTGGGGTGGCGGGGCTCAGTGGGGAGGTGGGTACCGCTGGACCACCAGGGTTAGTATCAACTGTTTTTAGTATACCTATGCCCACGATCGGGCTGGAAGCGTTCCACTGGACCACCAGGGATGTTGGACTTGATTTAATTAATACTTACGCCTGCGATCTGGCTGGAAGCGGTCCACTGGACCACCAAGGATGTTGGACTTGATTTAATTAATACTTATGCCTGCGAACTGACTGGAAGCGGTCCACTGGACCACCAGGGATGTTGGACTTGATTTAATTAATACTTATGCCTGCGATCGGGCTGGAAGCGGTTCACTGGGCCACCAGGGATTTCGCTACTAGTAGAGTGCCTGCGATCGGGCATGGAGGGGATGCAACGCCGACAGACCCTGACTCTGGAGCTCGGGTGGCCACCCACAGCTGACGGCTGCTGTGTTGTGCCCTGCAATATGGCAGCTCACCTGTGGGTGGCCAGCCCTTGCTCCTATTTCTTTGTGGCTCAACTTTGAGCACCAGTGTGTGGCGCTAGTAGGGGTTGCTCCAGCATGTCGCTGCCTCCCGGAAACTGAATGTCGGGAATGTGCCGGGCCATGCATGTTTCCCCGCCACTAGCCCGCCACGTACTAGAGCGCCCAAGCATCAGGATTCGCGCCGTGGCCGCATCATCCCCCTTTGAATATCACGTCAGCACATCAGTGGGTTGTGCATCCTTTTGAATATCCCACCCACTGTGTTTTTTTTATTCTGGCCGTATAACACTAGGTTTATTTAAAGGATATAAAATAAATCTAAAGTTTAATTCATACAAGTAGTTTGATGTCTCAATAAATAGGTACATGTAACAACAATTTTTCTTCCCCTCAGATTGACAAACAGGTACCTTCCACACTCTGCTATTTCAGGCACATGAACAATATGAACTCACAAAGTTCAGTTCTTTATTAGTTTCTGTGGAACATTTATTATTTATTTATTTGGTTTTTGTTGACCGGTAAGTATACTAGACAAGAGTATTGTTTATATTCAGGCACGACCCGGGAGAGAACAAAGTCAAACAGTGTACAACAAGCTGACAGTAGTTCATGACGCAGCATGAAGTGAAAACAAAAACATTACACAGTTTACTGACGAGAGTAAGCCAAATCAGTAGACGCTAAGAGAAAACAAATAACAATTACATTAATTGCACTAGAATGGTACATCAATGACTCTCACTGAACTACATACTACAACAACTAAGAAATAAGTGGCAGTTACAATAATACATAATGTGTAAATAGAAAGTGTATAGCATCCTGCTGCCCCTTGTCTCCTGCACCATAGTTGAGACAGCTGCACTCTGATGCCCTATCCTCAGCCCCCACAAGCCCTCTATCTCTTGCCCCACATTCGAGGCCACTGCACCTTGCTGCCTCTGTCTTCTCCCACACAGTTGGGGTTACTGCACCCTGTTGCCCACCATCAGCTTGAACAGTCAGGGCTGCTGCACTATTCTTCCCCATGCCAGAACAGTTGGGGTTGTTGCAACCTGCTATCCACTGTCCCCCAAACCCACAGTTGGGGACATTGCACCCTGTTGACCCTTGTTCCTGTCTCCACAGTCAGGGCTGCTGAGCTCTGCTGCACCCTAGGGTCCATTGTATCTTGCCTCTACAGTTGGGGCTGCTGCACTATGCTGGCCCCTGCCACCAGAGTTGGGGCTTTACCTTCACCCTGCTATCCACATCCAGTGTCCCAGCTGAACCAGCCTGCTGCACCATGAGCACCCCATCCCACAGTCAGGGCTGCTGTACCCTGATGCCCCTCACCCATGTCCTCCCCCACAAACAAGGCGTCTGCACCATGATTTCCACAGTCCCCTACTACCATAGCCAGGGCTGTTGCACCCTGCTCCTGACTACTCAGCCAGGGCTGCTGTGCCCTAGAGCCCCTTTCCTTTACAGTCACGGCTGGTGCACCATGTTGCCACTTGCCACAAGAGTTGGGGCATTTGTTGCCCCCATCCTCTGCTCCCATAGTTGTGTCAGTTCCACCCAGGTGTGGCTGTTGCGTCCTGTCCCACAGCTTGGGCTGCTGTACCCTAATGCCTACCTTGTCTCCTGACCAAACAGTTGGGACTTCTGCACCCTAATGCCCTCTCACCTTCACCCCCATAACACAAGATGAAAGCATTTTTCAGTTTTTTTTTTCTTTTGGGCAGTGTAGCAAACAAATCTGACTTTGGTGGCAGGGGGCTGCATGGTGCAGCAACCTTAACTGCGGAGTCATGGGGCTGTGGAGGATATGTGCTGTAGGGTGCAAGAGAGTACAGCAGCTCTGACTGTGTAGACAGGAACAGGGTGCAGCAACTCTGGCTATGGTGGCAGGACACAGACTACTGCATGGTGAAGAAGCCTTGATTGTGGGGCAGAACATGGTGGGGGGGGGGCAGCAAGGCAGGGCACAGCAGCCCTGACTGTGGGATGTGATGTGCATGGTGCAGCAGCCCTGCCCACTTGGAAAAATTGGATGTAGGTAGCAGGGTGATATGGGCATCATGGTGCAGCAGCCCCAAATGTGGAGGCAGGGTGCATGGGATTCTAGGGTATAGAAGTGCACAGGAATAGGGTGCAGTGGCTCTGATTGAGGGGGTGGGGGACAAAGGGTGGCAGCAGGGTGTAGTAACCTCAACTGTTCAGGCAGGGGCAGCAGGGTGTAGTAACCTCAACTGTTCAGGCAGGGGGCAGCAGGATACTGAGGCCCTGACTGTTCAGGCAGGACATGAGGCAACAAGATGCAGCAGCCCTGGCTCTATGGGACAAGAGAGTGGGCAGCAGGGTGCAGCATCCTCGAATTTGGGGCAGGAGATGGGGGGCATGTGGGGCAAGTGACATGGGGCTGCAGAGTGCTGCTGCCGCAACTGTAGGTAGGAGATGGGGGCATCAGGATACCATGTGTTTCTAGTTAGGGCTATGTTCATGAAAATCTTGTACCAATGGAATGGAAATGTAAAGAGTGTGATATAAAGTAAGGAAAAAATTAAAAAATAATATTTGAAATACTGATCTTACTTTGAGACACAGCTCTTGCAGCAGGTTACACCATTAGAACTGAAGCCGGCAGGTGTCAGGACCACACGGAAAAATTCTAGCTAGCTATCTTCAGCGGGGACCGCTCCCAACGTCAGTCCCGCCTCTGAGCGTCATCACGTGGTATAAAAGGGGGCGGTCCCGCCCAGATTACCCAGTTCTTTCCCGCCGGCCGACTTGTATGTCTCGAATCTTCTCGGTTCCAGTCCAGCGCAACGCCGTGGTTCAGAGCTTTCTCCGGGAAATTCTTTTCTTCAAGCAAGATTGTTGCTGATGTCCTGTCCGACCTCCGTCATCCCTCCAAGTGTGCTTTGGAAACAGATCCCTTCAAGGACCCCCACACGGCCTGTGTTAGGTGCCTGGGCCCAGACCACGATACCCGGGCCTGTTCGTTTTGCCAGGGCTTTAACAGCCGAACAAGGATCCGACGTCAGAAGGCCCTCCAGGCTTTTTTGTTGGAGGAAAAACTGAAGACCATGTCCTCCAGGGGAATCTTCGTCCAAATCCCACAAGCACGCCGGAGAAAAGAGGAGAAGCCCCTTCCAGGTCCCGTCCAGGGCTTCGAGTCCCGCGCCGGTTCTCGGTCCGACCGCTCCTTCCAGGGCCAGCTCTCAGCCTCCCCCGGCTGCGGTAAGAAAGCCTTCTTCTTCTCAGGCCAAGTCCACCAGGCCGTCGTCGTCCTCCTCTTCCAAGGCCTTGGCGAAGTCCGGGGAGCGCCACCACCATCATCATAAGTCGGGTTCCCGCCCTTTGGCTCCCGACGTCCGGTTGTCTTCTTTGCCTCCTCGCAAAACTTTGGAGCTCACACCATTGAAGAGACCTGTGGACCCGACGCCAGCCCAACCATCGTCGGCCGTCGCGTACTGCCCTGGAGCCGTCGTCGGCCAAACCATCCCAGCGGACACCGGTTAGGGGACCGGCGTCCGTTCCGCATGAGAAGAGGGCTCCCACGCCTCCGACCGACGTCTGTCAGGAGACGTTGACTGAGGAGGACTTAACGCAGCCCGAGGACCAGACGGGCAACCCAGGCCTCGCCGAAACTCCCAGGGCCCCCTCGCCCTTACCCGAGGCCCCTGTGGAGCCGATGCCAGGACCCGACGACCGCCCACCGGCGCCTGGGCCGTCGCCGGGACTTTCTATAGCGGAAGTGAAGGATCTCTTCACTTACTGGTGGGACACCATTAAAAGGGACAGGGCCCCCACCGTCCTCCTCCCCTCCTCCTCGGTCCCGGCCCCTTACGCCTGGGTCGGCAGGCCCACGCCCGCCGGGAGCCTGGATCCTCTCAGGGAAGATCAGAAAAGCAGGAGACCTCCGTCAATCCTCTTCTGGATCACCCAGCCCAAGAGATCCAGGAGACACCGGCGATCGCCGTCGGCGGAGGACGACGGGATCAGTCTACTCTTCCTCTAGATCCCCATCTCCTCTCTCCATCCTTCTCCAGACCCACGTGAGACACGAAATCTCCTCCGGATGGCCCTCGTTCATGGATATTATGCGACATATCCAGGAGAACATGGGATGGGATGCAGAAGAACTAGACCCGAAAGTTCGCCTTGCCAAATATCTTGCAGAAGGACCCCAAGCCTGTGGTGGTGCCACCCTTGGTGGACACATTCGTGGAGCGTCACCAAGGCAGCGTGGAAGCGTCCACATTCGCTCCGGTGCCGAAAGCTGATCGTCTGTACAAGGCTCCTAAGGACGACCAGTACCTGACACAGCAGCCTCAGGCCGACTCTGGTCATCACAGCCTCACATGACGGTCACAGAAGCGCAACATTTGAGCACCCTGCCACGGACCCAGAGTCCAAACAGTTGGGCGACTGGGCAAGCGCACGTACGCTTCCGCTACCTGCGCCGTCAGATCCTTGAACTACCTGACCCACATGGTTCAATTCCAGAACGCTTTGTGGGAACAGGGTCTGGAGGCGGCTGAAAAGCTGCCCGAAGGTGAGCAGAAGGAGGAGATGCTCCAGCTCCTCCGTACAGGTTCAGACGTGGGGACCCAAGTGCTTCGAGCCGCGTACGACTCCGCGGACTCATCGGCCCGAGCAGCAGCTTCTGGCGTATGCCTCCGGAGACACTCCTGGTTACGTGTCTCCGGCTTTACCCCGGATGTCCAGAAAAACATTATGGACGCTCCGTTCGAGGGAGAAGTTTAATTTGGTAATCCTTCCGAGAAGATCATTACCAAACTTCAAGAGGCCGGGAAGGCGGTAAGGTCGGTTCAAGCCATGTACCGACCCAAGCTTGTTCCTTTCACAGAGACCCAAAGCCGTCGTGGGCGGACACAGAGGCAAGCCCGCCTCCGCTACACATCAGAGGGCTCCGGTTCCGTGAGAACCCAGGAAAACAGCCCGCTAGCCAGGTCAGCGTTCCCTAGGCCGCCCAGCCAGTGGGCCCATCTGCCGCCACAGCCTGACTCCTTTCTGGCCCCGCCCCTCAGGATCAACGGGAAATCATGGTCGGGGGTCGCATTGCGAACTTCCTGCTGGGATGGCAGGCCATTACCACCGACAGGTGGGTTCTGCAGTTGGTCAGTCTAGGCCACTTTATAGAATTCGCAGAAAAGCCACCCTCGAGGCCTCCTTTGCTCTCCGGTATCGGTCAGCACAGAAATTTGATCTGGCAGAGGTACTCGCGCTCCTAAGAAAAGAGGCGATAGAAATACGTCCCGGAGAACCAGAGAGAACGAGATATTATTCCCACTTCTTCCTGGTTCCCAAGAAATCGGGGACCTCCGTCCGATTCTGGACCTCAGCGACCTCAGTGTGTCGGTCGCCTACAAAAGATTCCATGGTGACTCTTCCGGGCCTTATTCCCATGCTGAAACAAGATGCCTTTTTAGCATCTCTAGACATGCAGGACGCATACCTGCATATCCCCATAGCTCACGCGCACCAGAGGTTCCTGCGCTTCGAGTTTCTCGACCACCACTTTCAGTTCCGAGCTCTTCCGTTCAGACTGTCATCCGCACCAAGGGTCTTTACCAAGTGCATGGCAGTCGTGGCAGCATCTCTGAGGAGACAGAGCCACTTTGTGTTCCCGTACCTCGATGACTGGCTTCTCATGGCCGCCTCCAGAGAGGCGTTGTTACTCACGGTTCAGAGCACCCAGGACTTGTTCCAATCTCTGGGCATTCTCATGAATTACGAGAAGTCTCTCCTGGTACCATCGCAGAAACTGCAGTTTATAGGCGCAGTCCTGGACACTGTTCAGGGAAGAGCTTTTCTTCCGGACGACAAAGCGGAGCGCATCAGATCCCTCATAGGGGATTTGTTGTCGAACAAGATCGTACCTGCCAGGTCGGTCCTTCGCTTGCTCGGACACATGGCTGCGACCATTCCTACTGTCCCTTTCGCAAGGCTCCACATGCGGGTAACCCAGTGGATGCTCAAGGTACAATGGGACCAAAGGCAAGACCTCTTGCAGCATCCGGTCAGGATCACGAACTCAGTCATCCGAGACTGGCAGTGGTGGCTAGTCCCCGGGTCGCTCTCCAAGGGCGTCCCATTTGTAGCGCCGTCCCCGGAGGTAACCCTCACCACGGACGCCTCAGGTCTTGGGTGGGGGGCACACCTGGACGGGGTAAAGTTCCGTGGACTCCGTTGGAAGCTCATCTCCATATCAGTGTCCTAGAGATGAGGGCAGTTCTGTATGCCCTGCAGGCCTTTCAGTCAGTAATCCCACCGTGTACTCTCCTGCTGCAGACAGACAACATGGCGGTGATGTATTACCTCAACAAACAAGGAGGCACACACTCTTACCCCCTTTGCAGGGAGGCCATGAGGGTGTGGGATTGGTGAATCGGACACGGCGCAAATCTGATCACTGTGCATGTTCCCGGGGTGGACAACACAATTGCAGACAGCCTGAGTCGATCCAGGCCAGAGTCCACAGTGGAAACTTCTCAAGAGGTAGCAGAGGATCTGTTTCTTCGTTGGGGAATTCCAGAACTAGACTTGTTCGCATCCCATCCAACGCAAAACTGCCCAATTTTGCTCGCTAGATCCAGGGCCTGGTGTTTTCTGGCGTAGACGGCTTATCCCTCTCCTGGGCAACAGATTCCTCTAGCCTTCCCTCCCCTTCCGTTGATTCAGAGAGTTCTTCTCAAACTCGCAGGAGCACGCACTCATGATCCTGGTGGCCCCGTTCTGGCCCAGACGGATCTGGTTCCCTTTGTTGGTGCAACTGTCTCGGGAACCCCCGCTCCCGTTGCCGCTCAGCTCCCACCTCCTGTCTCAGGAGAAAGGTTCATTAGTCCATCCGGACCTACGCTCTCTGAATCTGCATGCTTGGCTCCTAGAGACATAGCCATCTTGCGTCACGGGGTCTCGCAAGAGGTTGCAGAGGTTCTTTCTGCAGCCAGAAAGCCGGCAACGCATGCGACGTACGCCATGAAATGGCGCCGTTTTTGTTTATGGTCACGAGCTCGTGATCGTTCCCCTTTAGGTTGTCCTGTGGGAGTAGTTTTGGATTACCTCCTCTCCCTTTTTCATTCAGGCCTAGCCTACTCCTCTATTAAGGTGCACCTCTGTGCCATTTCTGCCTATCACCTCCCGGTGGGTCATCATACAGTAGCTCAATTGGACGCCTCTCGGGAATTCCTTAGGGGAGTGTTACACCTTAGGCCTCCCATTAGGGACCCTGTGCCCCCATGGGATCTGCTTTTTGTCCTGGAACAGCTCACGCTCCCTCCTTTTAAACCTGTCGCGGATTGCGAGCTACGTTTTCTGTCGTGGAAAACGTTATTTTTAGTTGCTGTTACTTCAGCGAGAAGAATTTCTGAGCTTCACGCTCTTATGTGCAAAGAGCCTTATTTAGTTTTCCACCGGGACAGTATCCCTGAGGACGAATCCTAAGTTTTTACCTAAGGTGGTCTCTTCACTCTCTCTAAACCAGGACATTGACCTTCCGGTCTACTTCCCGAGTTATTCAAATAGAGGAGAGGCTTTGCTCCACACCCTGGATGTTCACCGCAGCCTGAGATATTACCTCAACAGAACTAAACCCTCTCGTAGTTCTGAACAGCTTTTTGTTTCCTTCTCTGAGAGAATGATGGGCCAATCAGTATCCAAACAGTCTCTGTCTCACTGGCTTGTCCAGTGTATTTCATACTGTTATGATATCAAACAAAGCCCCTCCTGGGCTCTGTCCGGGGTCATTCTACTAGGGGTGTGGCCACATCCTTTGCAGCACTAAGAGACGTCTCCACCTTTGCTATTTGTGCTGCAGCCACTTGGAGCTCTGTGCATACCTTTATCAGGCATTATAGCCTGGACATCGCCTCTCGGCGAAGGGCTGGTTTCGGCCTTGCGGTGCTAAAGGGTCTCCTGTCCTAGGTTCAGGACCTGGAATGTACTTTCTATTTTCCTCCTCCCGGTTTTTCTGGCAGCGTTACTGCTTGGGAATCAGTCCTAATGGTGTAACCTGCTGCAAGAGCTGTGTCTCAGTAAGATAGTACAGTTCGTAAGAACTTACCGTAACAGTAGATCTTCGAGAACAGCTCTTGCAGCAAATACCCTCCCCTTCCCCTTGAGGAGGCATGGCTCAGTCTTTCTGAGCAGGGATTTATATCTTTCTGTCTTCTGTGGGCGAATCCTCGGTCTCCCATTTCGATGTCAGCCTGCGGCCGGAAGTCTCCGGCGGGAGAACTGGGGAATCTGGCGGGACCACCCCCTTTTGTACAACGCCTAACGTCGGAGGCGGGACCGACGTCGGGGGCGGTCCCCGCTGAAGATAGCTAGCTAGAATTTTTCCGTGGGGTCCTGACGCCTGCCGGCTTCAGTTCCAATGGTGTAACCTGCTGCAAGAGCTGTTCTCGAAGATCTACTGTTACGGTAAGTTCTTGCGTAACTGTGCTTTTTAATGCTTTGTATATGTAGAGATACATATAATAAAACTGCGGTCCGCAGCTGCCTGGAATTTTTGTTGTTGTTGTCCAACCCAATTTTCCTGCTGTTTTATTGGTCCTAAATTGTGACATGGAAAGTCTGTAGGTTTTAGTTGTATGTTTTCTGTCAGTTCTGCCATTTTTCTGTTTAAATAAGATATGCTTTCAACAATCCAGATGCTGTCCTGTAGTTCTTTTACCCTACCTATGTTATTTTACCCATTATTTTTATAGTTTGAAGTACCTCCAAAATGTGTTCTGAATGTACTAGTTGGTGTCCTCAGCTAGTACATTCAGAACATGGCCAATTAATTACTTTTTGATATGCACATCCCTTTTATTTAATGCTCCTGTGTGTTACCAGTGCTGCCTTGCTATATTGTCAGGTAGTACATCTTGCCTACTCTTTATCGTTTGAGTCAGGTAATCTTTTTCAACCCTTCCAACCAATGGTGTCCATGCTCCTATTAGGTACATTCAGAACGCCCCCCTCCCCCCAGTTGGTTGCCCGATTGTTTGGGGATTCCAGTTTTCCCCTGAGACATAGGTGGCCAGTGGGAGGTGTAAAATCTGCTGTACATAAGTGTTTGCTCCCTTCTTGCTGTTTTTTGTACAGCAGAAAGTGTTGGTGTTCACCTGGAGCAGCCGTTGCGCATTGAGAATGAGGAAGAGCCCCAGTCATCCAAAGTGCACTCAGACCACCAAAAGGTAAGGTTCTGACCAGGTCTGCCAGTTTAAGGGACAGGGGATCATAGTGCAGCTTATTTGGACTCCAGCAGTGTGATTTATTTACTGTTTGCTGCCCACTGATGTTTGCTTCTGTGGCTGGAGGGTGATTTAGTACTTATGCTCGACCTTCCTGCTACCAAAATGCTTGTTTAAATCCATGGTTTGTTGTATACAATTTTTAAAACCACTCACTGTATGGCCTTCACATGGCTGGATGCTGAGCAGACCATGTTGAGACCATGCAATCTGTGGTTGTTGGGTGGGGGGGCGGCAAAGTATTGTTTGGACTGGTCCAAAAAAGCTGTTTCTGTTGCATTTCACATTGTTAATCGGTAATAATAGTCTCCATGATGTTTTGTAGTGTCCATTGTATTTTTTTTAAATCCATGCTTTGCTGTGCTGATGTTCAACATAGACTTTGATGGCAGATAAGGATTGCCTGGCCCACCCAGTCTACCCATTTCCCTACCTATTGGAAAAACTGCAGATCCTGGTTAACCAACAGCCAACTTCCTTCTGCCCTTCACTAGAATTGCTTTATATCTGTCCCATGCATTCTTGAATTCCTCCACTGTTATTGATCCCACAACCTCCTCAGAAAGGCCGTTACATGCATCCACCACCCTCTCTGTGAAAAAATACTTTCTCATGTTGCCCCTGAGCCTTCCCCCTGTATCTTCAGATTGTGGCCTCTTGTTCTTGCACATCTGTTTTTCTGAAATATACTACCCTCTTGGACATTGTTGATTCCCTTGAGGTACTTAAAGGTCTCTTTCGTGTCCACCCTCTCCCTCCTTTCCTCTACGGTATACATATTAAGCTCCTTTAGTCTCTCCTAGTATAGCTTATAGTACAGACCCTGCATCCTTGTTGTTGCCCTCCTCTGGACTGCCTCCATCCTGTCTATGTCCTTGTGGAGATGGGATCTCCAGAACTGCACACAGTACTCCAGATAGGGTCTCACCAACTGTCTGTACAGAGGGATAACAACCTCCTGTTTTCTACTGGTGATGCCTCTCCCTATGCTTCCCAGAATCCCCTCAAGCTTAATCATGCCTGACAGAATTTTGTGTAACCACCTACCAAATGGTCTCCACATGGCTGGATGCTGAGCTGGCCATTGTTTGCTGCTCAACCTTCTGTCATTTTGACACCTTGCAGTCTGTGGCCATTTGGGGGATGGGGGACGTGCAAAGTATTGCCTGTCTGCTACTAAATGTTTTTCTGTGAAATGGTTTGCCTGTTGTGTCCATTTCTGTGGTACTGGGACCTTATGTCCATCTGCTTTTGTGTAACCACCCACTGCATGGTCTCCACATGCCTGGATGCTGTGTAGGCCATTGTTTGCTGCTCAGCCTTCAGCCATTTTGAGACCTTGTGGTCTGTGGTCATTTGGGGGATGGGGGAAGTGCAAAGTATTGTCTGTCTGCTACTAAATGTTTTTCTGTGAAATGGTTTTCCTGCTGTGTCCATTTCTGTGGTGCTGGGCCCTGATGTTCATCTGCTTTTGTGTAACCACCTACCATATGGCTGCGTGCTGAGCAGGCCATTGTTTGCTTCTCAACCCTCAGCCATGTTCAGACCATGTAGTTGTGGGAATGGGGTACTTTGGGGCTTGTTTTTTAAAATGTTTCTCAATGTTTTGCTGAAATGTGCTTCCTAATGTGTCCTGCATAGTCTTAACATGGCTGCATGCTGAATACAGTCCTCTTTTGTTAGGCACTCAGCGTGCAGCTCTTTTAAAGGATGTTTCCGATATAAGGTATTGGGCTTCATAGCCCAATACCTTGTATCGTCCTGAGCTCACACCAGCAAAAAGTTTAATTTTAAAGTTTGTAATTTTAGCATGGGAAGGGATTGTAACTGGCACAGAACCCTCAGCCAGCCAATTCCTTCCAGCTTCCTGGTGCCCCCGCTATACCCCAACTCCTCCCCTGCGCTCTTTGATACTATGATGTGTGGCCATGGAGAGTGTGAGGGCCAGCCCCATAAAAGTCTATGGGGGCTATTTTTAAAGCTGACTTTTAGTCATTTTTAACAGTCCTTGAGGAAAATTAAAGCAGTCTCTTAACTAGTAGGGACCCTACTATTTAAGTGACGACTTTAATTTTCCCCTAGTACTGTTACAAATTACTAAAAAATGGCTTTAAAAATAACTCCTATAGACTTGTATGGGGCTCACCCACACATTCTCCCTGGCCACAAGTCACAGTGTCAGAGAGCATAGGGGAGTAGTTAGGGCAGAGCGGGGGGACCAGGAAGCTGGAAGGGATTGACTGACTGAGTGTTCAGCGCCAGTTATAATCCCGTCCCATGCTTAAACTATGAACTTTAAATTTAAACTTTTTGCAGGGGTGAGCTCATGCTACTAGAAGGTATTGGGCTATGAAGCCCAATACCTTATAGCAAGTAGTCAGAAATTCACTTTAAGACCATGTGTGATGGTGGTGGTGGGATACAAATGATAGCTATACTGGAATTTTGCTGCTTTTGCAGTGCACCATTCTCCTTACATTCATAACACTGTGTTGTATAGCAACTGATGGGTGATCTTCTTCCACCAGTTGTGATGTAATTGTCCACCTTCTGCATTCTGTTGTTTCATGTGCTGTGAAGTAACTGATGGTCAATCTCTGTTTCTTTCTCATTCACACTGTGAAGTAATTGCCCACTTCCTGTTCTGCCATTTCATCTGCTGTGAAGCAACTGATGGGCAATCTTTTTTTCTTTTCCCTCGTTATGAAGTAATTGTCCACTTTTTGTTCCACTGTTTCATCTGCTGTGAAGCAACTGATGGGCAATCTCTTTGTTTCTTCCTTTCCTCCACTATGAAACAAATAAACACAGCCACAACAGTAGCAGTGCAAGTAAATTTCAGTGATCCAGCTCCAGTCGGGGACACCCGATCAGATGGTGCTAACCAAAAGTCAATTCAAAGGACACAAGCAGGACTGCCTAAGTCACCTGCATGGTTTGCATCAACAATAAAGTGATAAGCGATAATATCAAGTTCACCTGCAAAGCAGGCAGCAGTGTCAAGAAGAGGACTAAACATGAAATTATGTCACAATTTGGAGGCAAATATTATGGATGTCATAAAAGAAAATGTGAAGAATAGACAACAGGAACAGGAGCGGGTCAGAGCAGTTTTGGCACTGAAAAAATACAAGATGCTATGTACGTAAGCACAACCCTTGGAATTAGCTGGACAACACTCGTGTATGCATCTCATAGTGAACGGAAGCATGTAAAAAGCATACACAATTCTGTACTGCCTCAGGAAATTACAAAGTAAAAAGCTTTTTTGAACAGTCAACAACCCCTCTGCCATACAAGAAGACATTCTTAAAAAGAAGCCAATGTTCAAATTGTTCCAATCAAAACTCCTTCATTTACTACATGCAGAATTTCTGAAGCAACACCCAGAGTATCATATCAGTACCATCAAGTTCAACAGTTTGTGCTCCAAGCATATAAAACTTGCCAGACAACAGAAACTGGACACATGCCTATGCGAGTACAGTGAAAATGCCACATTAAAACTGCTATCATTAAACCACATGGCAGGTTTTTACAAACTGCCAGAGTGCAAAGTCATCAATATTTACAAAACTGTGGAGCTGACAATGTGTGCAAATGAAGGTTCCATGTTTTTCAGAAAAGACTGTCTGGAGAAGGTATGTGGGGCTTGTGCAGTGAAGGCAATTGAAAAACATGCAGAGGCTCTATTGAATCAACATGGGTTAGAAATATTGAGATGGTACCAGTGGGAAACCATCACAGTGAAGAAAACAAATGATGGCATTAACACAAAAACATCCCGCAAAGTGTCGGTCAGCAACAAGACCACATTACAACAACTTACTGGAAGGCCTACAGTTTCTCTGTCACCATCTACATGTGGTATTGTGGCAAATAATGCAATTCGCATTACTCAAGGCAAATCTACCACAAGGCTGGGTTGTCATTGTGCTGGACTTTGCCGAAAACTATGCCTGCAAGTACCAGGATGAGATCCAGTTCTGCCACTGGCATCACGAGTGGGCTACAGTGCACTAGATAGTTAGATGTTACAGGTGCTCACATTGTAATGACCTTGTCATGGAATACCTGGTATTCATCTGAGATGACCTCACACATTACCACCGTGCTGTTCGACATTTTGGTAAGATGGCCAGTGAACACATCATGAACACTCACCACATAAACATTACGAAAAAGGTACATTTCACAGATGGCTGTGCCAGTCAGTACAAATCAAAATGGTCCTTCTATGAAATTTCAAAGGCTTCATCAGAGTGTGGATTCCCTGTTGAATGAGTCAATTTTTGGATCACATCATGGTAAGCACCGCTCTGATGGGGAGCGTGGTGTGGTGAAATGGTCAGCAGCCAGGACCGTGAAATCACAAATAGCTATCATTTCAACAGCAGAAGAGATGTTCATGTAATGCCATGATAATCTGACCAGAGAGCCTCCAAGTGATGGGTGTGGGCATTCCAAGAGAAAATTTTTCTGGGTGCCTGACAAATCCATAAGAATGTCAAAATGACCTGATGTTATAGCTTTTCCTGGGACAAGACATGTCCAGAGTATAAGATCTGTGGAAGGTGGTGTGGTTGCCACCAGAGCACTGTCTTTTGTCTGCCGCAAGTGCCAAAATAATGATGGCCCATGTGCGAACATGGAGCATGTGGATCAATGGACTTCAAAGAGGCTCAAACTGAAACACTGCAGCACCAGTACTTCTCAGACAGCTCAAATGCTTAAACTCAGGAATGACACTGTCCAGCAATGCCAGTGACACACTCCTCTACAACTCGGTGCACAAAAAAGAGTGCCCATGAGCACAGCACTGCAGATATGGACACTTCTGCTGTTTCCAGCACTCCAGTGACTGACCCCTCCTCTGCTCTTGCCACTCTACTAACAGACCGCAGTGACTTGACCCCTCCTTTGCTCCTGCCACTCTACTGACAGACACCCTCTGCTGTAACTAGCACTTCATCAACCGACCTGATTGCTGCTTCAGGCACTGAAGAAATGGACAATTCTTCTACTCACGAAACTTCAGCAATGGCCTTCTCCACTGCTTCTGTCCCTAGTGTGCTTGCTGACTGTCCACCTGCTAAAAAGAAAATTAAACTCAGACTAGATACAGCCGGAAAAATTCTATGCAGTCTACTATTCCAAACAGTTTTTTATCAGGCAAGTGCTTGCATTTAATGAACTACAACGTACTTTCACTGTCAAATTCCAGGATCAGCATGCAAATCAGTGTCTCACATGGCCACAACAGCAGGACACTGATATGGCGAGACAGCAGAGATTTTTTCATGGACCTGTACATCTGTCAGGAAATGGAAGCTTTACAGTTGCACAGGATGAACTGCAAACTATCGCCACAAAATATAAAAAGCTCAAGAGTTGCTGGAATTGACAGCATTTAAGTGTTGGACAGTATGATAATTAGCTGTGCACAATCTTGTCTATGATGATTTTATTTTGACACCTTATTGATGTTTTTTTTCTTGTGTCAGTGCACTTCAGTACACAAATATGTAATTCTTGACAACGTAGATCACAACTAGTAAACTTTTATGACCTACATTGTTGTTTGGTGTCCACTATACATTCAGAACACAAGGTTGGTGTCTGCTGTACATTCAGAACACAAGGCTGGTGTCCGCTGTACATTCAGAACACAAGGTTGGTGTCTGCTGTACATTCAGAACACAAGGTTGGTGTCCACTCGTACATTCAGAACACAAGGTTGGTGTCCGCTGTACATTCAGAACACAAGGTTGGTGTCCGCTGTACATTCAGAACACAAGGCTGGTGTCCGCTGGTACATTCAGAACACTGAAACTTATTTTTCTTGGTCATTTAAAAGTCAGTTATCTTGCAACACAGTGCATTTTTCACTGTAGGGTCATGGCATGTTAAAATGCTAGAGAAAAATGATCTACTCTGCATTTGAAAATTAACCCCTCATGTCACAATTTGGTAAAAAATTTTCATGAACATACACTTATACATATGCATGATGTATTTTAACTCAAAAACCATCACAGAACTGAATGTGAGTTCATATAGTACATGTGCCTGAAACAGCAGTGTGGCAGGCACCTGTGTGTCAATCTGAGGAAAATAATGTTCTTACATGAACCTAATTATTGAGACTACATGAAAAAGACAAACTACTTGTATGAACTAACAAACTTTAGACTTATTTTATATCCATTAAATAAACAACCCAGTGTCATAGCTAGAAAAAAACTGAGTTTTGATGAGAAAGAACTGGCAGCAGCTGTGATACAGATAAGCTGATTTCTCAAATGCATACCACTTCAGTTCAGCACTGAAACTCAAATGATTAGCTCTTTAGAAGAACAAAATGTGAATTTTCAGCTAATTCATCTGAACAAACACCAGAGACTGTGTTTGTAAAAACCCTGGACAGCAAACAATTACCTTACAGATTGTTCTAATTGGGAAGTTAACAGCTCGTCAGTCAAGCAGGTACTTACACTGCTGAAGCTGTAGCCTAGTCCAATATGATGTCATTAATCTCCCAGGCTCAGTTAGAGGGACAGAAACAGCCTGACTGTTTTCAGTTAGGGCAGAACAAGTTAACAAATGCTGTTTCAAAGCAAACCACAAAACCAAATAGCATGTAATTTCCGAGAAACGCTGCTTATGACACTGGGACCTGAATTCAGGCTTTTTTAGGCTTTTTTTCACAATGTGTAAAATGGTTGCCATTGATCTTTAAGGAAGTCTTGACCAAACTGTGAGAGTTTGTTGTCAACCCAGGTATTGAAGTCTCCCAGATTAGTCTCTCTGGGAGACTCCAACACCAGTTTGGTGATGAAATCTGCAACTTGTGCAGGAATTCCTTCCCTTCCTCCGGAGGTCGGTAGATGAAAAGGATCCTACAACCTACACCTGCAAACCCCTGAGCAGCTGCACATTCAAAGGATCTCGCCTGCTCCCACCAGGAAGGCTATGGGGTTCAAGTCCCACTTAAAACAGATTGCCTCCCCCACGATCCACTCTGGGCAGTGTACCACCAAGTACCCAGCTGGAACAGCCGATTCCAGTACAGGGCTACACTTTCATCCAGCCAGGTCTCTGTGATGCAAGCCATATCGGATGTTGCAACAAGATCAGCAAGAAGAAAAAAACTGCAGTACTATTCATCAGCAACTTTACATGGCAACCACCATGTGGGGCCTCATTTAGTGATTAAACTAATGGCTTGCATTGAGAAACGTTATAAGCAGGTTGAGTGATATAATAACTCTAAACAGATCCTTGATCATGCCTCACCTTGCATGCAGTATCATGTTTTAGTCCCTATTTCTGCAGAAATTTGACATACAGCAATTTAAACGTAAACCTTATTCAATGCTTTGGTTTATAAGAAATAAACCTACAAAATACAGTTGCTTGATTCCGAGTACAGGATTGTACATAATGAAACATTACACTAGGAATATGTATGTTGTCTCCCCTTGAAACATAGAAACAGAGACTTTGATGGCAGATAAGGACCACTTGGCCCACCTAGTCTGCCCATTTCTCTACCTAGAGGATAAGCTGCAAATCCTATTTAACCAACAGCCTATTTCTTCCTACCCCCCTCAAACATTGCCTTATGTCTGTCCCATGCATTCTTGAATTCTCCCACAGTTTTAGACCCCACAACCTCCTGAGCAAGGCTGTTCCATGCATCCACCACCCTCTCTGTGAAAAAATACTTCTTCACATTGCCTCTGAGCCATCCCCCCTCTATCTTCAAATTGTGTCCCCTTGTTCTTGCACATCTTTCTGAAAGATGCTATCCTCTTGGACTTTGTTGATTCCACTGAGGTACTTAAACGTTTCTATCATGTCCCCCCTCTCCCTCCTTTCCTCAAGGGTATACATATTAAGCTCCTTTAGTCTCTCCTTGTATGGCTTCTCTTGTAGACCCTGCACCATTTTAGTTGCCCTCCTCTGAACTGCCTCCATCCTGTCTATGTCCTTGCGGTCTCCAGAACTGGATGCAGTACTCCAGATAGGGTCTCACCAACTGTCCGTACAGGGGGATAACAAATTCCTGTTTTCTGCTGGTGATGCCTCTCGCTATACATCCCAGTATCCCCCAGCCCTCCCTACCACCTTATCACATTGCTTGCCAACCTTAAGGTCATCTGATATGATTACCCCTAGGTCCCTTTCCATTTTTGTTGTTGTTACTACCCCCCAATTGTGTAATCTTCCCCTGGGTTTTTGTTTCCCAGGTGCATTATTTGCACTTCTTTGCATTGAATCCAAGCTGCCATACTTCTGACCATTCCTCCAACCTTGCCAAGTCCCTTCTCATGCTTTCCACACCTCCTTGTGTATCAACCCTGTTGCAGATCTTTGTGTCATCTGCAAAGAGGCATACTTTTCCTTCCAGTTCCTCTGCAATGTCACTTATAAAGACATTAAAAAGGACTGGACCCAGTACTGAACACTGCGGTACCCCACTAGTAACCCCTCTTTCTTCAGAGTGGACTCCATTTACAATTACTTTCTGTGTCCTGTTGTCCAGCCAGTGTTTTACCCAGGCTACCACCCTGGGACCCACTCCCAGGCTAGTTAATTTGACAATTAATCTTTTGTGTGAGACTGTGTCAGATGCCTTGCTAACGTCTAGGTAGGCCATGTCCACAGCCCCTCCCTGGTCTACTACTTTGGTCACCCAGTGAAAGAAATCCAATTAGACTCATCTGACATGACCTTCCCGCTGTGAACCCATGCTGCCTTGGATCCTGTGCCCCACTGGCCTCTAGGTACTCAACAATTCTTTCCTTCAGAAGTGATTCCATCACTTTCCCTACCACAGATGTCAGACTGAGAGGTCTGTAGTTTCCTGCCTCTGTCTTGGTCTCACTTTTGTGAAGGGGAATCACATCTGCCTTCCTCCAGTCCTCAGGTACCACACCATCCTCCCATGATTTGTTAAAAAGGGTAGTCGGTGGTGTCACTAGTTCCCTGCTTAATTCTTTTAGAATTCTGGGGTGAATTCCATCAGGCCCCATTGCTGTGTCCACCTTCAGTTTAAGGAGTTCTTTCAGAACTCTTTCTTCTATGAAAGGACTGGGATCGCCCCCCATCCAGAGTGCTTATGTTAATTGGATTAGGCACCTCCCCCACCTCCTCTTTTGTGAATACTGAACAGAAGTATTCAGTATCCCTGCTTTTTCACTGTCTCTCTCTGCCCACCCACCGTCCATTCTACTGAGCCTCACTATCCCTCCCTTTGTCTTTCTAAGCTCCCTGATATACCTATAAAAGGTTTTATCCTCCTTCTTAACCTAGTTGGCTATCTTTTCCTCAGTTGGGGCCTTTGCTATTCTGACTACCCTCCCTGCTTCCTTCTGCCTTAACTGGTACAGTTCTCTGTCCTGTTCCTTCTGTGTTTCCTTATACTTCCTAAATACTATCTTTTTCTCGCTAACCTTCACCGCCACCTCTTTTGAGAACCATAGTGGATTTTTCTTTCGTTTTGATTTGTTTATTTGCTTCACACAAAGGCTTGTTGCTTCTGATGGCAGTTTTGATATTTCCCCATTGTTGCTCCACCTCTCCTTCTAGCCTTTGCTAGTGCTGTTCTAAGGCATTCTCCCATCTTGCCAAAGTCAACCCTCCTGAAGTCCAGAATCCTCACTTTTGTATGGCTTGACTCTGTAGCTGAGTTTATCATGAGCCACACTGTTTGGTGGTCAGTCACTTGTTCCCAAATGGCTACCCACTTCTAGATCTGATATCCTCTCACTGTCCCCATTTGAGAGTACGAGGTCTAAGATTGCTGCCTCATGAGTAGGTTCCAAAACTAGCTGTCTGAGGCATGCCACCTGAAGGGCATCGAGAATGGCCCTGCTTTTGGATGTGGCTGCAGCAAAGGTGCTCCAGTTAACATCTGGCATATTAAGGTCCCCCATCAACAGTATCTCCCCTTTCTCTGCCATCCTAAGTATGCCTTCTATCATATCCTTGTCCATTCCCTCCCCCTGACATGGGGGTCTGTATACAACCCCAGTACGGATTGTGGTGCCATTTCCAGCCTCCTGTCCTTCCTGTTTACTCTTTTGTTCAGTTGCTTTTATCCCTTCCCTTAAATAGAGAGCTACTCCGCGCCCTCTTCTCCCCTCCCTGTCTCTCCTGTAGGTTGTATGCCGTGGTATGTTAACATCCCAGTCATGGTTCTCTGTGTACCATTTTTCTGTGACTGCTATGATATCCAGGCGTCCCTCCTCCATCAAGGTCACCAATTCAGGGAGCTTGTTGCCCAGACTACGGGCGTTGGTACTCATTACTCTCCATTTCTTGATGGCCTTACCCCTTTTTGCCCCATCCCTGTCCTTATTGCATTTGTCACTTTCTCCATTTACCCCTGCACTTCTCCCTGTCGACATCTCTATGTTGGTGTCTACCTCACTTAGTACCCTGATTTTCTTTTTTTTTTTTTTTTTTGGGGGGGGGAGGCTAGGATTTCCCTGCTCCTCTTCAGTGCCTCCCCCCTTGGCTAGTTTAAATGCTTGCCAATGAAGCATTTAAACCTATCACCTAGGATCCTGGTTCCCCTCCTGGACAGATGCAGATCATCACGCCAGTATATGCCTGCATCCCTCCAGGTGGACCCATAGTCCCCATTGAAGCCAAATCCCTGAGCTCTGCACCAAGTTTTCAACCACTGATTGAATCCTATGGTGTAGAGCACCCTAGCCTCACCCATGCCATAGACAGGCAGCACCTCCGAGAAGGCTACCGTGTGTGCTATTTGTCTAAGGCCCCTCCCCATCTCCACAAATGCTTCTTGCACTGCTCTGATCCCTTTCTTAGCCAGATCATTTGTCCCTAGGTGAACAGTGACATCCAGCTCCCTCCCCTGTGCAGCTGCTCCTGTGATCCTGAGGATTCACTCCCTGTCCCTCCAAGCCATGGCGCCAGGCAGGCACCTTACCTCCCTGTTCCCTTCCTCCCCCAGTTCTGCCTTCCTAACAATGGAGTCCCCCGCCAGGAGTTGTTTCCTTCCCCTGTGGAGTCCCATGCCACCCTCCTGTGGGTCTCCTTTGTGGAGGTTCCCAGCATCCTCCTTGGTCTCCACTGTGGGTGCCTCGATAGAGGAACCACACTTTTCCAGAACGGCATAGAAATTATGGAGAGGTACAGCTGGAGGGATGCGCCTCTCTTCCACCACCCTCACCCTCCCTGAGCCCATTGTGGTCCAACCGCTCCTCTTTCTTGGCAACCTCTGAGGCAACAACAGTGACCCTGATGGTCCCTGGGTGGGAGAGGAGGTCCCACAAATCCTGGCCAACTCAGCCAGGAGATGAGCACCCTCCTCCCTCAGCCCAGAGAGGTGCCTGCAGATGGGACAACACCGCATCCTCCAGAATGTCTCCCAGAAGATTGTTGCTCCACAGCCACTGTACTGCACCACTCCCATCATGTCTTATTTCTGGCCCCCTAATTGTTGTTTGGAATACTTACTCTTTCCTCTGTTTGTTGTTGTTTTTTTTTTCTTCTCTCCCTACTTGCCTCTGTGCCCTTATAGCTCCTGATCTTCCTGTTCTGAAACAAGAAGTTCCTATATTTCTCAGTAATCTCCTTATTTGCTCAGAGTCGAACCTCCAGCAGCTGGGGGGGGGGGAGATGGAGAGCTACTCTTACCCTTTTAGGATGGTGAGTCTTTGGTGGCTCTAATCACTCACTTCCTGCTCCCAAACAGGAAGTTCCTGTTGTCAGTCAAATCCTGTGCCTATAAAAGTAGAACTGCCTTTGTTGGGGGGGTGGAGGGGAGGGAAGGAGGACAATATAGTCCCAGTAGAGAAATTTAGTTCTACCAGCAGCTCCTTTCTCCTGGTGCTCTGCTTGTTCTCTGGCACTGCAGAAGCTATCTAGGGCAGTGTTTAAATCTGGTTTTAACCTGGCTCCTTCTAGCTAAGCCACTCCCCCTACTTTGCAAATCTTTCTACACTTAGTTAATTTCACAGATAATTCCCTTCAGCCACCTGTGACAAGCACCTAGATAGCTACACAGATAACAGATACATCCTTGGAACTATATGGGGGATACCAATATTTGTATATGTAACCCCTAGGTGGCGCTATCCCCAGGGGCTACTGCCCCTGCCTGCTTGGCTAGTAGCAGGTTAAGGGGCCTGAGTTCTGAAATGGGTGCCTCCACCCGGAGGTCCGGGTTGGTAGTGACCAAGCTAACCTGGGCATAGCCCTCCAGGGTGCTGTAACCCCTCTCCTTCCCCTCTAGTGGCCTGAACACTGTACAATAATCACTTTCACAATACCCCTGGTACACCAGACAAGTACCATACTGTTTGCACTTACAACCAGGGCTGGTTCCTCTGACTCGACCCTGGGGACCCCCTGTAAAACAAGGTTATACACAGCAAATCGCAACAGTACAGTACTTTGAGCACAAATTGGAACCACAGTCAGATTACTTGCAGAAAAAGTTAGTTCTGATTTTATTCAGGGGACTTGAACAAAGGAGGGGCGAAATCAGGTTAATTAGCTTAAAGGTTATATCACTCAAGCAGTTATGCATGCGCTTTAACTCCCCCCACACAGTCACACCTCTGGGTACCCAGGTGGAGAAGAGATGGCTAACCAGGACCGTTGCCCGGGGTTGGCCGGCGTTGCAGCTGGTTGGGACCCTGTGATGGAAAATGCAAAATGCACAGTACACACTATTTGTAATCCAGAGGACTCAGTTCGTAAAGGAAAAGAAGCAACAAGACAATCAGATGGCCCACTCAGATTAAGCTGTTGTTGCAGGGAGCTACCCTGGTATTTACTCACAATACCCAAGACTGGACACAGGCTGGACGAAACTCGAGATTGCAGGTGGTTGATCTGGAATGCCAGGAGAAGCAGGGCCCACACGAGTCACCAAGGCATCATTCCTGTTCAAGTGTGAAGCAGGGGGATGATCCCCAAGCAGGTCTCTCGTCGATGGCTTCTCTGTGCAGCATGTAGTCTGGCTGGGCCAGTCTGGCAAGGCCCAGACTGCATGGAGACAAATTCGGATGCAGTCTGTTTTGGGCTGGATACAGCATCCAGCAAGCAGAACACAGTTCACACAGTGGGAAACCAACTCACAATCCACTAGCAGCTCACAGCACATTTACATGTAAAGGAATTCTACTGTACTGGGCAAAATGCTCCCCGGTCAGAATCGCAAAGTCTCTGCACACACTGGGAGCTTAGGGGTAGCTGGAACTCCTGACAGGCCGATTGCATTCAGCAAAATCTTCGGTCTTCTTCAGGTTGAGCCTGTCCCACTTCAGTAGCTTACTTTAGTCACACAACTCGAATTCAGTCCGAAAACAATTCTCTTTCCCCTCTCAGGGCAGCAGGCAGACATGCAGGCCAAATCTCAGGCCTTTCCACAGAGACTGTCTCAAGCATCTTGCTTCTTCAGCTCCCAATTAGATCTGCCTTAAACAGCAGGCAGCTTGGGGATTTCCCTCAGATCCAAAAGGTTCGGTTGGCTAATTCGGCTGTCAGTCAAAGCAAGAGATCCCCCTTCAGTTGCAAAAGAGGCGCGAAAAGCCCAAAACTACAATTCCTACAGATTTTGACTTCAGACAGCTCCTGTAGTCCGGCTCCATTTTAGGTCCCACCAGAACTGATTAGTCCAATTCACAGTCTCGGGCCAAATAGTGGGGATAAACAAGACAGTCCTTGCTGCAAAGAAGGCAGGTTAGACAAACTACGTTATCATTAACACTCTAAATGATTTCCAGCAAATAGTTACATCTTTCAACAGAGCTCCCTCTCAGATTACTTATAAATGCAATCCAGGCAGCTCTTGGAGACAGTACACAGGGGCTATACAGGCGCTCTCTGGCAATACATATAAACTGCTAAAACGCAGTACACCAGCCGGGCAGTGAGCATTTAGGCAAGCTCAAGGAAGACTCTTCAGGAACCCCCATTTTTAGGGGGGTTACATATAAATTAAGTCTGTGAAAATACGTGAAATAGCTTTTTGCAGCAAGGCCATGGACAGCATCCTGTAATGTTTTTAGTTTAGTCTACAAAGAATCCCTTAAATGTAAGACAGTAAAATTGGCTATCAAGTCCATGAACTTGTGGAATCATAATTAAAAAGAACCGTTGCAGTAATAATAAAACTGACTTGATGTGGCATGCCTTTGTACCCAATAACAAAAGTAGCCTAATACAATGTATAAGCTATCTGGAATAGTTAACATAATTTGGATTTAAGAATGTTTGGGATAGACTATCCCATGCATGGATAGACAAAGGGAATCTTAGAAGCAAGAGGGGGGTGTAAGCTGGAGACCAAGTAGGGTCTTATGTGGCACTATAGGTAGGGAATTTAGGGCAGGCTAGGTGGGCCGAGTGGTTCTTATCAGCTGACAACTTTTATGTTTCTATGTATTATGAATCTGTCTTTCAAATTTGCAGTCCCATAATACAAACAGAATCTTACAATTGCAAGAGAATTACGTGCAGTATCTCTGTAATAAGGAGCCAGCAGTAAAACCAAAAAACTTGATTAGGTAATAGTTATAGATTTTTAAAAGCATTCTAAATTTTAAGTTTGTCAGTTCCTAGCTATTTAACTGTAGGAAATGTATGCTGCCTTAAAACAATTCAACCACATAAGTTAAATAGGATGTACCTTGCAAAGCGAGCGGCTCGAATGGAAGTTAAAATGTATATTAATTGCGTTATAGATCAAGAGAGCACCCCTGAACAATTGGAGAACTCCTTTGTGCATGAGGCACTCATTCTGTGAAAAATGTCTCACATGTAGCTGCCCTGCAAGTGGGCACATTCGAGCTGTTTGTTTAAATTTTAATATATTATTGCTTGCTCTCAATCAGTAATATACTAACACACCTGCTGAGACCACTCTTACAGTTGGAAGAGTGGTCTCAGTTTCATTCTTAGGGTATCAGGACCACTCACCTTTGGTTTGTGGTTCTCGTACTGTGAGAATGCACATGAGATCACTCTTACAACAGGAAGAATAGTCTTGGTGACTGTATTAACATGTATTGTCCTCCCACTTATGCCATGATAGGCTGACATCTTGATCTCAGTGGTAGAGAACCCCAACAGCAAACTGGATCACATAGATGCTGCCATTTCATATGAATCACTGGGGAAAGATACCCACAATAAGTATACAGCACAAGGCTGCTGTTCACTTATTTTTTTTTTTCTGAACACATTTTTCCCCCGGGCACAGGCTGAGACCTCCTTCCACCAATGCCAAGCCCCTATTACTACTCGTTGAGACCCCACTCGCCAAGCAGTCTTGGACCCAAGGCCCACCCACAGCACACTTCTGTGCTGCCCCCTAGCTTGCCCCCCCCTGCCCAGGGTCGCATAACCTTCAGCCACTTCGGCATGTCTTCCCTGCTGTCTAGATACCCACAGCAGAGGTGAAGACCTGGGGTGATCCCTGGATACAGGTACTGGTCTGATGGTGAGCATGGAGGGCGGGCAGAGGTATATCTGTGACACTTGGACAGCTGGTTCTGATTACTCTATGATTTTTGTAATATAAAAAATGTAGTACGATTGTCATGAGAAATCCTGTGCTCCTGTGATGCCCCGCCCCCGGTATCACTTCAAAGGACAGGGTATGTAAACGGATCTCTGTAAGGTGATTAACTTCCCAGTTTTCTTTGAAGCCAGGAACTAAAATATCCATTTTATGACTTCTTCAGAGGAAGACCAGTTAATTTCACCTGGTGTTACAAAGCATATTACACCTCAGTGAGATCTGGCAGAGTTAGTCATAGAAAGTCCTCTGATGTGTTTGAAAAGCAGGAAAACACAATCGATCAAAGAAGAGCAGGAAACCACTCCAGATCAGAGTAATATTGGAAATGAGTTTTTGCTTATGTCATCATATTTAAAATACCTCCTGAGTGATAAGACATCCTGGTTGTATAATTTTTAATAAACTGAGGAGGAGCTGGGTGACATCATGGAGGAGGCAGGTTCAAAGACTGTTTTTTAACTATGCTGTGGCTGAACTTTAGTGACATTCTTGTTTGGACTCCCTGAAGCAACAACATCTACTTCAAGCACTGTTAGAAGATATACATTAGATAGACTAGTCTAATTGTCTGGTGGTAGGAATTTGTTTGCCCTTTTGTAAACCTTGTTCTTTTAAGTGATTTTATGCATTGTGATATATTGTTCTGTGTTTACATTTTTCATTTTTATCTATTTTAAAGTAAACCTCTATTTTAAAGAGACTGCTTGGTGTGCCTTCGAAATTCTGTCTTTGACAAGTGAAGCATATATGGTTTAAGTTGACACTGTGCATAGCTTAATGGTAATACCAAACTGGGAAAAGGTAAAAGTTTATCTGAGATCTTTCATAGAGTTTTTATGGGTTCATTTTGTACACCTGGCTAGGTGCCCATAGGCGAAAGATATCTGACATCCCTGAAGAGGAGAATTATCTGAGCCTGTACATTGGGTACGCTAGCAAGAGGGTCACAGTTTGAATCCCTCCAGAATTTGGGACCAAAGGTGATTCAAACCCACAAAACAGACAGGAGGGTTACCCTGTTCTGTTCCTGTTCACAGTACTGCGCTCGGAGGTTGGCATTGTGGGAGCAGAGGTCCTGACCTGCTGAGTGGGGTTCTGACAGATTTGGTTGGCAGCAGTGCGGATAATTTTGGTATTACAAGCTTTTATGGTTCAGTGTGTCAGCTTCATACTGTATGGCTCACTTGCAAAAAAAGGCAGTGATTTATTTTTTTTTTAAAAAAGGAAACAGAACTATATCACTTGGATTACAGTCAAGTTCCTACCTGTTTTATTTATTTTTTTTCTCTAAAGTGCAAGTTAGAGTAGCTGTAGTTAGGGAAGAAGATGGCTTCCAACTACAGCAGGCACACTGCAGACCACTTAAAGCAGTTGTGCAGGGACAGAGGAGTCCTGTACGAGGTGAAAGCCACCAATCAGAACCTCATGGATGCCCTGATGGTAGCAGATACCCAGAGCATCAAGTCACAGACAGTGACTGTAAGGGACTGAACCTTAAGTGTGAAAGGACTAGCGGCCAGTGCAGTGTCCAGATCCGATGAGGGCAGCAGGGCCAGTGCTAGCGAAGCTCCAAGGCAGGAGGGGAAGGTCACCAGTATTCTGGAGCCAGAAGTACTCAGGCTGCAGACTGAGTTGCGCAGAATGGAGCTGGAGTTCCAGAGAGAAGAGAAGCAAGAACAGCGAGCTGCAGAGGAGAAGAGGGAGCGAGAACAGCGAGCTGCAGAGGAGAAGAGGGACCGGGAACAGCGAGAGGTAGACCGTGAGGAGCGTGAACACCAGCAAGCTGCAGAGGAGAAGAGGGACCGTGAACAGCGAGAGGCAGACCGTGAGAAGTGTGAGAGCCAGAGGCGACATGAACTGGAGAAGCTACGACTCCAACCACCAGCAACAGAGCAGGTAAATGGCTTAGGTTTAACTGGGTCTACAGGACTGGGTTACAAATTGAATTCCAAATTGATAGCCTAATTTAAAGAGGGGGAGGATATGGATGCCTTTTTAAATTCTTTTGAAAAAGTTTGTATTCAGGCTAAAATTCCTTGGGAGTCCAGGAGCTTCCAGCTATCCTTGCTACTTACCAGGAAAGCTCGGGATGCATTGAGCCAAATGGACAATGCAGACAGTAATGATTACAGCAAACTTAAAGCTGCACTGTTAAAAAAATTTGAGTTAACTGCTGAATCATACAGAGCTAAATTCCGTAAGCTCAGGAGAAGCCCTGACATGAGCTATGAGGAGCTAGCCACAAAACAACTTCAGTTTTTAAAACGTTGGTGGGAAGAAATTGAAGCAAACTGTAGATCTAATAAAATCACATTTTCAATTTTAACAGTTTTTTTGGGCATGCCTAGCAGAGTTGAAAACCTGGCTGGAGGACCGAGATCCCAAAACCGTGCAAGAGGATGCTAAACTCTCAGACTGCTATGCCAAGAGCAGACCTGCTCTGAGAGCGAATGGGGTGGTCATGGCAGCACAGAAACGGAAAAGCGCGCCTTCAGGGCAGCTAAAACCCTCACTGCCTCCACTGAAAAACGTTAGCCCCAGGTTTCAGAGAGAGATTTCTCTGAGAAAAGATATGAATGTTGGTTGTGTAAAGAAACTGGGCATATAGCCAGACAGTATCCCAAAACAATGAGCAATATGCAAGATGGTGCCAGGAAGGAAGTGGGTTGTTTGTGTCCCTGGAAGCATGCCTGTGAACATGAGGGAACACAAGCACCCAGTCATGGTGAATGGTATACAGATGCAAAGGTTAAGGGACACGGGCATCCTGACATTGGTAAAAGGGGATCTGGTACAGCCTGGTCAGATTGTACCCAATAAATATGTCACTGTACAAAATTTTACTGGTGGGGAGAAAACATTGCCCCTCGCTAGTGTTCTAGACTGGGGTGAAACAGGAGGAACTGTGCAACAGGTGGCTGTAGCCAAAATGTTAGCAGTGGACACCATCCTTGGTGACACTCTCCAACAGGGGATGGTGTGTGCAGTTACCCGTAGCCAAGTGGCAAGGGAAAATTATAGTTTCCTGAACCCCACAGAAGCCATTGTGGAAACCACTGGGAGGCTGGTTCCCCAGCCTGTGTCTCCTAATATGGAGACTAATAAAAAGGAGGGTTGAAATTTCCCCAGTAGCAGTTAACCACGCAGCTACAGAGTGTTACTCCGAAGAGGGAGTGGCGACCCATTGTCAGAGGGTTAGGGATGACAGTGATCCTGAGTGCCCTGACACTAGTGCTAGGGACCCTAGTTTAGAGACTGAAGGGGACCTTTCCCATGCCTTGTGAATGTGTGAGGAGTTTGCAGCTGCTCAGAGAAGTGACACTAGTCTAGAGAAGCTGAGGGCTTGGGCAGACTGACGGAGCACAGGGAGGTAATGGCAGACAAGGTTTATTGGGAAAATGGACTGATGTGTACTCAGGCTGTGAAGACAGAGGGAGCGGTGCTAGGCAGGCAGCTTGTTGTTTCCCAGGGGTATCATGAGCAGTTGCTCATGATTGCACATGATATTCCCTTGTCTGGTCATCTGGGAATCGTGTGCACTACGCAGTGTTTGGCCCAGAATTTCTACTGGCCCAACTTCACCCAGCAGGTGAAGGAGTATTACAGGTTTTGTGACCGGTGCCAAGAAATAGGGAAGGCGGGCAAGAAAACCCAAGCCGCCCTGATTCCATTGCCCATAGTGGAGGAGCCATTCCAGAGGGTAGGAATGGATATTGTGGGGCCTTTAAATACCCCCAGCTCCTCAGAGAAGAGAGTCATACTGAGTGTGGTGGATTATGCCACCCGGTACCCAGAGGCAGTCGCCCTATCCTCACTGAGGACAGACAAAGTGGCAGATGCCTTACTTGGGATTTTCTCCCGTGTTGGGTTTCCGCAGGAGGTTATTACCGATCAAGGGGGTCCTTCATGTCAGACCTGATGAAATGTTTATGGGAGAAGTGTGAGGTGGTGCAGAGATGCACTACACCGTATCACCCACAAGCCAGTGGGCTTGTGGAAAGATTTAATGGTACCTGGAAGTCAATGCTCCGGGCGTTTGCTGAACAGCATGGGAGGGACTGGGTGAAATACCTTCCCCACCTGTTCGCATACAGGGAGGTGCCCCAAGAGTCGACAGGATTTTCCCCCTTCAAACTCTTATATGGACACTGGGTACGACGGCCCCTAGACTTGATCCGGGAGGACTGGGAAGGCAAGCATGCCACCCAGGGAACTCCCAGAGTGGATTATGTTCTTAGGTTTAGGGAAAGGCTGAAGGAGCTTATGGGGATAGGCCAGAGCAACCTGGCAGCTGCCCAACAGAAACAAAGTGTGGTACAACTGCAGAGCCAGAGCTCGCTCTCCATGGTGGGTCAGAAAGTCATGGTCCTTATTCCGGTCCGGAAAGACAAGTTGCAGTCTGAGTGGGTAGGACCGTACAAAGTAGTTAGGAAGGTAAATGACGTGAACTATATTATAGAGTTACCTGACCAAAGACAGACAGAAAGGATGTTCCATGTCAACATGATGAAGCCATGTGCTGATAGGGCTGACATGGTGTTTGTAGTGTGTAGTCCTGGGAAGGGGACGGACGAAGGAGATCCCCTTCTGGACTTGCTGGAAGAAAGTAAGCGGGAGTCCTCTGTGGAGGCAGTTAAATTGTCTCCCCAGCTGGCCCCGGAGAAGATCCAGGAAGTAAGGGAGGTTTTAGCAGACTTTGCCCCATTGTTTAGCGCCAAGCCTGGACTAACCCCCTTAGCGATGCACAATGTGGAGACAGAGACACAGATGCATACTCGGCGGACAGCATATCTGGTGTCAGAGGCTGTCCAAAAGGACATTAAGAGGGAAGTGGAGGAGATGCTGGATTTAGGAGTAATCCAGAGCTCCCACAGCCCCTGGGCCTCACCCGTAGTCTTTGTGCCCAAGCCAGATGGCTCTACTCGTTTCTGTGTGGACTATCATGGACTGAATGCAATCACGAATTCAGACGCCCACCCGATGCCCTGGACGGACGAACTCCTGGACAAGTTGGGAGGGGCGACCTACCTTACGACCATTGACCTGACCAAAGGGTATTGGCAGGTACAGTTAACGGACAGAGCTAGGGAGAGGTCAGCCTTCATCACTCTGATAGGCTTATTTGAGTTTAAAGTAATGCCTTTCGGAATGAAGAACGCCCCAGCCACTTTCCAAAGGTTGGTGAACCAGGTGTTAAATGGTGCTGAGGAGTACACTGTGGTGTACCTGGATGACATTGCCATCTTTAGTGCCAGCTGGGAGGAACACCTCTCCCACCTTAGGGAAGTGCTAGGCAGGATACAGAGGGCCGGGCTCACTGTCAAAGCTGAGAAGTGCCAGGTGGCCATGGGAGAAGTGGCATACCTCCGGCATGTGGTCGGCCGGGGAGAGCTCCGTTCTAACCAAATAAAAATATTGGTCATCCAGGCGTGGCCCAGACCAGAAAAACAGAAGCAGGTCAGGCATTTTCTAGGGACAGCAGGGTACTATAGGAAATTTGTACCCAATTACAGTGCCCTGGCTGCTCCCCTATCTGACCTGGTAAAGAAACGGATGCCAAAGAAAATTACCTGAGACCCAGCCTGTGAGAAAACCTTTACCAGATTGAAGGAGGCACTGTGCAGTGCTCCTGTTTTGACAAGTCCTGACTATAGAAGACCCTTTATAGTTCAGACTGACGCCTCAGACATGGGTATTGGGGCAGTACTGAATCAGACATTCAACCAAGGGAAAGATCACCCTGTAGTGTACCTGAGTAAAAAGTTACTTCCCAGGAAGCAGGCATACTCTACTGAGGAAAAGGAGTGTCTTGCCATAGTGTGGGCCCTAAAGAAGTTGGAGCCATACTTGTATGGGCAGCATGTTGTGGTACAAACTGACCACAACCCCCTGGTTTGGCTGACGCAAATGGGAAAGACTAATGGTAGATTGTTAAGATGGAGTCTTGCTTTGCAAGGGTATGACATGACAATCTTACATAGGGCTGGAGCGAAAAATCAGAACTCAGATGGCTTGTCTTGTGTCTATGAGGAGTGAGCTGATTTGGGAAGCTCACCCCATGCAGGGGATAAAGCCCCCAAATTCAGTTTAGGTGGGGAGGATTGTGACACTTGGACAGCTGGTTCTGATTACTCTGTAATTTTTGTAATATTAAAAAAATGTAGTGTGATTGTCTGTCATGAGAAATCCTGTGCTCCTGGGATGACTCCGCCCCCCGGTATCACTTCAAAGGACAAGATATGTTAAACAGATCTCTGTAAGGTGATTAACTTCCCAGTTTTCTTTGAAGCCAGGAACTAAAATATCCATTTTATGACGTCCTCAGAGGAAGCCCAGTTAATTTCACCTGGTGTTAGAAAGCATATTACACCTCAGTGAGATCTGGCAGAGTTAGTCATAGAAAGTCCTTTGATGTGTTTGAAAAGCAGGAAAACGCACTAGATCAAAGAGGGGCAGGAAACCACTCCAGATCAGAGTCATATTGGAAATGAGTTTTTGCTTTTGTCATCCTATTTTATTTATTTATTGATAAATATCGGATAACACCTTTGAGTCAAAGACTCTTTTACAAAGGTTCCATGTCATACATAAGAAGAGACAACAGTGTACAGAGTAACAAGTAACATAGTAGTCAAACACAGTGGTTACAGAATGGTTGTAGAAGATTACAGAAAATACAAAGAATATAAAAAATAGCAGCTGGGAATAAAGGTTGCAGGTATATGCATAGCATTTCAGGGCGATGGCACTAGCCATGCCCACACGTTATTCGTTGGCCAAGGCTGGACAGAGATGTCCATTGTCATGGTATAGGCATGCTCAGGGGCGGCAGACCAGAGTTTGGTCCATAGACATGGGAGATGGGAGGTGGTAGAAAAATGGAGGGTCAGGTTTAGGGGCAATCACATACTGATCCTTGGGTAATAAGGTCCATTAGTTGGTACTTGAACCGACCAAGTTTGGGTTCAGTGAGAAGGGAGTTTGGGAGTGAGTTGAGCCAGGTTGGGGCCAGATATCGAAACGTTCTTTGGCTAGAGGTGGTTTTGCAGCAAGGTACCCTAAAGTGGGTAGTTGCTGACTGCCGTGTGAGGCAACTGGACAGTGGGGCCTGAAGTACTGGAGTGAGGGCTGGAGGGAGTAATCCTGAGGTGATTTTCTTTGCGAAGAGGCAGGCCTGGTACTTTAGCCTCCCATGGAAGTTGAGCCAGTTTGCTGAGGCGTAGAGGGTGCATGTATGTGTGAGTCTAAGACAGCCTGTAGCAATCTGCAGGCCTTATTGAGGGCCAGTCTAATCTTGTGTAGGTGGGTGGTGTCTGCCGCACCATAGATGATGATACCATAGTCAGTTAGGGATAGAATAGATGTAGAGATGACTAGGCGGAGAGATTCAGGAGGCAGGCAGTGCTTATAGCAGTGAAGGAGACCAATACGTACGTTGACAGCGGTGCTTAGTAATCTGATATGGTCATGGAAAGTGAGACCTGTGTCTAGGGTGATGCCAAGGTATTTGAAAGTGTTAACCTGTTCAAGGGGGTCATTTAGTGAGTTCAGAATGTGCAAGGGTTGTCTAGGTTCTTATTTTAGTGGTGTGCAAACATCATGGATTTAGTTTTTTTGTGATTTAGTACTAACCTATGCTGAAAGAACCAGGATTCAGCTTCAGAGAAGGATTTCTGGAGTGCCGAGCGGAGGGCTGTGGGATCAGTGTGAGAGTTGTAGAGGACTGCATCATTAAAAAATACATCCTGAGTGATAAGACATCCTGGTTGTATAATGTTTAATAAACAGAGGAGGAGTTGGGTGTCATCATGGAGGAGGCAGGTTCAAAGGCTGTTTTTTAACTATGCTGTGGCTGAACTTTAGTGACATTCTTGTTTGGACTCTGAAGCAACATCTACTTCAAGCACTGTTAGAAGATATACATTAGATAGACAAGTCTAATTGTCTGGTGGTAGGAATTTGTTTGCACTTTTTTTAAACCTTGTTCTTTTAAGTGATTGTATGCATTGTGATATATTGTTCTGTGTTTACATTTTTCATTTTTATCTATTTTAAAGTAAACTTCTATTTTAAAGAGACTGCTTGGTGTGCCTTCGAAATTCTTTCTTTGACAAGTGAAGCATATATGGTTAAAGTTGACACTGTGCATAGCTTAATGGTAATACCAAACTGGGAAAAGGTAAGAATTTATCTGAGGTCTTTCATAGAGTTTTTAAGGGTTCATTTTGTACACCTGGTTAGGTGCCCATAGGCGGAAGATATCTGGCATCCCCCGAAGAGCAGAATTATCTGACCCTGTACATTGGGTACGCTAGCAAGAGATTCACAGTTTGAATCCCTCCAGAACTTGAGAAAAAAGGTGATTCGAACCCACAGAACAGACAGGAGGGTTACCCTGTTCTGTTCCTGCTCACAGTACTGCGCTCAGAGGGTGGCACTGTGGGAGCAGAGGGCCTGACCTGCTGAGTGGGGTTGTGACAGTATCATTTAACTAATCCTGCCCCGATTTTCTCCTTTACTCCTGCCCCCCCCAAGAGTGTACCATGTCAGTGGGTGCTGGCATGCCAATGCACCCAACTGATGTCAGCACTCACTCCAGCTTACTCTTCCAAAAGCTTTCCCCTGCACCACCACCTGTGGTCACCCAGGTAGCAATAGAAAATTGGCCCTGTGAGTCCACCATACCTAGAGGAGCAGAACATCCGCTGGGGAGCGCGATCCTTCCCCTTCTCGCTTCTGAACCTGGGTCATCAGAATAGCAAGCTCTAGTGCTACCACTGTGCCGGTGGGCCAGCAGACTGCTCTTGACTTCTACATAAAATCAAGTGTGGTCTACATATTTAGTAAGCAAACCACCACATCTTATTGAAGTAAACTTTAGCTCGAATGCAAGGAAGTAGCAGTTCAGTTCAGACTGGTGTAAAAACAAAGCACATTGCCAGGGGAAGAGCTAACAGGTCTCCATTTTCTATGCTAAAATCTTTCTTAATTGCCTTCAGTTGTTGGCCTGACTTCACAATCACCATATTGTAAAATCTTGCCATCATGCAAAACTTGTCTTGCAGGCAGTTGGTGTGTGTGTGTGGGGGAAATACCCAGCTCTCTAAGGCCACTATGAATGGCATCAAAGCTACACCAGTGCTTCTGCATAGCACTGCTCAAGTCAGGGAAATGGTGAAAAACTCATCCATCAGAAAGCTTGAGGATTCTAACCGATTCTGGTTTTGCAAAGTCATGACTCAAATATGGACCCCTGTTGTCACTCTAAGCATAGTCCTAGATATGTCTGAATTTTTCAGACGTTTTCTCAGGGTGATACAGTATGCCCTGGTAATCAGTTTGACCCTATCCAAATTAAACAAGTACTTACGACTGCTTTTGCATGTAAATGAGTGGATCCTACCCCCTCTGTTTCCTCTGGGAGACCCAAAAACAGAAGTTTGGAGAATGGGCCCTGTTCTCAAGCTGCTGAATTCTGGCACAAAACAGCCTGTTCTCCTTTTACTATGCTGAAACCACTGTCACTGATGTGTTTATGGTTTCTGTGATGGATTTATTGTCTGTGCCCATCAAGTTCTCTTCACTTTCTAAAACAATTACTCTCATGTTAAAGCATTTTATTTTTTATCTAGCTCTCTCGTTGTCTTTAGTATGGCCTTACTTACTGGTTCTCTCTCACCTTCTTCACCAGAAGCAGTGTCACCCCTGCTGGTGCTTTCTGCAGAACTCATAGTAGGCTTTTGACGCCTCCCTCGGTCTGGTCCTGCTTCGGGGTCAGAAAAAGAGCTGTGAGTAGCCAAGTCACTACTCTACAGGGGCACTAAGTTTAATTACTGATAGCAAATGAAAAAAGGGATGAAAGAAACAAAAGACATGTAGGGGTATTGGTAGGCTAACAGAAGAAATGCCGACAGTCACTAAACAGGAAAGGGACCCAAGTATATTTTTCCTTCTATAGCTACAGTACATTGTTCTTATGCTTAGTGACTGTGCCTTCTATTATGACTTATTTCAACTGAAGCCTCTATCAGTTTTTGGTAGAACACTGAGTTTGGACTAGATGGTGTCGTGGTAACTCTTTTTCTTTCACCCCTTATTCAGCTCTCGGACAGATAGCCATGGCGGAAAATCCATCATTTTGAGGCTTGAGCTTCAGTATGTTTCTTCCATCAGACTCTGGGCATAGTAGCTCTGAGCTTGGTTTTGATGGACTCATGTTGTCACTTTAATTTAGGTTTAGACGCTTCCTTGTTTTTTAAGCATCAAACTTATTGTAGCTTACATATCAGTCAGTGTGTTGCATTTTTTGCCTGTTGGCTATATTGCCATTATGTTCTTGGGGTGAATTTCTATAGGGGCAAGTTTACCTTTTCTTTTATGTAGTTATTGCAGCAGTTTAAATAGTAATCTTTATGAGGGTGTTGTTCTTCCTACTTGGCTCATTCTTCCTACTGGATACACGTAATGCCGCTAAAGAGGCTAGCAATTTATTAAAGATCTTTTCATTCACAGTTGTCTTTTTTTAAGAATCCCCCTCACTTCTACTGTACAAGAACGCATGGTATAAATATAGTTGTATATCAATTTATTTGTAGTATAGCAATACTTTGTTTTGTACCTTTCCTATTCCATGTATGAGAAAGTGGATATATATATCTATATACATATAGATATATATATTTTTTCAACTTTATTTCTGTGCCCCTACCTTCCTGAACTCTTTCAGGAGTGGTCACTCGAAGTGTATCCTGTTCCCGCCCACCTGAAGCCCCCTCTCGCACCTCCGGGAGAGACCCCTCCATCTACTCTTGCTAGCCACCTGCCTCCCCCCCGGCTCTGAGTCCCCTGAGGTGGGACCACCAGATTACTCCTTCTGGCACTCTATCTACAATCAAGTCTGGTGGCACGAGACAGTGGAGATCAGAGGAGCGAGAGGTTGAGCGTGACATTGGGCATGGTGGTCCGACCCTTCGTCACCTATCAGGAGGCAGAGAGGATTTTCTTGTTAGGTGTTACGCCCTCACCCCAACCCCCCCAGACCGAGCCAAGTTTGCCATGACGCCAGGGGATGTCTGTCGTGGCTCCGCATCCCTCTGTGCGTGCTGTGAGTGTAGCAGTACCTCTGGTCACCACCGGAGGCCACTGCGGTGCCAGACAATCCCCCTGGAACCCCCTGAGGGAGGAGAGCTGTCCTCTGAACGCTCGATCCTCCCTCTCTCCTGCCGACCCCCGGCGGCCCAGGCTTGTTCCCAAACCTGGGTTCGCCGGCACAGTGCAAGGTGTGGCATCCAGCACCTCAGTGCCACCGGGCCGGTGAGAAAGTGGATATTATCTGTTTTATGAGAAAATAAACACACTTTTAAGAAAAAAAAAACATGCAGGACTGGTGCCCTGTTTTAAAATGGAGAAATGAGCACTCTAGAAACAGTCATAAAGTTTTGACTATTTAAAAGGCAGCATTTGAAAGTAGAACAAACAGTTTTCTTCCTGTTTGCATCCGTTACCTTTTAAACTGTTAAAAGTTTGTCTAAAAGGCAGTTTCAGTGCAACAAGAGTTTATATTAACTTACCCTAGTTGAGACTCTCAGCAGCTAGCTAACTACTGTTTCCGTGTAGGCAGGGTGCGAAATTCCTATACTTTATGTGCCCCAGGGCAGGCACTTTTGCTTCAGGACACCTAAAGCTGTTTAGTGCCTGCCCGTTTGGGCACCTAAAGTATTTCAGCAGAGTTCCGTTTTTTTTTTCTCCCCACAGAGTTCCGTTTTTTTTTCCCAGACCTTGCCGGTTTTTTTTCTTTTTCCTTGGGGGCAGGGGAGCCAGCAGAGTAACGCAGACGCAGAGCTGACATCTGTAGAGCCGATCACGAGTCTGCTCGTCTGGATGTCAGCTGACTGCTTGTCTGCAACACACATGGAGGGAACGAGTTTAGAGCAGGTTGATGTGCCCCCATTACAGTTGACTGGCACACAGATCAGCCAGTCAATTCTTCATGTGTCCTCAGTCACTGTTGGAGTGGGCTACAGCATATGCACCAGTAGGTGCGCTTATGTGGGTATCCTGCCCCTCCAAACAGCGTGATGCAAGGACCGAGCATAGCGCGCCATTCCGTAGACTGCATTCATGGAGACAGGCTGCCTGCCAACCTGAACGATCGCGATCAGAAAATAAATAACCAAAAGCTCTTTTAAGAGCTACTTTTCTCTTTAACCACTCTCCCAGAAAAACGGGACTGCAAAGGAGGGAGTCGGGGGATTGTAACTTGTAAATTGGAGCAGCTGGGGAGGAGAGGAGTGTGTCTGTGTGAGACTAACGTGGGTCACTCTGCAGTCAGGACTAAAGAAAATCTGCAGAAAAGAAAGGAAATCTGTTGGGGGATTAAACTGCAGAAAGAAGGGAATGGAAGGAATTTTAAGTTAGGAGAGGTACAAAGGAGAGGAGACAATTCAGCAGGATAAAAAACAGGCAGTAAACAGAAAATAAAAAGCAAAGCAAACAAATCTATCTAAATTAATCAGTCTGCTCAACTGCTCTACAATTTCTAATAAAACCAGTGGCAGCAGCAGTCTGTAATATCAGGGGAGGGGACACTGAATGCAGGCTTGTGGTGAAGCACTGCAGAGACTAGTCTAACTGCACATGCACTATATATCCAGCCAAGTAACTAAAAGTAATCTGTTCTGGGTTGGCCTTTTGATTTGTTATAGAGACAGTACAGAGAGTCAGACTAGCACTGCCTGCAGTCTCTTTGAACTAAAGGAGCTCAGTGTTGCTCAGTCAGCTCACCCAGTCTATAAAAAAGCTGCATTCATTTACAAACTTCTCTGCACTAACTTAAATGTAAATCTACTGTTCCATATTTTCTACTAGCTAGGTACTGTGTGTGTGGAGGGACTAACTAAAATCTGGACTAAATACTGAAACAACCAGGATCAGTGTGTTATAAAAAATAAAATTGCTGAGTGTGGACTAAACTAAATGTAAATCCAGGGACCAGTTATAAAAAAATCTATTTAGCTACTGTGTGGACTGAGAACATTTAATTAAAAGTAATTGTTTAATAAAGTTCTAAAAGCTTTTGAACTTGGAACACCTAAAACTCAGGGGGTCTACTATTACTCTACTAGCTAATAAAGCTACTTTATGTGGAGCTGACTATCTCAAATCTAAATACTGTTATTAAAAATATCTCATTGTGAGTACGGACTGTCTAAAATCTCTAGCTTTTACAGGCTACACTGTCTGTGGACTGTCTAAAATCTGTATACTGTTATAAAATAATCAGACAACACAGTCAGGTTTTCTTAAGTTTATTATAAAAAAACACTTTTTCCTTGTTGCATTTATTAATACTGTGTAACATAAATAACAAATTCTTAAAATCAGTATTCACAAGTTCAACTCCGAACAGCCAGGCAGACACCATGAGTCTTTTTAAATTTGGATTTAAGAGAAAGCGTTTTGATGAGACTGCGGGAGCTGACTCGGATTCACTAACACCAAGTACTAGTACTACTACTACAGGCACAGCTATAACACCACCATCTCCTTGCCCAGACAATGAAACTGTTATGACCACTGAAGTTTCCTCAAGTGCTACTGCTTGTACTGAAAGCCAAGTTAAGGCCCTGAAAGTTAGAAAATTTCAGGAATCCTGGAAAAAAGGCAGGAAGTGGCTTACATATGACACCGATAAATGTGCCATGTTGTGTACATGGTGTCAGAGTTATGATAAAAGCCAAAGCAAAAATAATTTCAGAACTGGATGCAGTACTTTTAGAGTACATATTATCTCGGCACATGAAGTGTCCATAGCACACAAAAATGCTGAGAGGGCATACATTGCAAATAAAACAAAAGTTGGAGAAAGACCAATAGAGAAATCCATACTATTTATGGAACAAAAAGAAATGGATCAAATTTGTAAATTGTTCTGTACTGCATATTACGTTGCTAGGACCGAAAGGCCTTTCAGGGATTTTCCTGGGTTGATAGATTTACAAAGAAGAAATCATGGGGATGATGCTATGAGTCACAGTTACAGCAGTGACAAGCAATGCCGTGTCTTCATTCACTGTATTGCCCAAGATATTCAAAGCACTACTGCTAGTCTACTACAAGACAATGACTTCTTTTCTTTTCTTGTTGATTCCTGCACAGATAAAAGTGTGACTGAGGAGGAGGGCATTTATGTACGTGTTTTGAAAATGGCCTACCTGTAACAAGATTTCTTGCCTGAAACCAGTCAGTGTCCCTAATTCAGAAAGCATTTTAAATACTGTGATTAATGCTTCAGAGGGTGAAGGTGGTTTAAGGGATGGTGGTTGGAAACATAAGCTGATAAGTGCGGCATCTGATGGTGCTGCTGTAATGTTAGGGAGCACTTCAGGTGTCCTTAGTCGAATAAAACAAGATTGCCAGTGCCACACCTCATTGACATACATTGCTGTGCACATCGTTTGGAAGCTTGCTGTAAAGGATTTGTTCAGAGACTGCCCATTTTACAAGTCATTAGAACAACTTCTGCTGAACATTTACTCATTTTACCACAGATCACCAAAAAGTTGGAAAGGCCTACAGGAAACAGGATCCCTTTTAAATATTATGTGGTCAAACCAGTTAACACTGGTGGCACTAGGTGGAACACACAGAAGAACGGGCCATTTCTGCCCTTGAAAGGAATTGGGCTGCATTAGTGCCTCACCCAGACATGTGTCACTGACAAACAAGCAGGATCATGGCGAAAGCACTAGGAATACTTAAAGTGCTTAAGACTTTAAAATGTGTTATATACATGAACTTTCTGAAAGTGTTTTTTGGTTACTTATCTGCTCTTAGTCTGTGCTTTCAGCAAGAGGATGCCACTGTTGAAAAAGTTCACAGCAGAGTAGAAAGCACAATTCAAAAACTAAATGGTCTCTCAAATCAAGAAACTCTTCACCGCATAACACTTACATCTGTAAATGAGAACCTAACTCAGTACAACAGTGTTGACTTAACTAATGAAACTAGCAGGCACAGATCAGGTTCTCCTTCAGACATTGTAGAAGCCACAATTTCAGAGATAAAAAATTCTTCAGAAAACGTCACAGCACATTGAATCTCGCTTTCAGTCCTTCACGACCAATAAAGTGCTACTAGCTGCAAGAGCTTTAAATTTTCAGTCTGGCCAACATCCACAGAGGCACTTGAAACATATGGAGATCAAGCAATTCAAACAATTGTTGATCACTATAAAGTGGTCCTAGAGTCTCATGGAGTTGATGTTACCTTGGTACTGCTGGAGTGGCTAGACTTAAAAGCATGTACCCACTTGCTGTCTGTTGAAAGTTGTAAGTCTCTGAAATTGTGGCAGAAAGTGATTCTGCGGATGTGCAGGATCAACAATTTGAAATGTGCTGGCCGTTGTCAGAATCATTCTCCTGATTCCTGTGCACACTGCTGCTGCAGAGCGAGGCTTCTCTCTGATGGGAAGAATAAAAAATGACTGGAGGGTTGGATTACGCCCAGACACCCTACGACCTAATGTCTATATCTCTGAATGGACCCCAGCTTAGTGACTATAACCCTGAAGGTGCCATATCACTGTGGTGGAAAATGGCAAAGAAGGCCCACTCACGAAAGCTTATGGCTCCCGTAACACTGTCACTGCATGCTGCTTCTGCCAGCCCTAGTGGTGGTGATGAAAACGAAAGTGCTTGGTCCAGTGAAGATGACGTCTAAAATTATGTAAACTAAGGGGCGGCATGTAAATAGTTTGTTGGGCATGTACATTTTCTTCTTACATGCCCAAGTGGGCATGTACTTTTTTTCACGAATTTCATACCCTGAGTGTAGGACTGACTGCACCTAGAATTGCTGGCTTTATAGAACATAGGATCAGAGGGTAGTGGCACTTAAGGGCGAGGTTCTTAGTAATTAAGGGAAATATACTAAAAACTCTTTTGTAAAATGAAGATGAATCATGTGTTTAGCGAAAATGTATAATCGTGTTTTTTGTTGTGATGAATGTTTATTCCTGTTTCTTTTGTGATTTTGGTATGCTGAATGTTAATGATGTGAAATTTGAATTTGATTGACAGATCATGTGATTCTCTGAGCTATAAAAAGGTTCTCTCAACAGCTTTTAGTCAGTCAGCTACAGAACTCCCAAGAGAGAAGCTGCATGAGATATCAGATAGGAAAAGCCTGTGCAAAGCTAAGAGTGGGAATGTTTGGTGCTGAACAGCTGGCTGAGCTGTGCAGTTGTGTTGCTGCATTGGTATGGGGTCTGAACCACAGGAACAGAGGGACATAAGTGAGGGGTTTTGGTTAAGCTTGTCAAAGAGCACTAAGGGGAGTGCTAGCTAGCCGTGAGGGAGCTGAGAGCAGACTCCGACGACTGAAGCTGTTGGTTTCTGGCTAGACTGGACCCGTAGGAAAGTGCAAAGACTGGTGAGACCCCTCCTCAGCAAAGGTCCTCCATAGCGTAACTTTTGCAAGTGGGAGCCAACACCCAGTAGCTAGGCTTCACTGTTAAAGACAAGTCAGTCTATGTAGTAGCGAGACTTGAAATAACTGTTTTTTTATTATTTTGCATCTGGGAGCCAACACCCAGTAGCCAGGCTTCACTGGTAAAGACAAGTCAGTCTATGTAGTATCGAGACCTGAAATAACTGTTTTTTTGTTATTATTTTGCATCTGTTAAAATGTCTGAAGACTGACAAAAGTAAATAAATTGTGCTGTCCTGTGGGACATTTAGCTAAATTCTTGCCTGTTGTGTCATTCATCAACACCCACACTTCCACATATGGTTTTAGAAGTGGGATCATCACTTGTGCCAGACAGGGTATAAAGGCCTTAGTGGGCAAGGACTCTGGTGGAAGGGTGTGACTGCAGGAGGATGGCTAACTGCAAGATGGAGTCTGCAAGGTCTACTGTAGAGTTGCAGGGAGGTTTAAAAGAGACAATGATGGATAAACAGATCCTAATGGCCTTGATGGTGGTAGTGGTGGTTCATCAGCTATCTGAGAGCCATGATGAGATGCAGGAATGGTTGTTGACAGAAGAAAAGTGGATCTGGCAACTAAAACACAGTCCAGAGGATGTCAGAGCTGACTCAGGAGCATGAACCAAAGGTTCCATCTACACAGCACTTGAAAGTCCCTGACCACACTATCACAGACTGAAGTAGTGGTCAGGAGGTTGATGTGGCCAAAAGGGCTACTTAACGAAGACACCACAGACGCTGGAGAGGAGGAGTCTGTACAGAGGGAGACGCACTTTTCTGAGATTCTATAGGAAAGATCTATAGGAGCAGGTACTCTTACTGTGGTTGCAAACAGGCCCAGAAAATGGCTGAAGGGACTAAAGACATAGGGAAGTCACTGAGTACTTCATTGCATATTACACTCTGTAACATTCAGTGTGTTAACCAAATTGTTTCTCCTGCAGAAGCTCAAAAGGTTATTTTTCCTAGTGCTGGGTGTCACAAACTCGCTCAGCTGGTCAGCCCTCTACTCCCAAAGTGCCAACCTCTGAGCGTATGATTTGTGGACAGTGAACAGAACAAGGTAACCCTCTTGTCTGTTTTGTGGGTTCAAGTCACCTTAGTCTCAAGTTCTGGAGGGATTCAAACTCTCTTGTTAGCGTACCTAATTATCAGGCTCAGATAATTCTGTCTTCGAGGGGCCAGATATCTTGGCCGATGGGCACCCAGCCAGGTCTTTCAAATGAACCCTTCGAACTCTATGCAAGACTTTAGAGAACTCTATTTCCCAGTTTGGTATATCAATAAGCCCATACACAGTGTTAACTGTAACCTTTTAAAAGCTCCAATTAAATAAAAAGAAATGTCAAGGCACTCCAGGCAGTTTCCGTTGTAAAATATATCTTTACTTTAAAATATCAAAACAGAACAATAAATACAGAACAAATATCCCAAACAAATACAATCGTAAAAACAAAACAGGTTTTAAAGTACAAACTAAGCTCTCTTATCCACATAATACTTATCTCCTACAGTGCTGATGTTGTCCTTCTTCTCTCAGTCAAAAATAAAATAAAATATGTGTCTCTCTAAGGCTTGCTCAGTTGGATAAAAGCAGTCCTGAGCTGGCCTCCTCTGTGAGGTCATTAAACTCAGCCTTGGAGTATTAAAAGTTATATTTTACAGCACAGGATGTCCCAACAAGATTTTAAAAAAATAAGTGACCTACTCAATTTCCTCTCCTCAGGTTAACTGGTCAGAACTGGTTTTTGTTCTGCCACACACACAAACAGTTTCTGTGATGTCCTTCCAAAGCATCCTGGGAATGTGTATTGGACCTTCCAAATCCATCTGGATCCTTGTTATCTACACATCAAAGGTCCTTCTGATGTAATTCAAGGGCTCCCTGAGACACCCCTCCCAACACAGTTTCTTCCTGGCAACTATTTCAAGTCAGAGGATCTCCCTGAGGGCATTATAAAGTGGATACTTTGGTTCCTGCCTTCAAAGAAAATTTAACAAAGAAATTGCATTTTAAATAACCGCAGATTTAGCTATGTCCTGTTCTTTGAACTTATCCTTGGGGTTTTTAGAATGTGTCAGTTCAGCAAGACTGTGGGTCTTCTGACTGCCCTTCCCTTACGTAAATTATATGTAATACAAAACAAATATGATGCATGGATCAGAGTCAGTGGTCAAAGTGTGACACTGGGGACTTGGGTTTCATCAGGTCATATTACATCCACAAGGGTGATGAGTTATGCCGGAGACATCAAAATCCTCATATGCACCAGATGGTGGAGCAGTTGGTAGTGCCCAAGGCTCTGCATCCACAGGTGCTGGAGGCAGCATGAGTAGACTCCCAAAAGGGACACTTAAAGAGGCAAAAGATGTTCGCCTATATAGTGTCAAAGTGGTATTGGCCAGGTATTTACAGGCAGGTGGCAAAATACTGTAAATCACGTGAGGCTTGCCATCGGGAGGTGAATATAGCCTGGGATGTTACCCTGAGCAAAGAAAGTTTATTTTATTTTTTATTTTATTTTAGACTTTGGTAACCAGGTAAGGCCTACTAGGCATAAGTGCCTGTTTTTAGGGGTGACCTGGGAGCACTGTCCATAGTGAAGAAAGGAGGACCAGGTTGACACATGTAATTGATTTACTGGTTCAGCAGAAGGAGGGCCCCAGTTTATGGACTCTGGCTGAACAATTTGGGTTGGATGGGTTTCTGGGGGTTGGATAGCTTCCTTAATGGGAATCCATTCCAGAGGGAATTTTAAATAAAATCGTAAGGTGAAGTAAGGAAATAAACTTGGGTAATGTGTGTAAATTAAAATAATAAGTATTTGGCAAGGCAGGTTAGCTATCTTGCTGGTTCAAAAGTTAATAAGATTCTTGAGGAGAATAATAGGAAAAAAGAGCCTGTTATGATATGATCTGGAAGGAGAAAACTTAGCAGAGGACCAGAGTATAGATACTGAACAATGGTCACAGAGCTTCCTTATTTATAACTACTGCTTCTAGATGGACTTGCTTCCTGGTGGGTACAAAAATATGGGGAGAACTAGTTTAATACGTCCACTTAAGAAGGTTGGGAGTGCTTTGACCTTCCTTGAAGCTGGATGGTGGGAGTATCACACTGCTGGCACCCTTCTAAGATATGAGTAGTGCTAGAGGGCTTTGGTAAATGTGCATACCCCTGGTTTGAGATTTACCAACAGGTGGTAACATATCACTGTATCTGACTAGTGGACCAGATGGTAGTGCTATGAGCCCTAGTATTGTGTGAGTGGCTCCCCTGGCTGAGAAAGTTCCTTCCAGTAGATTTATATCAATAAAAGTAGACTCACACAGTTGTAAATAAAGGATGCAGAATGCTAAAATAGAGTAACAACACTAGAAAGTTAAAAAAAAGATTAGGAACTTGCTGCAGTTCTACACTAGGTGGAGTTCCTCATGTGTGGTTCCTGTGGAAACGTGGGTGAAAAGTCCATGGAAGGTTTGGTTGAGTAATTAGATTAGCCATGTGGCTACAGATTTCAAGAGACCCATATTGGGATAATAGCCAGTAGACCACATATTGTCATAGTATGGGAGCCAAGTTTATTTTGACCTACTATTCTAATGGCCAGGAGTTCACAAGGGTATTTGGGATGGTGACTCCTGTATTTTTTTTTTTTATATTTATTTGTTTATTTCAGTTTCGGAAACAAACTTTGAGTCAGAGACTCATTTACAAAGGCTTCATGTCTTAAGAACAAAATATTGATTGAGAATACAACAGGATTATATACAGAGGAGGAAGCAAAATTGGTACAGCGTACAGAGGTGAACATGTGGAGTCATTGAGCAGAGTTTAGTACAACATGATTCATAAGATAAAAGTGTTTTTTAAAACATAATTATACATAGCAAAATGTAGTACAAAGCTGACAAACTGGTTTAATACGTCTAGGTACATAGTAGATAATAGAGGAGAGAGGCGGGGCAGAAAAGGTTCACAGGATGGGAGAGGTAGGAGGAAATCCATTGTCAGTGAGTAAGGAGGTGGGTAGGGGTGTCCTGTGGCGGAGGAGGGCACAAGGGGTAAGGGATTGGTGGGGGGGGCAAAGATGAGTGAGGTGAGACAGGCCAGATTCAGTAACAGTCACAGATATTAGCAGAGCGGAGGTGGTCCCTGAGGAGGGATTTGAAACTGCCAATCTTAACTTTCTGAGGAAATGGAGCTGGGGAGTGCATTCATCCAGGTTGGGGCCCTGTAGGTGAAAGTTCTCTGGCAAAGGAGGTCTGGCATCTCAGGACGCAGAGCAGGGATTTGGTGGCACTACGAGTGTTTCTTAGAACAGGAGTCGGTTTTAGGAGGGCAGAGAGGCCTGGAGGGGAGATGCCAAGAGAAATCTTTTTGGCCAGGAGACCGGTTTGAAACCTGAGTCTACAGTCGATGTTAAGCTGGTTAGATGAACTGCAGAGGGAGCAAGTGTGCATGGTACAGTCGCAACCAAGGACTAAGCAGCAGGCTTTGTTGAGCGATAGCCTGAGGTCTGCTGAGTGAGAAGGTGTCAGCTGCCCCATAGACTAGAATCCTGTAGTCTATTAGTGAGAGGACTGAGGAGGAGACAGCTAGTCAGAGGGCCTTGGGGGTGAGACAGTGTTTGTACCTGTGCAGAAGACTGATTCTGGTGTTGACAGCAGTACAGAGGAGATGGATATGTTGGTGGAAATTGAGGGAGGAGTCTAGAGTAATGCCTAGGTACTTGAAAGTGTCGACGTGTTCAAGGGGGGTTATATGGGAGTTTAGGATTAGAGGGCGGGAAGTTTTGTGAGTGCTCTGGTGCGCAAAGATCATGACCTTAGTGTTTTTGTAGTTTAATACTAGTCGCTGGTTGGCGAACCATTGTTCAGCCTCGGTGAAGGAGGTCTGGAGAGATTGCTGGAGCATGTAGGGATCAGGGTGGGAGGAAAAGAGGACAGCATCATCTGTATATAGGAGCAGATTACTAGAGCATGAAGCAGGGAGGGTGTTTAGGAATGGGCTGAAAAACTGGGGGCCCAGGGTAGAACCCTGGGGCACTCCTGACCTTACTCAGAGGCAGGCGGAGAGTGTTGCCTATCTTGACCTGCTGGGTTCTGCCAGTAAGATAGCCTGAAAGCCAGTTTGTGGTATCCTCGGAAAGACCTATGAGGGAGAGGGTTGATAGGAGGAGGGCATGATTAATAGTGTCAAATGCTTTCGACAAAGCCACAAAGACTGTGCCAGTCAGGTACCCTCTGTCAAGTGCTGAGTGAATGGAGGAGGAGGAGAACTCCATCTGAGCAGAGGTGGTGCTGTGGTCTTTGCAGAAGCCATGCTATTCCTTACAGAGTAGATCATATTTTGTGAGGTAATCAGTGAGCTGATCCGAGACGATGCATTCCAGAGCTTTGGAGAGGGGGTGGAGAATAGAGATGGGTCGATAGTTTCCAGCGGCCGCTCAGTCACTGCTTTTGTGTATGGGGGTGACGGTGGCCGCTTTCCAGCGGGATGGGAATTTATATAATCATGGGGAGCAACTGAGTATGCTAGTCGGGGAATGACTTCCTGAAGGGTCAGGCAGAGGGTATTAGGTCCAGCGTGTCACTGCTGTACCAGGATCCACTAAGGGCTTTTAGAAGATAGGGTTTGGCTTCCCATGGGGCAAGGGTCTTTAAGCGAAGGTGGGTGGGGGTGAGGGGGTGGGGCTGTGGGAGGATCAAAGAAATGGGAAGGGAGTATATTGCTGAGGTCTGAAAAGGAGGAATTAAGGGCGTCAGTAATAAGTTTGGGGTTGGTGGTACATTGCCGTTTAGATTCATTTGGGAGGTGGGGTTATGGTCTTTCCACTCAGTTCCTTGAGGTTATTTCAAAATGTTCTGCCTGAGCCCCAGGAGGACGTAAATGATGCTTTGTAGTTTTCTGCTTTGGCCTTGCGTATAGCCCAGGTGCACTTATTCCTGACCACTCGGTAACATTGTCTGTCAGCTGGCAGGCCCGTGCCAAGGGCTATTTGCCAGAGGGAGTCACAGTGGTGCATCTGGTCAAGGAGACGGTGGGAAATCCATGGTGTAGGGTTACCTTTGACCACACATTTGGACAGGGGCACACACTTGTCTCAAGCTGAGTTAAAAGTGTGAATGAAGAGGTCGAGCACTGAATCTGTCTGGTGTGTTGTTTAAGGGTGATCAGTCCCAAAGCCTTAGGTGGAGTCTTAATTGCTTATTTACCCGGTTTGGGTTTACGTTGGAGGATGATTATTGGTGGGGGATTCAAGGTCTTGCAGGACCAGGTGCAGAGCACTGGTGAATGGTCACTCAGGGCGTTGGGGAGGACTGAGACACCTGTGATTCTGCATGGGCGGTTGGTAAACACCAGGTCCAGAAGAGTAGTGGTGCCTGAGTTGGGGTTATGCCGCTTGGGAGAGGTGACTACCTGCGTCAGGTCCATGGCAGCAATGGTATCTTTATAAGGTGCAGAGGAAATGGACTGCCAGTTTATATTAAGGTCTCCCAGAACTATGTATTTATTTTTTGAGGGTAGAAGGGAGAGATAGTTCAGGACAAAGTGGAATGCCAGTTTCTGGTTCGGGGGGGGGAATGTAAACAGCAGTGATGAAGAGAGAGGCGGTGGTCTTCCCAGTTGTTACTTTTATGGTGAGAGCCTGCACCCCCTGTTCTAGCTGGGCTTGGCCTTGTAGAAAGTCCCTAAAGTATAGGGCACAGCCACCTCCACGCTTACCCCATATGTCGTCCCGAAAGAGGGAGTAGCCGGGGATTGTCACAGCAGAGTCAGGTAGAGCTGGAGAGCTAGGTTTTAATGAGGGCAATTACATCAGGTTGGCATTGTACCAACCAACCCTGAAGGCTGTCAAACGTTTTTAGCAAGCTGCATATATTAAGGGAAGCAATGCGAAGTCCATCAGCAGATGGGGGACATGTGGGGGTGGCAAATGTGGGTCCCAGGTTGGGGTGGATAGTCCCGGATAGAAGTAGGAGGAGAACTCTGAGGAGAGCAAGATTGGTTATTTTACAGAGGCGAGGATCCCGGGGGGGGTCATACATGTTTGGAAGAAGTGATAGGTACGGGGAGAGCTAAGATGTGGAGTGCTGCTAAGAGGAGCAAGTGCAGGAGGGAGCCTAGGCTGGTGAGGGTTGGGGGGTGCAGTGGAGAGTGAGATGCAGTGGTGCATGTTGAGTGCAGGGTGGCAACTAAGGTGGGAGGGGGAGGTGACACTGTGTGGGGGGATAAGAACAGGAGAGGGGAAGAGACAGAGGAGTATAAGATTGAGCAGGGTGGGTAGAGAAGCCATGGTATGGTGGACGAGCAACAGGGTTGATGGAAAGGGTGTCTGAGGAGAGGAGCATGAGAGGAGAGGTAATTCAGTGGAAGGATGTCTTCTGGGATAAGGGGTGTAAATGAAACCCAGTAGTAAGGGTGACCAAATGGTGCAGTGGTGCACCGCCTCTCTCTTCATCACTGCTGTTTACATCCCCCCCCCAAACCAGAAACTGGCATTCCACTTTGTCCTGAACTATCTCTCCCTTCTACCAAAGGTGCAGGGTTCGAATCCTGGGAGGGCGGACTAGTGAGAGGGGCTGAAAAAGGCTTAGAAGGCACTTGGAGTGAGGGGTAGGCAAGGGAGAGCAAAGAGCTAGAGAAAAAAAGAAAGGAGTGGAGTAGCAAATTAGAGGGGAAAATACTAATTCCTAGCAGTCGCTCGTGATAACAGGCTAAGGGAGAAACAGCGACTTAGAAAATCTAAGGGTCGGTCATGACCTGTCACGTGACCATATGACATCTGTATATTAAGGGATGCCCCTGGGTGGGAGGGTGGTTGATGTATGGCCTGCTGTAGGTCAGTGGTGACTGGCGTAAGGTGGTGACTAGGAAAACACCTTGTGCACACACTCGATCCTTTTTTAGGGAGGAAAAATAACGGGTGAGGAGAGATAATGGAGAAGCCCATTCTTGGTTTATGGCATCCAAACTTGTGTGCATTCTGGAGAAAAATTGGGTACTTGTGAGCTCTGTAATGTTGCTGGAGCAGAAGGCAGTTTCTATAAAAGGCCTGGGAAAAAGTGGTTAGCATCTTATGTTGCTCTGGTGGTACAAGAGAGAGAGAGAGAGAGAGAGTCAGAATCACAGTCAGAGTCCACCAGAGAAGGTTAACTGACCTTTTTGGGCAATTCCTAAGGTGAGGGGGAATACGAGCTAGTCCAGTTTGGTGTACCCAAATTTGATTACCTGTTGTTGTGGTATTGAGAAGTTTAATTGAGACTAAAAAGGGGAACTCGAATGTGTGTTCTGTTTCATGGTGGATGGCTGTTGCTGTTTCAAAGGTGAGCCTTTTGGTTAAGGACTTCACATTAAGGAAAAGACATCCACAATGTTAGAACCAAAGGATTGTGTTTCCATGGATGACAGCTTACCTATAGACTGTAAGAGCTTTAGCTCAGATTTACAAGTAGTATAATCTCGTGGGTAAAAGCTGGGAATCTAGTAGGGTCTGTAAACAATAAGACATAACATGATGTGCATTATGGTGTGACAACCGTTCTCCTATGGGCATAGTTAGGCACGAGGCTGAAGGATAAGTGCTGGACGCCCCAGGAGTGTGGTTATTACGCACTCCAGAGGGTCTTATTTTGCTTATAAAATGGACATAAATTTTTTTCTAGGGACATGGATATGTTGTTCATCCACACTTATTGGCAGGTTCCTTGCCGCTTTAAATCTTGCCGGAAGGTCTTCAAGCTAGCTCCTCCCACCCACCCGGGTGGTAAAACTCTCGGCTCCGCCCCATGACGCCAGATCTTCCTTACCGCTTGGAAGCTCAGGTTCCCTCCTTAACGCTCTGCGATTAAGTTTTGGGCCTAAAATCCTTCGGTTTAAAAAGAGAAAAACTTTTTAACTTTCTCGGTCTTCTTCCTTCGCGGCTGCGATGGACAAATCGACTCCCGGATTTCGGAGATGTCCCGTGGGCAGAAGATGTCTGGACGGACCCGCACTCCACCGTCGTTGTGCCTTGGCCGGAACACGACCCGCGGCTGCGACCTGTGTTCCTCCTTCTCGGTCTACGTCCTCGAGGACCGTGCTGCCCGCTTACTTCTGGGGCGTCCCGAAAGAAGATTTCCTCCGGTCAAATCCAAAGAGGCCCGACTGGCGGTTTCCGCGGCTGCGGGATCCGCCGATCAACTAGAGAGGTTGGTTGCCTTCGAAGAGCAGGCGGCTCAGGCCGCGGCTTCCTCTTCTGCGGCCTTTGTCCCTCTATCGCTCGGGACCTCATATTCAGCTTCCTTTAAGGAGCTTTGCTTGACCCTCTCAACTAAAGGCGAGGGTCCTACTTCTTCGAGTCCGTTTCATCGGTCGAAGAAGTCTAAGAGTAAGTCTCATCGTCGACGCTCTTGGGAGCGGGAAAGATCCCCCTCCCCTTGTCGACAATCGACTTCGGTCGAATTCTCGGCTTCGGCCACTGGCTTCACGGTGCCCCCGTCAGGCCAGGTGACTGAGACTCACGCCGACGAGGTTGAGATTTTTCTCGACCCGTTAGACGGGTTGTCGGCTGGAGAAGCCGAGATTCCCTCCTCCCCGGTTCCCCCGGTGAGGGCTGAGGATATCGTCGGCTCTCCCGTACCGGTGAATCAGGAGCCGTCGGTTTTGCCGACCAAACCGAGGGGATCGCCGATCCTCGGCTCACCGACCTCGGCCTAGCCGAGATTCTCGGTCTCGGTCTCGGACATCTTCGCGGTCCAGCCGTTCCCGTCGACACAGACGGTCTCGGCACCACGGCAAGCGGCGTCGCCGCTCTTCCTCTTCTTCCTCCTCGGCCGAGGAGGGAAGACTTCGGCGTAGCTACGCCCATCTGAAGAGACCTCATGTGGCAACAATTTTCTGGCCAGTAAGCGGCTCAGGCCTCTTCTCCGGCCATTAAGTGGTTGCCACCGGACCAGATGAGTGGTCGAGGCCTGTTCCAGGCCAGTTGTCCGACCTATTCCGGCTGCCCCACCATTGTGGTGGAACCGCCTCCACCTCAGCCGACAGCTGGGGCTCGGCGAAAGAATCGCGGTTGGCCCAAGGCCTTCCCGTAGGCTGTCGGTCACTCTCACGCCTGACAAGCCTCGGCAAGTGGAGGGTGGCTCAGGCTCCAGGCAGCTATTCGACAACTCGTCGGGTGGATGACTCCTCCCTGTTCTCCAAGCGTTTTGACTTGGAGTCCTCTGGGGCAGTCAGTGGACGATAGCCCTTCGTCCTTCCTAGGACTTCTTAGGCTCATCTCAGAATCCACTGGGATAAAGCTTGAACCCGTATCAAAGCGGGCCAGATATCCTCTCACGAGATTCTGGACGAGGATTCTCCACGGAGGCCTTTCCAGTGGCGAAGCCATTGTCGGGCGGCCCTGGAACTTTGGCAGCGTCCGGCTTCCTGTCCTCGCCTTGACCAGGATGGCCAGGAAGTATCGCGGTCCCTACTGGCTCTCTGTCCGGGTTTCTGAACACCCCTCGGCTGAAGGGCTGGTCACGGACAGTGTTTTCGGCGTGCGGTAATGCCAGGGGCGTGGACAAACCGCCCGACAAAGAGTCCAAGAAATTGGACTACTCAGGCGCGAAAGTGTATGCTGCCTCTTCTCTCGGCCTCCAGGCCAGTTACCATCCTCATGGCACATTTCTCCCATGCCCTGTTGGGTTCCCTGGATGAGGCGGTCCCTCATCTTCCCGCTGACCTGCAGACTACGGTCAAGCAGGTGCGGGATCAGACAGAACAGTAGCCAAACAACAGCTCCAGACTGCTCTGGATATAGGAGACTTCGTGTGCCCGGTCAGTGGCGGCCGCTGTGGCCGTGCGTCGTGCGGCGTGGCTCGCGAATATCCACCTTTGCAGCGGATACCCAGCACAAGCTGGCGGACGTTCCTTTCCTGGGAACAGACCTGTTCGGCCCTGGAGTGGAAGGCCACCTCCAGAGGATCGAAAAATCCAATGCCACCTTGGATTCGGTCTCGTCCGCACAGAGGGACAAGGGTCATAAGCCCCAGCCTAAGCCCTTTCGTCCCTCTACTCCCGCCACACGCCCGGCCCAACAACAGCGTCAGGGCCAGCAGGCTAGACCTTGGTATTCCAAGCCCAAGCCATCGGCTTCCTCTAATAGGAAGCAAGGAGGAAAAGGCCCTGGTGGTCCCCAGGCCGGTCCTTCCTCCAAGCCTGCTAAGTGACGGGCTGAGGGGTGTCACCCCCATCCCCGTCACCTCGCCTAGTTCCCCGTGAGAGACAGCTCCGACACTTCCTTTCCGCCTGGTCCACTGTTACCATGGACAGGTGGGTTTTGAGGTGGTGGAAGAGCCTGCCTCTGGAATTGAGCAGGCTCCACCCTTCAGAGCCGCCGCCCCAAGAGCTTTGGGTCCCAGAATCTCTACAGGCTCGTCTGAGCCGACGCCGCCCTCCTCCTTCAGAAAAGGGTGATAAAGAATAGAGGACCCTTCACCAGAACCAGGGTTAGTGTCCAGGTACTTCCTGGTCGAAGCGGGCCAGGGCTGGCGCCCCATCTTAGACCTACACGACCTGAACAAGTTCCTAAGGTCTCGAACCTTCAGAATGGTCACTCTGGCTCAGATAATACCATCTCTGGAACAGGCGTGTGGTTCTGTTCTCTGGACTTCCAGGGCCAGCGTTCTTTCATGTCCCTATCCGTCCGTCTCATCAGAGATTCCTCCGCTTCAGGCGGAGGGATCCTCTTCGAGTTCAGGCCATGCTCTTCGGCCTTTCTTCAGCTCCCAGGGTCTTCACCAAATGCATTGCAGCGGTGACAGCTTTCCCTCTCGGCGCGAGGGTCGGTGTACCCTTACCTGGACGATTGGCTGATAGCAGCCCCTCCAGGTTGGAGGTGGGCGGTCCAGAAATCTGGCCCTTCGGGTTTGCTCTCAACTGGGCCTCCTGGTCCAGCGAGGCCAAGTCGGAACTCGAGCGAAGCAGGTGATATCCTTCATCGGGCAGAGCTCGACTCTCTTCGAGGCCAAACCGCGGCTCCGCGGACAGGGCCGAGGTTCTTACCTCCTTTGCCCAATCATTTCTGGTTGGGCAATGCGCCTGCCGGGACTTCCTGCGACTCCTGGGTCTTATGGCGGCCTGTACCAGCATAGTCCGTTGGGCATGCTGGCTACGCGCCCAATGGTCTGGCCGGCCAGTGGTCACAGCGTTCGACCCTCTGGACGCCAGCGTGTGGGCGACCAGGAGATGTGGGCAGCTCTCCAGTGGTGGACGTTCCGTCCCATCTGCAGGAGGGTATCCGTTTGTCCGCCCGAGCCGGCGGTCTCTCTATCGACCGGCCTCTTTGATGGGTTAGGGTGCCCATCTGGGGAACACCGGCGCACAGCCTCTGGTCCCAGCGGGAGTCGATGCCATATCAACCTGCTGGAGCTCCGTGCGGTCCACCTAGCTCTCACGCTTTGCTCCGTTTCTCCGGGGTCAAGTGGTCGAGGTCAGGCGGACAATACCACGACCATGTACTATCTAAACCGCCCAGGGGCGGGCGCTCCTTGCCTCTATGCAAGAGCTCTCGCATCTGGTCACTAGGTGTGCAGCCTGAGGCGGATCTCCTGGCCATTCATGTGGCAGGAGCCTCCAACACCCTGGCCGATGCCCTGAGCCGGATAGGGGCTGCATCGCACGAGTGGTCTCTCCTGCCGGAGATAGTACAAGACCTGTTCTCCCGCTGGGGCACACCTCTGGTGGATCTGTTTGCCTCCAGGGAGAACGCGAAGCTGAGGCTGTTTCATGCCCGCCCCCCTCAGCAGGGCTCGCTGCAGGGGGATGCCTTTTCGAGGCCGTGGACCCCGGGCCTCTTTTACGCCTTTCCCCCCGTTCCCCTGATTCACAGGGTCCTGCTGAAAGCGAGGAGGGACAAGGCGCAGGTGATTCTGATAGCCCCAGATTGGCCTCGCCAGTTCTGGTACCCAGATCTCCTCAGTCTCAGCTCCAGGACTCCGCGGCAGCTTCCAGCTCGCCCGGACCTGCTCTCAGTCAATCAGGGAAGGTGTTCCATCGGACCTTCAATCCCTGCACCTGACGGCCTGGTTCCTGGCGGCTAGGTTCCAGGCCTTGGGTCTTTCCGACGAGGTCCTCAACGTCGTTGAGGCGTCCCGTAAGGAGTCGACCAGAAAATGCTATGCCTTCAAATGGAAGAGGTTCTCCATTTGGTGTCGGGGAAAAAGGGTTGGACCCTTTCTCGTGTCCTATGGCGAGCATTTTGGACTATCTATGGTCCCTATCTAGTCAAGGGCTTAGGTCGACGACCCTTAAGGTGCACCTGGCAGCCATTTCTGCTTACCGGGCGCGGGCCGGTCAGCAGTCAGTGGCGCAGGAAAAAGTGGTCGGGCGCTTTTTCAAAGGCCTTGATCACATTTCCCCTCCAGTGCGGGAACCCCCACCTCCGTGGGATTTACTGCTGGTACTAGCAAACCTCATGGGCAAGCCATTGAACCAATGCACGGTGTGGTCTCCCCCACCTGTCGTGAAAACCACCTTCTTGGTGGCTATCACGTCAGCCAGAAGGATGGGAGAACTCCAGGCGCTGAGCATCGGTCTCCTACCTGGTCTTCCACAGGGACAAGGTTGTCCCTCGCCCCCACCAAATTCCTTCCGAAGGTGGTGTGGAGTTTCACCTTAATCAGGTATTGACTCTGCGGTGTTCTACCCCAATCACACCTCGGGCGAATATAGGCTCATACTCTGGACCCTAGAAGAGCTCGCTTATTATAAGGGCGCCACGACTGAAATCGAGGAGAGGTTAGCCAGCTGTTTGTCACCTACGCTGAAGCCGCACCTGGCAGACCTGCAGCCAAGCGGACTATAGGCAGATGGGTCACCTCCTGCATAAATCTCTGCTATGAGTTAGCGGGCATGGAGCCTACCAGAGGGATGAGCTCATTCTACCATCATACTGCTGCATCGGTGGCTGCTTCCAGGATGTCCCTATCCAGGAGATCTGCAGGGCTGCTACCTGGAAGTCAGCACACCTTTATTTCCACTACCACATCGACCTTGAGTCACCCTGGGATGCTGGTTTTGGGGCCTCGGTTCTCCAATCTTTGTTCCCCAAGTAAGTATTAGGGGGTGTGCGCCTTGCCTCCCTCCTCCCGGAGAACTGCTAGGAGTCTGCCAATAAGTGTGGATGAACAACATATCCATGTCCCTAGAAATACAGGTTACTCACCTGTAACAGGGAGTTCTAGGAATGTATATGTTGTTACATCCCTGAGCTCCCACCAAACCTCCCGGCTTAGAAGCGCACAACCTGAGCTTCCAGCGGGCCAGATCTGGCGTCATGGGGCGGAGCCGAGAGTTTTACCACCCGGGTGGGTGGGAGGAGCTAGCTTGAAGACCTTCCGGCAAGATTTAAAGCGGCAAGGAACCTGCCAATAAGTGTGGATGAACAACATATACCATTCCTAGAACTCCTGTTACAGGTGAGTAACCTGTATTTTTAAAATATGGTTTATTAACATAATGAAAGTTTTTATTATGTAAAAGTTGATATTAACGTGTGTTTTTAAGGTAAAGTAGTCCTTCTGCCTACTAGGACTACATTGCATTTACTGGTTTCTTTAAGTGTTTTGACCTACCACTGCTTCCGTAGTTGCAGTTTTTTGTACTTCTATAGTTTTCTGTACTTGTGCCCAATTAAGTATTCAGGAAAGAGATAACTGCTGTGGAGGTATTTTTCAGTCAGTAATGGCCTCCATCCCCCTGCTAGCTCTTTCCTTCTGGTTGCTCAACGCCAACACCTCCATTACTCTCTGAGGGCTGAATGTCATCTGACTGCTCCCTTACTCAACCGCCCATCTGCCCAAATGCTTGCTAGCTAAAGAATGAAAAAGACCGTCTCTCTACTATCAGTGTTAAGAATAAAGTTTATTTTCTTGGTTTTGTTACAGCAGGAAATCGGCAGGTTTTGACAGAGTTACAATCGCGAGTGGGAATTCTGGTGTTTGTGCCATTGGGCCAGTGTCTCACCCTAAAGCTTTCCTGGTGATTTTGCTGCCAGCACACTACCATCTGCGACAGCCCTACTGAGAAAAGTAGTGGTGCTCTCTGTGGCAGATAAGGAAATGTATGGCTGTATTTTTGAGAAGTCTCGCATCGCAATCGGTGTGAGAAACATTGTTGGCTCTAAGGAGTGATCTAATGGCTACTGGGGGAAGTTGTAAGTGTTTAATGTTTAACAGATTTACTTTGTTACTTTTACCGAAACAGCCGGGGATGGGGGTTGAATAAAATGGCAGAGAACAACTGAAAATGATGGTGTGATAATTTTAGTGGGCTAAAAATGGCGACTTCAAAATACAGTGAGATTCTAAGAAGAATGCCTTAAAAATGAAACCGTGAGCCATCACATTCTGTGCTCCACCTGTTTTACTGCGACTAGTTATAGTGTATTATTGTCCTATATTACTCTATAATTAACCAATCAGATTTCTACATTTTTTTTTTGTAATTTAGTTTTTGTTGAGCGGGTAAGTGCTCTAGACAAATTCTGCCTATTTTCAGGCACGACCCGGGGAGGGGGATTCAGATAAATGCCAATTGACCTTGAACCAGATTAAGCTGTTGGTGGTATTTTTAGTGAAATGAGGGAAATTTGGCCAGGACACCAGGGAAATTCCCCTGCTCTTTTTGATACGTGCCATGGGATCTTTAACATCCACCTGAACTACCACCAATCCAGGCAGATGGGACCTCGGTTTAACGTCTCATCCGAAAGACGGCACCTTAGAAGTGCATCACCCCTCTCATGCTGTACTACAGTGTCAGTACTGGGATATTAACCCAAATGCCATATATGGGAACTGAACCCACAGCCCTCTGATCTCCCGGCCTCAGAGGTGAGTGTGCTACCTACTGAGCCACTGACACTGCTTGTTCTTTGCCATTTTATTATTAGGACTAATAGACATTTGAGGGTATGGATGGATTTCCTTACTCTGGTGTGCTGCAGACATGCACATATAGACTCCTGTATAACGGTCCACACTTTCCCAGGTTAAGTGTAGAAACTGTAGCTAGTGACTACATGGGGGCAAATTGAGATAAATGACCATTTGATTGAGGTTATTGTGGTGATGCTGATGCCATCCTTCATATCTAGATGTTCCCTGAGGGTAGACACTCCTTAACTCTTTCCCATGGTCTTTGCGGATGCTGATTGTATTGGAAACCAGCTACTGAGCCAGAGCTGCTTCCCTCTTAAGCAGGGGGGTATGTCGCAGGGTGGCCCCTGAAATTGTTTTGTGATTTATAAATAAGGGCCCAGAGTTAGGAACTGTAAATGGTACTCCCATGATAATGCCTTCCACAAGGTGATGGTTAGTCAGTATAGGAAACAGTGCTTCAATTTAGAGACAACTTTCTGAAGCATAATGAGCAAAACTCAAACACACAACTTTTCTTTATATTTTTAGCTGTGCAACTTCTGTCATGTCTGTCTTTATTTCTTGCTGCCTCTCATGGACTGATCCAGGAGAGCTCTCTTTTGATGAGTGTTTAATTATTCCTGTTGCTTTTGTGATTTTGGTACGCTGAATGTTAATGTTGTGAAATTTGAATTTGACTGATAGTGTGATTCTTTTTATCTTTCACTCAACCCCCCCCCTCCGCTTATGAAAACATGTTAATTCTTTTTATAACATGGGGTAGGAAGTACAGCAAGGCAGTTGGCTGAATCCCACCATGTGACTGTTCCTTAATCACTGTTAACAAACAGTCAGGGTGCAAAGTCCAAGCGGCACAATCTCTGTGCAGCAGCCGGACTTGTTCACTGTGCAGGCAGAGAATCAGAGTCTGGCAGCCATTGAAATCCTTGCTAAGTGAGAGGAACCCAGGTACATGTGAGTCCATTATCAGACCTTTGCAGTCTGTCATACCCACCCACCTGCCCCATGGATCTCCATGTCTCCCCAGAAACTGTCTTCATCTCCTGCAGCCACTGTCATGTCCTGTGCAGTCCATTATACCCACCCACCGCCCAGCGGATCTCCACCCCCCCAAAGCGTGATCTCCTCTGCAGTCTGATCGGCTTCCTGGAATACATTGCATCCATTCACTACAACCTGTGCCAAACATCTCAGCTGCCCCTTGCAGTGGTATATCCCCATCCTCTGGAGTGTCACCGTGTCCTCCTAAGTGGCAGCATGGTGTGTCGGTTTGTAACAGCGGGTCGGAGATAAGCAGGAGTGCCAGAGAGCACCAACCGCTGTCAGTGATGTATGTGTAACCCCTACCCGGTCTACCGTTTGTTTCTGACAGCAAAACCAGGTGGGCTGGGTTCGGGGAGGAATAGGTCACTCGGCACCAAGGCTAGGTTTGGCTACTCTGCACAGGGGCACCCAAGTAACTCCGAACACAGGAAGCAATAACTAATGACCAGTATCAAAAGTGGGATTCTAAAGTGTGGCTTTTATTCACATCCAAACAGAATAAACAAAGCATAGATGGACCCCCATGTGGCTATACTCCTGGTAATGCAGATTAAAAGAGACTAGAACACTTCCTCAACACTTTAGCCCTCAGGCTCTGAACCCACTGGGCACACAGCCCGGACTTGCATGCTGCTTTGGGTTACACAGCCTGAACTTGTACCCTGTTTTGGGTTACACCCTGGCTCAGCTCCCTTGCCAGCCACTTGGACACCTTCCATACTTCATGGAAACATTTTTCCGGTGGCTTTCTAAACCACCTAAGAGCACCTCGGCTCCATCAGGGAATCCTCCTTTCAATCCCACGTCTGGGTACTTTCCTCAGGCACTGGCCAAGTACCTGCGAGAAAGCAAAAGGTGTCTCAGAGCAAATCCGTAGTGTGAATTTGGTTACTACTGATGGGGGGGGGGGGTCTCCCACCTCTCACTCCCACAATTCATACCTGGCCATTTCTCTGGACAGTAAACACCTCATCCTGTAAAGCTTTGCAATGTAGATTCTTGCTAAATGTATTTCACATTCCATCTACTTGTCTTGCTTCCCATTTGTGCTGGACTTGAACATACTTTTAAGTGACATTGTCCATTACTCTAGACCTCCCACAGATTAAGCAGTCCAATCCCCACTTTCCAACTGTACTTGGCTGTCTTTTCCTGACCCCACAGTAACAGTCCCTTTAGTTTCCTTCTGTTCAGGTGAAAACACTTGGCCCTTTTCCAGAGCGAACTCACCCTTTGGTTGCAGGTGCCCCACAGGTGTTTCCTCTACAAGGAATCTTCCTCTCAGAGCTTCTGGTGCCTCAGCACAACTTGAACAGGCAGCTTTTTTCCCTTAACCGGACCCGGGGGTTTGCCCCTGGAAAACAGGCAAAAACCTTCCCCCTATCCCCTCAGTGATGGGGCTACTGAACCATCGAAAGCGGTCTCCACCACTTCAGTTACCAGTTCCTGTGTTCCTCTTCAGGTGGAAACACACACCTTCCAACAGTAGCCCTTAAACAGAGCTTAAAGCTCTGAGAGCCTGCACACACCCTGCTGCACTACAGTCTCTAAGACTGCACACAGACTGGCTTCAGATTCCCCAGTATTCTACTCTAACCTCCAACTGCAACATTCCAGTGTGGCTTATGCAGCTGCGACAGTTCTAAAATGATGTCATCCCTCAGTCTCAGCTGAGACTGAGAACAGAGTGGGACAGTGTGAAATCCATTTAACTGGAGCTTCATAAGCTGCCTTCCTGCCTGCCACTAGGTCTTACTGGGATTCTAGTAGCCCTGGGTAACAGGGGGGTTACATATGTAACCTCCGAGCAGCAGCATGCTCAGGTGTGGGGGGGGGGAGAGAGAGAAAGGGTTGTGCCGAAGCAGTGCCTGAGGCTTTGTTTGACCGGAGCAGACAGTCCTGTAAATTGTTGTCAGTGCTTGACCTCTTATCCTATTGAATGGGTGAATGGGCTTGCCTGCTGCTGTGCCGTACTCCCACACACAGGCATTGTTCATTTCAGTGTCCTCTCGTGTCCGTAAAGACACACAGAATGATAGTGGGATTGTCTTTCTCTCTCTCTCTCTCCCTCTCCTCTCTCTCTCTCTCTCTCTGATGGGTATCGGAAAGTCGTGCAGTGGTCTTTTTTTGTATGTTTCTGGCAGCTCCCCCCAAACACTGGGGACAGATGGAGTTCAGCGCACATTGCAGGGAGACACCGAGCGAGTGAGAGAGGGAGTGCAGTGAGAGGGAAAGAGAGACTCTGCTGCTGCATTCCCCCAGTCCGCACGTGTTTCAGCACAGGTACAGCAATGAATAAAAGAAGTATGTGAGTGTGTGTGTGTCACTCGCTCCGTGTCTCACTTTCTGTCCCCTTATAGACGCATTAAAATGTGATGCAGGTGAAATGGGATTGGATCAGTGTAGATGGTGTTCACGGCACAGTGCACCAAGCGAGCACGAGCCACTGAGAGAGCAGTGAGAGGGTGAGAGACAGAGACAGAGACTGAGGTGGCACAGGAGAAAAGTTCAGGTTTTGTCAGGGGAAACAGATGGTATACTGCACTGTATCTTGGCAGTGACATTCCCAAGGCTGTGAAAGTGAGCGCAGCACCTCCGAGCTGCTGATGGAAGACTTAATCCCATGACAGGAGTCCCTATTTAAAGGAATCACTAATGGTGGCTCCTAGGTTCTAGCAAGATGGCAGCTGCTATGAGCCTGCCAGTGTGTTAGCTCCATTTGTTAGTCGTCCGTTCTGAACCGGTTTGTTTTATATTTTATATGATTTTAGCTGATTTTGTGCTCAGTCAGTCAGAGTTAAAGGAGTAAGATATTTAGTAAGTCTAGTGGCTTTTGCGCTGCGCTCGTACTCCCGAACGTTATTTTTGCTATTCTCGCTACTCTCTGAGCTCTGATCAATTCTTACTGACTTTCACCACGCTGGGTGTTTAGTGGCAGTTTTACATCCCTCTGTGGTTGTTTTTCAACTTAAGCCACTGAGAGATAGTTGGAGCTTGGAGTTTTATTTTGGACGTATTTGATTTTTGCGGAATCATTGACTTGATAATTTAATTGTTGTGGATGAATCTGTTTTTGGATTTACCAGGACTCTTGGATGTTGGCTTTGTACCTTTGGGATTTTTCAAGCAGCTATCGTTCTGGAGGTGTGAAGAGGCTTGTGGCTTTTTTCTTCAGCCCATGACTGCTGAAAATTGCAGCTGAGTTTGTGAGTAACAGTGGCTTGGACTGTGTTGGGGATGTTTCGGGGGGTGGTTGGGGGCTCTCTTTGTGGACCTCAGGGGTTTCTTGGACCCTACCTTGGGCTCCTGTCAGAGGGTTGGGGCTGGGTGGTGAGAGGTATGGACTGCCTGGCGGTTGGTGGATGGCACGGTCATCTGTGCTGTCCGGGTAGCTCTGGGGTCTGTATGGCTTGCCCCCCCCCCCTTTTTTCTTTTCCCTGACTCCAAAGATCATGGCTTTATTTAATAAGCCTGTTTAATCTGTGCTGCATCGGCTGACTTTTTCCCTCCTGTCTGAAGTCTGCAAGAAAGCTGTTTGCTTGGACCTTTGCTGCGAACTTTGATTCGGGAAGTATGTATTTTCGCTTTGACCTGCTGCCTGGGGCCTCGTCTTTGTGGATTTTTAGTTGGACAACAAGGAGATTTTACTGACATTTTCTGGACAGGCTGTGAGAGAGCCTTTTCTGATAGTAAATATATATCACATAACCTGTTTAAATGTGGCAGTGAGAGGGCCATGTTTCTGGTCTAAATTCAATTCATTGTTAGGGGGTGGTGAGAGTCCCCCTACAAGACTCATTATTTTCCTGGTTATTATTAATTTAAAATTTACAGTTGGAGAGTTTATGCAAGACACTTATCCACTTGCTGCTGTTATTTAAGTTATTTTTAGTTTGTACTCGGGGGGGGGTTATTTATGCTGTTGGGTATTTAGTGATTTATTTTAAAATGGGTAAGAGTGACTGTTCTAGTGGAGCTATCTTGTAGTGTGGGAAAGTTTTATTTTTTGTTTTGTTTTGGATTTTTATTGATTTTATTTATTACTTATTTTGAGTTCGGTTGGTGAGGAATTTTTTTTTCCTTTATCATTATTTGTTTTGAAGTTTTTTATTTTGGAGTCAGACGCCTATGCTTTGTGCTTTTTTGATTTTTGGTTGACCTGTGGAATGTGTAGGCCCCACCCCCCGGTCGTGTGCTATTCGTCCTCTACTCTCCGTGCCCTTCGCCTGTTCTCCCACCACCTCTGATGTTTCTATCTACCAGCGCTGTCGAGTGCTTGGTATTTTGTGTGTGTGTGTGTGTGTGTGTGTGTGTGATTGGGCGGGGGTCGGGCATCTGAGGACGAATGAGCGGGTCTCTTACATTGGGGTTGTTGGGTCTAGAAGACTCCCTGGGGTGAAGTGGAGCCTGGAACGTGATGTTCCATGTCTAGTCCCCATACCCAAGGGCCTCACTTCTTTTGGTGGGCAAGTAGCCGCGGCGGCTCTCGAAACCCATCCAACTCGAGTGGTGTTATGCAATGCCAGATCTATTAAGAATAAGACTGCAATTATTGCAGATCTTGTTGGGAAATGCATCACCGAGACCTGGCTAGATGAAAACGCTGGCTCTTTGTTAGAAGCGGCAATTCCGGCTGGGTATGCTGTGATACACCGCTCGAGATTGGACTGCAGGGGGGGGTTGGTGGTCTGTTTCAAGACCAAGTTGGGCCTCACAAGTGTACCAGTAGAGGAGGCCAATCTTTTGAGTGTACTGTGGTAGCAGGTGTGGGTTGTAGGATAGCTCTCGTCTACCATCCACCAGGGGACGAAAAGCAATTCCTACTGGAAGTAGCGGATTTCATCGTCGACATGGCATTGGAGTTGCCCAGATTGATGGTTCTGGGTGACTTCAGTACCTGGGTCGATGATGAACTCTCGCCTTTTGGACAGCACTTCCTCCAGTTGTTGACATCTCTGGGCCTCACACAAATTGTTACCTCTGCTACCCATAATCATGGTCACTCCTTGGATTTGGTGTTCCTCCTGGGGATTGAGGCCTTCCATTTGGGGGTGGAACCTGTCGGTTGGTCCAGTCACTACACTGTGAGGTTCAACTTTTGTGCCTCCCTTCGTAGGCCTGCCCCTGTGGCCAGCTCGAGTACAGAGACCTTGGTCTTGGCCTATGATAAGGCCATCTCCACAGCCCTGGACTTGATTGCTCCTGTCCATGTTTGTCCTCTCCCACTACGCCCTCGGGCCCCTTGGTTTGAGGTGTTGAGGGAGTTGTGGTGACTAGGACGAAGATTAGAGCGGCACTGGCGGAAGTCCACCCTGGAGGCCAACCATCTTAGATTGGTAGAGCACTATCAGGCCTACCAATCAGCGATCTCCCTTAAGAAGGCAGAATTCCTGTCCAGGGAGATTGCTGCCGCTCAGAATTGACCAGCTCAACTCTTCTGAACTGTGGACAGGTTGTGCAACCCAGCCTGTCTGCAGCTCCATAGAGCTTTTTCGCAAATGGAGTGTGACGAGGTTGCTCTATTTTTTCTTTTTTTTTGCGAATAAGGTGGCTGACATCAAGTCTGAGATCCTCGTGACCCGCTCTATGGGGGATGCTATTGGTTGGTGCTCTGTCACTACTACTCGTGTTTCCTGAAGTAACTTTGACCTGCTGGAGTTCATTGATGTCATGCAGATTGTCCAGGGTATGCACCCGACGTGCTGTAGTTTGCTGGAGATTCCGAGGGTGACTTGGAAATCTTCTGCGGCTCATGCATTTGTTTGTGGCCCCTACCCTGTGGAATTCTCTACCCTGTCAGCTTCAGGAGTGTGCGACCATGGGAGGATTTAAACAGGCATTTAAAACCTTTCTGTGGCGTCAGGCCTTTCAGTGATGCATAGTTGTATGGATCCGTTATTTTATTTATTATTGTATTTGTTGTTTTATGAAATTATGTTTTAATTGTTGTACAGCTCCTTGATATTTTGAAAGGCGCTTAAAAATAAAGTTTAAAGCTGGCCCAGTGGCACTGAGGGTTGAGATGCTGAACACCACACCTCCCACCACGGCGGAGACTAGGGTTCGGGAATGAGCTCGGGTCATCGGGGGTTGGCCGGGGGGAGATAGGCTGGAGCGTCCAGTGACAGCTCGCCTTCTCCGGGGGGTGGGGGGGACATCTAGCCAGTGAGCGGCAACTCCTGGTGGAGGCTAGGGGAAGCGACGGCAAGCCGGTGTTCCTGGGGTATGATTGGTTGCTGGCGTTGGTCGGCAGCCAAGCAACCTGGGGGCTGTTCCTTGAGGGGACTCTACGGTTGCCAGCAGATGTCTGTGGCGCGTGGTGTCCCAAGGGAAGCATGGGAAAAAATCCTCGGAGCTGTAGATGAAGAAAGCTGAGCTGGACATCGATGTGCCAGCACCTGTTTCCGCACGCAGGGACCCTGACAAGATTAAAAGATTTGGGGTTCCTGGACCCCGGTCCGGGGGTTTCTGTGGCACGATGGAGGGACCAGAGGTTGCAGGTGGGTGCTGGCAGGGGCATGCTTAATGGGCATTTCTGAGGGGATGAGGCTCTGTGGGTCAGGAAGGAGGAAAGAAGAGAAATATCAAAAAAGAAAAAATAGTTTATTATTATTATTATTAATGGAGAGGGAGGTTGTACAGTGCATGCTGTGGGGACAGTTCCAGACTTGTTATGCAAAAAAATGTCACAAAGCATGTCACTGCTGTATGTGTGACATTTCTATGTGTATAACGTGAGTCACATATCCATTTTCTGTTGGGGATTATTTTGCAAGCTGGCAGGATACAGTCCCTTTTTTGTTATTTAAAAAGCAAAAAAACACCTTTCTCGATATCTTTTTGTTGTTTAAATGTAACCCATGTTATAAGCACAATAACCCACTCCAGGGTGTGCTGTTATTGGGGATGAACGCTCACCCGGCTGCTGTGAGGGCACTTGGCCTGTGGCCCCGTGCCTCACAACGCACCCAGGTGGGCATTAATCCCCACTAACAGCACACCCTGTTGTGGGTTATTGCTTTCGAAGTTCTTTTGTTTTTTAAGCAGCTTATCACCTCCCTGGTGATAGTAGAAGAAACACCTGTAGGAACTCAGGTGTGCATAGTTAATTACCCTGGGTCTAGTGGGTTAGCAGCGGCTCAGGAACAAAAGAGAGCCCAGGGCTCAGGACTTGATTCAGCTGAAGTGAACAGTTCCACCTCGCCCCCAACAACACACACAAAATACTAAAAGCAAGTGAGAATCTAACCTATAATATTCCTGAGCAGACTTGTGTAAATAAATATTAATAGATAAAAACATGCAGGACTGGTGCCCTGTTTTAAAATGGAGAAATAAGACATCTAGGAACAGTCATGATGTTTAACTATTTGAAATACAGCAGTTGGAGGTAGAACAGTTTATTTTCTGTTTGCTTCTGTTTCCTTTTACCTGTTACATGTTCATCTAAAAGGCAGTTTTCAGTGCAACAAGAGTTTCCATTAGCTTACATTAGTTGACACTCTCAGCAGTCAGCTAGCAGCTGTTTCCTTGTAGGGTTGGCTACACCTAGAATCGCTGGCTTAGAGGTTCATAGTAATTAAGGGAAATATTCTAAAAAATATTTTGTAAAGTAAAGATGAATCATGTTTTTAGTAAAGCTGTATAGTATTGTGTTTTTCTGTTGTGATGAGTGCCTAATTATTCCTGTTTCTTTCGTGATTTTGGTACGCTGAATGTTGATGAGAAATTTGAATTTGACTGACTGATCATGTGATTCTCTGAGCTTTAAAAATGCTCTCACAGCAGCTTTTAGTCAGTGAGCTACAGAACTCCAAGAGAGGCTACCTGAGACACCAGAGAGAGAGAGAGAGAGAGAGAGAAGAGGCATATGTAAAGCTAAGAGTGGGAATGTTTGGTGCTGAACAGCTGGCTGAGCTGTGCAGTTGTGGTGCTGCATTGGTATAGGGGTATGGACCACAGGAAAAGAGGGACATAGTGAGGGGTTTTGGTTAAGCCTGTCAAAGAGTACTAAAGAGAGTGCCAGCTAGCCATGAGGGAGCTGAGGGCAGACTCTGACAGACTGGAGCTGCTGGTTTCTCGCTAGACTGGACTCACAGGAAAGTGCAAAGACTGGTGATATGGAATAGTGACACATTGGCGACCGCATTTGAGGGACCCGAGAAAGTGGGCGACTCAATTGCGGTGCATGTTAGATCAGCAACCCGGGAGCTACAGTGACCGGATGGGGTGGGTTGGCGACCTGAGCAACAGGAAGCCGCTACAGGTCTGTAGGAGGTGAGTGGGAGCAGCACGCGCCAAGCAGGTAGCGCGCAGATGGGGATGGGAGCCAGCACGGTCGGCGAGGGGTAGGCAGGGATTTGAGGGGTGGTGCTGCGGTAGGCTGCTAGGCTGGCCCCATGGTGTAGCGGGTTGGTTTGCAACTTTGCTGTGCTGGGTTCGGGCCAGGCGCAGGTTCATTTTATTGCGCCTGGCCAGATTTATTTGTTTACGTTTGCCCCAACACATGCACCCCCTGGAGTTGAGAATCCTTAAGAGAGGGATGCAGGGGGGCAAAGTCCCCAGCGCCCATTTGTTGTATACCAAAGTCAGAGCACCGAAATTGATTTTCAGAGCTCTGACTTCGCTGTAACGGTGGTCACCATTATCACTTAGAACTGGTGAGACCCCTCCTTAGCAAAGGTCTTCCTTAGCATAACTTTGGTAAGTGGAAGCCAACACCCAGTAACTAGGCTTCACTGGTAAAGACAAGAAGTCGGTCTGTGAAGCAGTGAGACCTGAAATAACTGTTTTGTAGTATTTTGCATTTGTTAAAGTGTCCGAAGACTGCCAAAAGTAAATAACTTGTACCATCCTGTGGGACCTTTACCTAAATTCTTGCCTGCTGTGTCCTTCATCTGCCCCCACACTTCCACATGGTTACTAAGAGCTCTGTCTTTGCTTCCACTAAGACCGAAGAGGCCTTCTGTGTTCACTTTATTGATGTATTTCAGATACTTAAAGGTCTCAATCATGTCTCCCTCTCCCTCCTCTCCTCTAGTGAGTATGTTTTCACAGAACCAGAGGCTGTGGTTGCTTGGAAGCAAGAGAAGTGGAGTTTCACAAATAAGATACACAAGTCCATCTCTGCCCCAATTTCCCTGTAGACAGCTTCAAAACTTCTGTGAGTCTGGGTCAATACCACTACAGAGGCTTGGGCTCTACAGCTTGTGCTTCTAGGTTATGCCGTAGAATTCTTCACCGTGCCCTCAAGAAACTGTTTCTTGGAGAGAGTCATGTGATGCGTCAGCGCTAGCAACAACTCTCTAGAGCAGTTCCACAACTCCAAGATATAATCTAAAGATACGAACGGCAATACAACCAGCTAGAATAAATAAAACCTCATCAAAATGCTCCTTGGACTAAATACTAGCAGCAGTTTAAGAATGGCAGAAAAAATGGACTTTGCATGGGACTAATCAGTGATTTTAAACACACCGCCTCCTATCCCTGAGTGGCAGCTGAGAGTCAAGTGCCTGAAGCAAAATGATTCACCCACCACGGCACTAGGCTCAGAGCCTGAGACCCTACACTGTAGCAGTTCATTAAGGAGCTTTTCCCACTAAAAGAGACAATGTTAGACCTGTCAGGGGATGTTAAAGCCATGCATCCAGCACTGGAAGATCTTGCAAGGCGTGTTGGTGACTCGGAAGCTCCCATCACCTTGGGGGAGGGAAAATGTGTCCACATGGAGCCAGAAATAGTTGTCCTAAATCAGAAAGTTAGTCATCTGGAGTGCTTGGACGACCAGGAGAGCTGGAGCAGATGAAATAACATAGTCCTCATTGTTACTTTGTTACTCGTTGTTGCTTTCCTATAGGTGCTACCTGTCTGTGACAAGGGGGAATGACAGGAGGCTCCACACCAGGGACTTCAGCTTATGGCTGAGGAAATGGTGCAGAGCAGAGGGATTCATATTCATTGGTGACTAGGACTCCACCTGGAGGGATAGAGGCCTATACAAGAGTGACTGCCTGCATCCCTCCAGGAGGGGAACTCCGATCCTTAGTGAACAGTTTAAATGCTACATTAGTAAGTATTTAAACTTGCCAAGGGGAGAGGCGGAATAAGGTAGGAAGACATAGTTTGCCCCCCAACATGCTTACAGGGTCAACTGTGGGAATCCCGACGGTGACGAGTCCAAAAATGAACAAACAAATAGGTAACCAAGAGGAAGAGGGAAAGGGAATGCAAATAGTGGAGGAAAAGGGGGAAGGCAAGAGGGCAAGAACAGGGTAGCTGGCAGTACAAAATGGAGAGCCATGTATGCAAATGCTTGAAATCTGGGCAACAAGATGGCAGACCTAGAGGCCACAATAACAGCAGGAGACCCGGACATAGTAGCAATTACAGAGAGCTGGTGCAACGAAAACCAGAACTGGGAGGCGGACATACCAGGGTGTATGCTATTCAGGAGGAACAGGGCAGGAAAAAAGGGAGGGGGGTGGCTCTTTATGTGATGGAGGGCATAAAGGCCACACAAATACAGGGGGGGACAGGGTAAAGCGGAGGTACTGTGGGTCACCCTGGAGACAGGGAAGGGGCCTCTATTAGGATAGGGGTGATCTACAGACCTCCAGCACAGGAAGGGGAGGGAGATAAGGATATGATAGAAGAAATCCAAGGGATGGCTAACAAAGGTGAGGTACTACTAGTGGGGGACTTCAGTGTGCCAGATATGGATTGGAGCCTCCCTGCTGCAGCATCAGTTAGAAGTAGGGACATCCTAGACTCTGTGCAGGGGGCGTTTCTCAGGCAGCTAGTGGGTGAGCACCTGCAAACTGTAGTTGATGACCTAGCTTGCATACAGGGCTCCCTCCAGACCCTGGTAGCCATCTCCAGCTTTGAGAGCATGTGAGCAAGATCTTGCAGGCGTTTGCATGTGCTATGGGCATGTGCCACTGCATGATGTTTGGGACACTTTATCTGAGCCGTTGTTGTTTTGTTTGCATGTACCTGTTTGCTGTTGAACCATTCATGATGTTTTGTTCCATATTTGCCTTGTTACCTTTTTTTCTAACTATACATTCTTTGTTTTCCCATATCTATTGTCAGAGTTGTTCTTTCAATGTGGTAATGGATGTGCTGGGTGGCTACCTAGCCCACTGCTATACATGTGTGCCACACACGGGATGGATACCATTGATCCCCCGCTGTGGTACCGGTGCACTGCGGCCACCATGGTGGGACTGTGCACCATGGCATGCTGTCCACACAGTGCACCTCATAAGACCATTGTGCAGTGTATCTTGCCACCTTCACAGTTGTGCCATGGCTACCAGGTCCTGTACAGGGCCCTGCCATGTACATGTACATGTTGGGGTCCTGCCTGTACCCATTTCAATATCACGCTGGGTCTTGGTGTGACGCTCCTACACGTGACAGGCACAGTCATTTGAATCACTGTATACTGTTTATGATATATTTGATTTTGTTACACTATTGGAAAACATGAATGAACACTACATGACAGTTATTTTGTGATGTCATACACCTTGTACCCTATAAAATTCACCAAAAATACCACCAACAGCTTAAAATCTGGTTCAGTTTCAGTTGGCATCTATCTGTATCCCCCTCCCCTGGGACGAGGCTGAAAACAGGCAAACAAATTGTCTAATCCTCCTTCCCAGTCAACGAAAGCTAAATAAATAAATAAATGAGTTCAGTGTTGGTGATATATGTAGTGCTTGGTGATACTGTGAAGTTCCATGAATTTTGATGATTATTTATTATGTGGCTTTCCTCTATTCCCACTCTTAGTAGAATAGCTGAGTAGCTGTAGGGAATAGAGGCCCTACGCAAGGGTGGATAGAGTGCCGGAGAAGAAGGAGGTCGATGGGGAGGATGGTGGATGAGTTCTTGATTCTAAGTATGAAGTGCTGTGAGAGGTAGTTGTTTGAATGAGATGTGGGAGGAGCTATTCCCCCACATTGAACCTTGGGCTTAAAGCCCTCCCATTCAATGTTGGTGAAATATGTAGTGCTTGGTGATACTGTGAAGTTTGGTGAATTTTGATGATTATTTATTACATGGCTTTCCTCTATTCCCACCCTTGGTAGAATAGCTGGGTAACTGTAGGGAACAGAGGCCCAAAAGGAATTACCTCCTCTAACTCCAGAGAGTGTGATCAGGAGCACTCAGGAGAGGGAAAAACCCTTTGGGGAAAACCTCTGAGGACCCATGGCTACTAACCTGCTCATCCTCCGAGTAAACTAAGAGGAGATAATGGAAAAAGTATTTTTAAGTTCTGAAGTCGGATTAGGGATGTACACTTCGAATGTAGATGACTTCCATCTTCCTAATTTTTTGATGATGTGAACGGGAATGTTAAGACGAGATGCTGAAGTAGCTGCTCCTATTCTAAATGAATGACCAGAACAGGAGATGGAATCTAGTCCGAGTCTCTGGATAAGGGTTCTTATGTGGTCTAGGAACCATTTGGATGTCACCAGTACGTTGAAGTCGGACGTTAATAGGGGAGAGGAAGGATTAGACCTGGCGTGGAACAGCATGAGCTTTGCTAGTCTTGCAGCTGGACTCCCAATTGTTTGATGTAGAATAATAGGTTATGGAAATTCCAGAATGTAGTCTATCAGTTTTTGAAGAAGGTAGAGTTAATAAGTAACTGTCTTTAAGCTTTTTAAGGTTGGATACTCTGAGAAAAGCAGACATAATAGCCTGGCTCAGCTCCTCAGGTGTCAAAGGGGTGTCAAGGTCATTTGCCTGTTTTTGTGTAGGCGAGTAAATACCAGCTCCATCTATGAAAGAGTTAACCCCTCTCAGAGGAAGGCGTGACCTCAGAGGAGAAAAGAAGTCTATAATAGTCCCCAAAGGTGCGGCCTGTCTCCTCCGGGTCATCCACCAACACCCCCGACGAGTCATGGACTTGATAGACCACCCTCTCACCATCCCTCTTACGTAATTGCCAAGCCATCAGCTTTCCAGCTCGGTCACCGTCAAGATACTGACCCACGTGAGATAGCAAAATGGCCCTTTCTACATGAGCACTATTTAACGTATTATATTTCCATTTTAATTGTTGCACTTCAGAGTATAGAGCAGGGGTAGGGATGTTCTTATGTGCTCGCTCACAAGCTTCAATTCAGTGTCTTAAAGCTTTAACCTCCCCAAGAGATGTCCGTGCCCTATGGGTTGCGAAAGAATTTGTTTGGCCCCGTATATAAGCTTTCAGTGCCTCCCACCTGGTGGAGCATGAAGTATCTCTCTTTTTATTAAAACTTAAAAAATTCCCTATACACTTTTCCATATATTCAGTGTATGTTTGATCTTTTAATAACAATGGATCTAATCTCCAAGGTTTGTTCCCGGAGAAAATCCCTCCCCCCAGTGAGAACTCCACGGACAGGGAAGCATGGTCCAAAAGTAATATAGGGGAATAGCTCACCACTTTTAATGCTGGAAGAAGTGTGGGGCTTATTAAAATATGATCTATTCTGGCATATGATTTGTGTGTGTGGGAGCAGAAACTGTAGTCTCTACCCGTGGGGTAAAGGTGCTGCCAGGCATCAATCAAACCAATCTCCTCCTCCATTACCCCTAAAGCTCTTGCATTTTTGGTGAGAGAAATGGGTTTAGTGCTAGAACGATCAAGAATCACATCTCGCACATAATTGTAGTCTCCCTTACACCACCCAGGGTCCGGACCATGCTACCAGTTCTAAAGAAAGTCTCTGAAAGAATTGGGGGTCCTCTATATTCGGTGCATAAACAGAAGCAATTGAACGTTCCTACTCCGGGAAACACTATTTTGCCAGAGCAAATCTTCTTGCTGAATCAGCACAAGATTTCATCAGTTTGGCCTGTGAACCCTGAGGCAACCAAATGGCTACACCTCTGGCTTTGGTCGAAAAATGAGCAGATACCCAAGTCCTTCCAAGGAAACTCTCCGTCTTGGAGGCTTCCGCCCTTGACATATGGGTTTCCTGAAATAAAACCACCTGCCATTTAGTTCTCTTGACCTCAGCTAACAACTTCTCCCTTTTCATTACTGTTTTTAACCTGTTGCCATTCCAGGTAGCCTCCCTAATTGCAGTGGCCATTTGTTAAAAAAATAAAGTACCCTCGAAGCCACCACAGTAACCACCAAGTATACCCGATGTGCAAAATAAAATTCCCATCAACTGTGTCTGCATCGCATACAAGACCCAGTCCTATTTTAATATTAACAATCCTCCTCCTAGGAGCCCTGAAAAAATCCAAGGTCAGCAGATAGGCCCATGCAGAGCAATTGCTTGCAAACTCATACCAGAGATTGGTCTGCACAGTAACAGTGACCTGGTCCTGGAAGAGCGAGACTCCACGAGGCCAGATGCTGACATCCCCCATATCAAATCCCCCATAAACCAAGCCAAACATTTAACACCCCAGAAACAGTATAAGATAACAAGCCCCTCCCCCACCCCACCCACAGGGCTGTTACTGGCCCTGTCTAACTCCCTTGCAAACAGTTGGCGAACATTATAATTAGATCATGTTTGTGGGCGCTATTCAAACCATTCAACCTTTCTAGGAATGCTCAAATATTAACAGTCATACTTGAACAACTAACTCAAATTATGAGGATAACTCTTCATTAAAACAGCTTAAAAATTCGTCTAGCACATCCCCTTCCCACTCCTATGACCGAGATTACCAGGGGTGTTTTGAAAAGAAATATTTATGGCGCACTATTTAGCAATACTCAGATACTTAACTAGATAATGTGTTAATCATGCCAAAAAGCAGCCACTACCCCACTGGATCCAGCAGAAATAAATGGGGATGGGAAGGGGGGTCTATATGGGGAACCATACAGAATTCACCAAAGTTCCAATCTGAGGTGAGCACTCAGTGGTATTCAGTTCTGATTCCTGTCTGTACAGTTCAGTTGCCAGAACTATCAAACCAGGCATTCAACAAACGTGCTTCTACCCCCAGAGATCATAGTCATTGATGGTCCCCATATCAACAAAAATCTTGCAGTATAGCCAGTCAGCCCATATCATCAGCGGTCATCAAAGTCACTACGATGCAGTGTTCTCCCTCCGTTTCCATTAACTACACCATCCACTCACTGCATGGCTTCTTTAGGGCAAGTAAAGGTATAAGGGCTGCCACCCGAGCTGTTTACTTTTAATTTAGCTGGGTATAAAAATGAGAACGACCAACCCAATTTGTAGAGGCGCCCCTTGATTTCACCGAACTTCTGCCTGCGTTGCTGCAAATCCTTACTGTAATCCTGAAAAACAAATACTTTAGTGTTGCCCAGGACTATCGGACCTTTCTCCCTTGCTTTCCGGAGAACAGCTTCCTTCTCAGCAAAACGTAAATATTTAATTAAACAATGCCTGGGACAAGTATTTGCCGTTTTAGGGCTTACCCTGTGCGCACGCTCCACTTCGCAATTATGCAGCTCAGGTGGTAATCCCAAATGTTCAGTAAATCACGCATGCAGCAGTTTTCCTGGATCATTCCCCTCTGTTCCCTCAGAAAGACAGATTATGCGGATATTAGAGCTACGTGACCTATTTTTTTGATCATCGACTCTATCTAGTAAGTCTGCCATCTGTTGTTTAAGTGTGTCATTACCAGTTGTAACTGTAGCCAGAGAATCTTCAAGCTGCCCAACCCCATTCTCCAATTCAGCTATTTGATTAGTATGAGTAGACGAAGTCTCAGAAAGCCCAGTGACTATGGCCTGCATGTGAGAGATCTGCGACGTGATATTATCAAAGCCTGCTTTCATATCATGCTGTATAAAGGCCAGAGTAGCAGGTACAGAAGCGAGTGAGCCCTGTATCTCCACGGCTCCTTCATGCACCATTTTGGAGTCTCCGTTGTTGCTTGTAATCTCTAGGCCGCGATGCTGTGATTTCGATTGTTGCGGCATAGGAAATTGGAGCTTAGTCTGTTTATTTTTACTCCTCCCCGATGCCATAAATTTCGGCTATCATTCCACCGTATAGTTGTTCAATTTCTTCACCAGGCAGACCAGTTCGCCGTGAATTTTGCTAAGCGCCCACAGGAGCTAGGCTAAGCTGCGTCCACCATAGTCAGCCTCAAGCCACGCCCCTCCAGTTTGGACTTTTTGATCACAATAGAGTGAGATGAGACTGGTGAGGATGCACTTGGGATTGAAGAAACTGATTTAGATACCTTAATGGAATTTGTTGAAATGAATCTGAACATTGGACATGGGAAGCCACTGAAATTTGAATCGGCATGTAAGCAGTTCTTTAAATGCAAATCAGATTTTTGTCCAAATGTGATTAACAATTTTATTTCTGTGTTTGAGAAAGCAGTTATTAGTCATGTTAGAGAAATATTAGGAAATAAGACAGGGATAACACAGAAACAAAATCTTTGTAAGTCAGAAATGAAAGATGTAGCAGAACTTGAAAATAATAAGGAATTAATCATCAATAGAGCAGATAAAGATGGTAATATACCGTAGTTCTCATGCCTACAGAAATATACAAGATACAAGAAAAAGATAGACATTGTTATTTGATATAAGCAACTACTCTAAACTTAAAAGCAATCCAACCTTTATGTGCAAGAAAGAACTGTTTTCACTTCTAGGTCAGGCTTTGAAAGAAGTTGTCATAAGTAATGATGAATTTAAGTATCTTTACTGTGATTACTCCATTGTAGCTACTGTTTATGCACCATAAAAGGTACACAAGAACCTGCAGGACCCACAAGGGAGACCTATAGTCTCGGGGGTGGACTCCGTTACACATCTTTTTTTTTTTTTTTTATACTCAGTTTATTAAAATCAATCATGGTTTACAACACTGAAACAAAAACATTGCACAATAGCATACATATCTAGAAACGTATGAAGAATACATTGTCTCAAACCGTCTTTTGTCTGTCTACATTTGATTTGGTCAGTTTTTCTTTTACCCATTTTACAATAAATCTTTTGTTGTTTTATATGTGTAATTTTTAGCTAGGTAGGAAAGAACACATCATAGTATAACCATAAATAAGATTACAATATATTAATAATATATTTTACGCACCGTGTCCCACTTTGGTTCAACTCCCTACAGGAAGAGCTGGTGCATATGCCTATGCTGGGTGCTTTCAAAGTCCTGCTCCAGCAACGCCTGCTAAATGACGCCCATTGCGACTATCATCCATAGCTTCACCACCCCTCTCCTCGCCCCCACTCCCCTAGCCATTCCCCCTCCCTCCCCTGGCCTTCCCTCTTTCTCCCCCACCTCCTCTTAACTTCCCTCCACTCCTACCCTCTTATCTCTTACCCTTGACACCACTCCTCTCCTGAGTCTGCTCCTCCCTTTCTTACCCCGCCTCTCCCCCAACTGCTGCCCTCATACCTCCCTCCCTCCCCAGCTTAATTTCTTGCAATATTGCTTGCTCATTTTTGCACGGGGGGCTTCTCCCCTCCTCATCTTGTATCCATCCACCCTGCAAACCCTATTTTCCTGCAGACAAATGACTGGTTTCACCGTCAGGCATCTTATACCCATAAGTGTGTTAATTAGCCCCCGCTTCCCCTATCCTAACCTCCTGTGTAACATGTACTACTCTGGTATATCTGTTGCATTCACTTCCACTGTAATATTGTACTACTCTTTTTTTAATGTGATCTGAGACTTAAATAAATAAATAAAAATAAAATAAAAACAAAAAAATAGTAAAATAAAACTGTCTGGTCTCATAATTTCTTATTCAGTGTAGTTGACTTTAAAAGTGTTACTTTTCTCTGTCTGACTGTATGTTCTTAGGTTGTCTCATTTCACCCTAATTCCTCCCACACTTCCTCTGCTTATCCCCTCAGTCTGATACTCACATGGTATATTCAGAACCCCCTCTATTTCTGGCTATCGCACTGAATCCTTATTCCTGTTTTAGGTCTCTGTGCCCTCTCCATCTGTGGCTATGTGTTCCTCATATAGGATCCATCTGGGCCATCTCTTCTGGAATTTCTGAGTCTGTTGTGAAACGTCTAGGTTTAATTTCTCCAACTTTTGTATATCATGTACCACCTTGACCCACTCCAATATTGCTGGAGACTCCTGTTTCATCCATTTCCTCATCAAGGATTTTAAGGCAGTGATGGTTAAGATGGCCCATAAGTATTTTTCCTCATTCCCCTTCATGCCTAGTGGATATATACCCAATACCAAATGCTCCGAACCAAGTTGTGTTCTGAGTATGAACATTCTAGTCAAGTGCTGACATGTATTTCCCCCGTCTCTGGACATTGGCAGAAAATATGAGACTGGGTGGCATGTGTCTCCCCGCACCCCCTCCAACACCCCGAGGGGACCCCTGGTCTGCCGTGTGCGGCTTGCACTGGTACTAAGAAGAATCTGGCATGAATCTTCCACCCAAATTCCCTCCATGTGGGAGAAGATGTAGTTCTCCAAGTACTTTTCAAACCAGATCCCATTGATTCTCTGACAGAGATATGTTTAGGTCACCTTCCCACTTCTTCTTAAGGTATGATGAGGAAGGGAGCAAGTCCTGTATATAATTACTGTAAAGAAAAGAGATAGCTCTTTCCCTATTCAAAGAGGTCCGGATTCTTTGAAAAGGAATCCTATCAACATTTTCCACCCCCTCAAGACCCGCCCTCCTCATTTGTGCCTGCACATAGTCCCTAATTTGGTAACATCTCATTCAGTCTCCACTTCCCCACCCAAATCTCTGTTGTGCTACCTCGAAGGACATCAGAGCAGAACCTATAAACAACTGAATCGGTGAAGTGAGACCCCGTTTAGCTTGCTGAGCAAACCAACCATCCTGTACAGCTGGGGCAAATTGGACATCATAGATCCACCACTTAAATTTCCATAGTTGTTTGGTGAGACCTCTGAATCTCCCACCTCCACCCCTCAAGAACTGCCTTTGTACTAGAAAAATGAATCGCCAACACCCCCACCCTGCTCTCCATAAAGAGATCAGCACAGAGTGGCAGATTGGAATGTTCTGCCTTATCTATCCGTTTCCACAATGAATCATACAGCGGATTACCCCATAGGAATGCCACTCTCATTTGTCCAATAACCATGCAAATTCAGAAAGACTAGGCCTCCCTGTTGCTTGGGGAGTTGCAAAAGGATCCTCTGGACTCTGGGACGGCCCTTACCCCATATAAACTTGTAAAACATTTGCTGTCATTGCTGTATGTCCTTCCTAGTCACCTGACAAGGGACGCATTGAAATAAATAGAGCAGTCTAGGTAAGGCATTCATTTTCAATGCCTGTACTTTGGTGTGTATGGATAGGGGCAACAGGGACCATCTCCTGAAATCCACTTTTAACTGTTCTATCAAGGGTGGATAATTTAGAATATAGAGTTGTGTGTTCTCTGTACCTAATTTTATGCCCAAATACCTCATGGACTTCATATCCCAGTTCATGGGGAAACACTTTCATAATTGCGGTGATGCCTCATAACCATAACTTACAACTTCCATTTTGGTTCTATTCAGGGTGTACCCAGAGAGGTCAGAAAAATTCTCAGTTAGTTCAAAAACTGCAGCCATTGAGGCATCCGGGTCAGCGAGGAAGAGAAGCATATCATCTGCCTACAGGGACAATTTATGTTCCACTCCACCCACACATATGCCCTGCACTTACCTAGTTTGACGTATGCTCTGAGCTAGGGGCTCAATAAATCAAATCAAATCATCTTTATTTTTATAGCACCTTTCAAAACCAAGGCACTGTACATAAAAACCATATACATAAAGATAACATTTTAAAACAAAAACATTAAAACAGATCATCCATAGCTAGGGAAAGCTGAACTAAATAAATACATTTTTAACTCCATTTTGAATCTATCGACAGTTGGGCATTCTCTCAACCAACGAGGTAGAGAATTCCACTGGGTTGGCACCGAAAAAAGCGAAGGCACGAGATCCTGAGGACTTCAGTTGTACCCTGGGAACCTCCAGCAATCCCTCATTGGTAGGACGGAGGGGCAGTAGGGTACCAGGAGATCTTGCAGGTAACTGGGCCCCTGATCATGTAGGGCTTTAAAGGTTAGCAAGCCAACCTTAAAGGTGATTCGTCACCGAACAGGCAGCCAGTGCAGTTCGCAGAGCACAGGCGTAATATGACTGGTTCTAGAAGTCCCAGTCAAAAACCTGGCCGCTGCGTTCTGCACCAGCTGCAGGTGGCGGATATCAACCCCGGGTAGCCCTAGATAGAGGAAATTGCAGTAATCAAGATGGGTAGTGACACAGGCATGGACCAGTGTTGGAAGATCACCCAGAGGAACCAGGTGTTTCACCCGGGTGATATTCCTCAGATAGTAAAAAGAGGATTTGACGACAGCTGACACCTGAGATTTTAGAGTCAAACCATCATATAACGCTCAGGTTGCGCACCTGATCGGAGGTAGTGAGCGACATACCACCAAGTAGTAAGCCTGATGGTTGTCCAGCCCCAAACCCACCTCCGGACGACCTGGGTCCACTACCAGCACCTCAGTCTTATCCGGATTCAGTCTCAGCTAGCTGGAACTCATCCAAAGTCTGATCTCGGCAAGGCAGTTATTTAGCACGGAGAGTGCATCATCTTGTCAGGACAGAAAGGACAAATACAGCTGAGTATCGTCTGCATAGCAGTGAAAACCCAGGCTGTATCGCCTGATAATGTCTCCTAATGGCAGCATATACACTGCAAACAACATGGGGGCTAGAATGGAACCCTGCAGTACCCCTCAAGGCAGGGAGTGAGCACCAGAGGAATAAATTCCAGTGGCAACGCTCTGAGACTTGTCTGTGAGGTAAGAATGGAACCATTTGAGGACTTTACCAGATAGCCCACAAAAGAACCGCATGTGCTCCAACAGCACACCATGGTCTACAATGTCACATGCAGCAGAAAGATTGAGAAGGATCAGAATGGTATGTGCCTTTCAATCTCTAGCCATTAGGAGGTCATTCAGTACCCGGACAAGGGCAGTCTCTGTGCTATTCTTCTTCCTAAAACCAGACTGGAGAGTATCATAGACATTGTGAGTTGTAAGAGGATCATCCAATTGCAACGCAACCGCCTTTTCAAGAACCTTACCAACAAATGGCTGGTTAGAGATAGGCCGGTAGTTGGCTAGACAATCTGGATCCAAGGAGGGTTTTTTTACGGAGTGGTTGTATGACCGCCTCCTTGAGGGGGTCAGAAAAGACCCCCCTCTCCAAAGACTTCCAGACAATGTCAGCAAGGATCGGGCAGATAACTTCTACACATCCCACTAGAAGGGGTGTAGGACCCGGCTCCAAACTACAACTGGTTGGTCACAATGTTTGGATGATATTCACAATGTCAGTGAACTCCAGCCAGCGAAAATGTGACCAGACAGACCGAGTGCATGCCTCTTCCTGTCGACCACTGCAATCCCTCACAGGGGAGGTCGGACCGATGCCAGACCTGATGCTGGCAACCTTATCTGCAAAAAAAACGAGCGAACTCCTCGCATTTCAGCTGAGAAAAAGCTTCTCTGGGCTGGAGACAGATTAGATTGCACAATCTGTCAGTAGTCCGGAAAAGCTGAGCCGGTTGATTCTGTGCAGCAGAAATCTCCCTGGACAGGAATTCTGCCTTCTTATGGGTGATTTCTGATTGATAGCCATCATAATTTGCCACCAACCTAAGCCTGTCAGTATCATGGCCGGACTTCCGCCAGGCTCTCTCCAACCTTCAGCCAACTCGCCTTAACTCCTTCAAGAATCCATCAAACCAAGGGCTCCTTGAATGAAGGGTAAGAGGCCGAACACGAACAGGAGCAGTCTTGTCCACAGCATCTCCCACAGCCTTATTATAGGCTAGTACAAGATCATCTGGACTCATGCATTCACCCGACAAGCCCGATAGATCCAGCACCGCCATTAGGTCACTGGGATTAATGCCCCTTAAAGGGTGGTATTGAACCATCTCCGTAGGGGCAGACCTATTAGGGGGAGCCCTGAAGCTGAACCTTATTGTGTGATGGTCAGACCAGCTGACTGGTTCCATCCCCAAATCAGCAATCTCCATACCCAAAAGAAAGATCAGGTCCAATGAATGACCCCCTGCATGGGTCAAGGAGGAAACCACGTGTGTTAGGTCCAGCGTCATCATCAGCTGGAGGAGATTTTGACCAAAGTGCGAGAGTTCATCGTCGACCCAGGCATTGAAGACCCCCAGAACTATTAGTCTGGGGGACCTCAACACCATGTCGACGATGAAGTCTGCTATCTCCTGCAGGAATTCTCCACCGTCTTCTGGTGGACGGCAGATGAGGAGAATCCCGCAACCTACACCCTCTCCCAGGATATATTCAAAGGATCTGGTACTTCCCAATGGCACATCCACAATATAGAGGAGTGGGGAGAGAGGACATCCCTGTTTGGTCCCCCTCCTCAGCACAAGGCTGGAAGATACATGCCCATTACCCTGTATATAGGCACTTGCCCCTTCATATAATCGAAACAGTCCATCCAAGAACTCCCTGGGCAGCCCAAACCAGGAATGGACCTTTCGGAGAAAGAACCAAAAGACCTTATCAAAGGCCTTCTCTGTGTCAAGACTTAGCAGGGAAGGTGTTTTCATTTTATGTATGTAATCAGTTATATGGGCTGTTCATCCAAGGTTGTCCTAAGCCTGGCAACCCGGGACAAACCCAGTTTGGTTTAACTGTATAAACCCCAGGAGTAACTGCTGGAGTCAACGTGCCCAAATGGCCGTCAATATTTTGTAGTCATTATTTAACAGGGAAATTGGAAGATTTTTTTATTATTATTTGTTTATTTTTATTTATTTTAGTCTTTGGTAACCTGGTAAGCTCCACGCCTGTTTTCAGGGGTGACCTGGGAGCACTAGGCGGTTAAGTGACTTGCTCAGAGTCACACAGTGTGCAGGTGGAGGGTGTGAGAGTCAAACTCAGGTCTGGTCTGCTGGATGTACCAAGCTCATTCACACCTCGTTCTTCTAACCTCTAGGCTATACTGCCAGCCATGATAGGAGGTGCATTTAGCGGGGTCCTTCCCCGGCTTGGGCAACACAGATATGACCGCTGTCAACCATGAGGGTGGAGTATGACCCCCCACCCCGCATAGACCTTTAATAAACGTGGTTGGACCATTTCCCTAAAAGTTTTGTAAAACTCTGATGGTGGCCCATCCATCCCCAGGCATGTCCCAGTCTTTAGATCTCCCACTACTTCCTTAAGCTCCTCACCAGTGACAGGGGCCAGCAAACCCTCTCCATGCTCATGGGAGAGCTCCGGGAGAGTAAGCCTGTCCAGGAACTCTGCCCCTTTCTCTCCATCGGGATCCGGGTCTGAGCTATATAGCAATGAATAAAAATCTCTAAAGGCCTCTGCTATGTTTGGTACTTGGTGTTCCAATTAAGTAGTCTGAGGATGCTGGATAGAAGTTATAGTGGCCCTGGTCCTCTGAACCCGCAGCCAACTGGCCAGCAGTCTCAATGAACGAGGTCCGCCCTCATAATATTTCTGTCTTTAAAAAAAGGAGTTTTTGTTCCACTTGGTAGTTTAATAAGTCCCCTTACTCATTAAGTTTCCATAATTCCTTTGTTCTTTCTCAATTTTTTCCTTTTGTAATGGTTCCAGTGTCTGAATTTGGGATGTTAACTGGATCCGTCTAGCTTCCCTGGCCGTTTTTTTCTTGCTGAAATTTCTATGAACTTACTCCTTATCACCACCTTAGCTGTGTCCCACAATATCGCATCTGAGACACCTGAAACAGAATTGCCCCCAGGTACTGCTTACATGCATCCTGGATGGTTTCCTTAACCTCAGGATCCCTCCGAAGAGACATATTTAAATGCCAGAATGTGTTCCTCTTACATTCCCTATGTCAATTTTCATAAATATTGGAGAGTGGTCTGAAAGTATAAAATCCCCCATCCATACCTCTTGGACCTTAGCCACCTCCTCCTTCGGGAGAAGAGAGTAGTACAATCTCGAGTACATCTGGTGGGAAACCAAGTAATATGTGTAATCCCTCCATCTCCCATTCAGATGACGCCAGACGTCCACCATTCCCAGTTCCCCCAGGAGCCTAACAACTTCCCAGCTACCTTAAGCTCCCTCCTCAAGTTTCCAGATGTAGTATCCGGCTACGGGTTCAAAGTCAAGTTGAGGTCCCCTCCACAAATTTTTGTCTAGTGCACTTACCCGGTCAAAAATAAATGCCCTCCTTCCAGTCATGTAAGGTGACTAAAAAGGACCTGTAGTCCGCAAAGGCTGACTCCGGTGGAAAATAAACCAAGGGCAATGTGACCATATTCCCCATCAGCCACCCTTTCATTGAAACAAAATGCCCTCCCCCCCCCATCTGTCAAAACGTCTGTTCGTTCAAACTGCACCCTGGAGGGTACCATAATGGCCAGCCCCCTTCTACGTCCTTTCTTGTAAGAAGCTGTTGCCACCTCACGAAAGCCAAACTTAGCTAGCTTATCATGTTCTGGTTTTGAGAGGTGTGTTTCCTGAAGGAAAGCAAATTCTACCTTGGATCGTTTGAGAAAACTAATAACTTTGCTCCATTTCACCAAATTTATGAGGCAGTGGATATTGTAGGAGCAAATGCATGTACTTAGGTTAGCCATCATTATGTTCAGATAATGAATAAACGTTATGAAACAACCTCTTCCTTCTCCCCAAAAAATAACCCATTCCAAGCATTTGTCGGCAGAGAAAACTTTTCTAATTATCAATTGAGACCTTGCATTTCATCAACACAGAGAAACATACAGACCTATAAATCGCCAACTGGGCTGTATAGATACAATTTTGAACTATAAAGCTTCCAAAGTGGGAAATCCATAAACATGGGTTTCTGTTCCCTTCCCTCTGTAAGGATAGCATTTCAACTGAAAGGGAAGGAGGAGGTAACAAGTTTGTTCCTTTCTCTTGGGACCCCCCCTCAAGGCAGATTTGACCGAATCAAGCCTAAAAGAAGCACCCCATTGTCAAGGGCATGCCTCAAGGTGTATATGTGGCTCACCAGTGTGACCCGATAAAGTTGCAGGTGGCTGCCCTTTTTATCTCTAGCAGCACCCCCCAGCCCTCGCCCTTTTACACCCCAAGCCTCGGCAGCATTATTCATTTTTACAACTATAAGGAGCTGCTTCTCTCCCAGAGGGAACCAGTTGCTCGAGCATGCAGGGCCCTGAGTATAGGCCCCAGCCCCCCTGCCCCGATCCCCAATTACACCAACCAAAGCACAGAGGCAGCGCGCCCTAAGGTTCCGAATCCAAACATTTCCAGGTAACTTTGCCCAGAGGCAAATGAATCCAGCTTAAGCTGAAGTCAGAACTTCTTACTTGCATCATGAAAGGAGTCTCCCACACGCAGCCAGCCAGAGCTAACCATATTCCATATCATCGATTCCTTACCAGTGGGGGGATCCCTCCAGACCCTCCGACCTGGCTTGACAGGCCACCTGAAATTGAAATAAAGTCAGCACTCAAAAGGTCAGTGAAAAATTGTTTTTACTGCACTTCAAATAATAATTTAACAATAATGGTACAAAAAATATCATAGTACCTTACAGTGCACAAAACATGTTATAAGTCAGGGCCCACCCATGTCTGACTAGCCACCTCTCTAATTATTTTGATGCAAGAAATAAAGAATAGGCACCTCGCCCCCAAGGGACCCACAGATCTCCCAGGACAGCCACCTAAACCTACCTCTCTCATCATTCTTATACTAGGGAAAATGGAAATTAAAATCTGCTACATATCGTATGGGAGACCCTTCTCCAGTACGAACTGGAACCACTTCCAAATGCTCACTTACCTTATTTAAAAAGGGCAATCCAGTTTTGGATCCTGTTTCCTTCAGTATGTGCTCTCTGCCCCGCATCCCTGTCTGTGCTCCCAGGAGTCCAGCGAGAGTGATTGGGCCAACCCCACCCCCCGGGTCCCCCGCACACCCCACAATGCCTCCCCCTGAGTTTTCAAGAAGCCCCATTTAACCTTTATCCATTACATTATTTACATGTTAATTGCTTGTACTGTTTAAGTATTTGATAATCAGTCCTGTCGTCCCTAATTTAGGGAGGAACCTCAGCCCCATTCCAACCCCTGTATAGTGGGGGAAATGGAAAACTCGGGGAGGCGTTGTGGGTTGTGTGTGGGGGTGTGCGATCTTAGTTCCTCCATTCTTTTATTGGTGGCATCCTGAGGGATTGCAATCACCAGGGACTGTAGAAACTCCTCAGCGGCAGTTAGATCTGCAAATCTTTTAGGGCCAGTGTCCTTAAGAAATCTCAGTTTCGCTGGATATTCCAAAAATGCCTTGTGCGCCTTCTGCTGTAGTAATCTAACAACCATCAGCACCTTCTTTCTGCGTGTTAGCAATTGTGGAGTGTAGTCCTGATCAAAAAAGAGATGAATGTCCCCAAAATTAATTGTTTTCTTGGCTCAAGCGAGAGAGAGAATCTCTTCTTTTACTTTGTAATCTAAGAAGACAGGCACTATGGAGCGTAGGTGCGCTTTTGGGTCTTGTGGGCGGGGAACTAGCGAGCGGTGTGCTCTGATGATAAGTTCCTTCTCAGCAGGTAAATTAAGGATTTCTTTGAAGGACTCAAAGCGAGCATATTACCAGTCTCTGTGCCGTAAGGCACCCCATGGATACGAATATTGTTACGTCTGTTTCTGTTCTTCATATCTTCTAGTTGTTCAATAAATTGTGCTCTATGGGGTAAGTCCATCAATTCTGTATTGTGTGTATCGGTGACCACGTTGTACTCGGATAAGTTCTGTTCTCTCTCTCCAGTTTTTTGGTTAGATTTTCTATTTCTTCTCAATCTTCCAGAACCCTAGCTTCTAGATGTTGAAGAGTGGCATGCATTTGCTGTAAAGTGGTACAAAGCTGCTTCTGCAGCCGGATCTGGGGCTACCGCTGGGCTGCTTGTTGGAGAGTCTGCGCAGGCTGCTAACAACGCAGTTGAATCAAGTTGGTTTTTAGCGCTCTTCTCTGCCATCCTGGGCGAGATTTCTGTGTTTTTCTGCTTAGAAGGCATCCAGAAATCAGTTATTTTCTGTTTTGTCGACAGGATGAGTTATCTTTCTGGTAGATTGCCACGGATTGTTTAGAGGCTTGGATGGAGCTCAGGAGCTAAGCTACCATTAAGCTGGTGGCCAACCTGGAAGTCCCTTACACAACATCTTGGTGAATTTATGGATCTGTTTCTCCAGTATAGTATGGTGAATCTCCCATCCTTTCTGAAAGACACTGGGGATGCAATATTGAAATATAGGGACAGTGTGTGGGAATTGGAACACAGACGGATTTGTGTGGAAGTAGAGGCCCTTTACACTTCCATTAGACATATGGATGGTGTAAGGGCTTCAAAATATTTCTTAGAACAAGATGTTAATAAAACCTGGGCACCAGTAGAATTTTTGGTTAACAGTTTGAACTTTGCCCTAATGCACAGCTATTTTGAGTTTAATGGAGACTTTTACCTTCAGCAATATGGAACTGCAATGGGGGCCTCAGTGGCCCTTGCCTATGCTAACCTCTTTATGGGGTTATGGGAAAAATAAGTTTTATACAGTGAGATATTAAATCCATTTTTGAAAAAACATTGTAAAGTGGTGTCGCTTCATAGACGATTGTCTGCATTTGGAGGGGTACAGCAGAAAGTGCTGAACAATTTATCAGATGGTTAAGTGCAAATGAATGGAACCTTAGATTCACTGCCAAAATTCAAGAAAAGGAAATTGACTTCCTGGACATTGCACTTATGGAAAATAGTACAATAGGCATCATCACTATAAAAGGTTTTAGAAAGGAGATAGCCATCTGAGAACTGATATCTCACACCCTTATAAACTTAAGAACTCAATACCGTTTGGGCAGTTGATCAGGCTTAGACGTAACTGCACAAATGACACAGACTTTAAACAACAATCAGAGGAGCTACTGGATAGGTTCAGGGACAGAGGCTGTCAGAAAAATGTTCTGAATGCGGCACTGGAGAGGGTCAAGGGACACAAGGGGATCTTATTCAACCTAATACAGGAAGTTGTTATCCCTCTGTACAGACAGTTGGTGAGACCCCATGTGGAGTACTGCATCCAGTTCTGGAGACCCCATCTCCGCAAGGACATAGACAGGATAGAGGCAGTCCAGAGGAGGGCAACTAAAATGGTGCAGGGTCTGCAAGAGAAGCCGTATGAGGAGAGACTAAAGGAGTTTAATATGTATACCCTTGAGGAAAGAAGGGAGAGGGGGGACATGATAGAAACTTTTAAGTACCTCAGTGGAATCAACAAAGTCCAAGAGAGTAGCACCTTTCAGAAAAAGAGACGTGAAAGAACAAAGGGACACAATTTAAAGATTGGGGGCGGTTCAGGGGCAATGTGAGGAAGTATTATTTCACAGAGAGGGTAGTGAATGCATGGAACAGCCTTCCTGAGGAGGTTTTGGGGTGTAAAACTGTGGGAAAATTCAAGAATGCATGGGACAGACATAAGGCAGTTCTTGTGGGTGGCAGGAAGAAATAGGCTGTTGGTTAACTAGGATCTGCGGCCTATCCTGTAGGTAGGGAAATGAGCAGATTAGATGGGCCAAGCGGTCCTTATCTGCCGTCAAAGTCTATGTTTCTATGTAATAAACATACTACTAGTCAGAGGACCAATAGCAAGGGGGGACCAATAACTTTTATCTACTGAACGTAATGGAGCCTCAGGGCAAATAGGAAACATTGTGTGGAACAACTGAAACATTCTGAAACATGAAATTTTTAAGAAACAGTTGTGGGCAACAAACCGCACATTACTTTCAAGAAAACAACTAGCTTAAAGGATAGACTACTATATAGTTTAAAACAAAGGAGAAAGACAGAGCCACATGGATTCCAGTTAAACCCAAAGGGTGTTATAAATGTCACAGTTGCAATCTTTGTCAGCACAAAGTAATAGGGAAGGAATTAATTTCTCCAAGTATTGGCAGAAAAATTCAGATCAGAGAATTTATCTCCTCCACTACATCATTTGTGATTTATGTGCTCTGGTGCAGTTGCAATCTTTGCTACATTGGTAAAACTGCTAGAATGTTGAAGGAGAGAATCCAGGAACATATTGGTTCCATTGTGAACAAAAGAATGGACACTCCAATGGGTAGACATTTTTCACAGTTTCATGACTCTGATCTAAGTACTTTAAAATGTATGGACTTAGAATGGGTGAGACAACCAACTAGGGGTGGTGACTGACCAAACATATTGCTGCAAAGAGAAGACAAGGCAACTATTATTTTTCAGGCACCCAATCCCAGAGACTCTGGGCACCGTACAATGAAAACATCAGAAGTAAAACATTATAAATAACAACACTCAATTAAACAACATGTCATTAAAATGGTCTAAATTGTCAATAGATTCAATATTAATAAATAAATAACCCAGCGACACTAAAGGCTCTTTCGCTAGCATATCTTAACCTTGTCTTGGAAATCACCAGGATGCCCCTAGGAGAGGATCAGAGGGAGAGGACCGGGGTAGCAGGTGTAAGAAGGCCCAGCAGGTAGCCAGGGCCCAGTCCATGTAGGGCCTTAAAGGTGAGCAAGCCTACCTGAAAGAGAACCTTCCATCGGACTGGCAGCCAGTGCAGATCACGCAACACCGGGGTGATGTGGCAGTATCTAGACTGTCCAGTCAACAACCTAGCGGTTGCGTCCTGCACCAGTTGCAGTCAACGGAGGGTACCCCGAGGTAGAGCGCATTATAGTAGTCAAGCCTAGATGTCACGAATGCATGCACTGAAATGGGGAGGTCCAGGGGCAGAACCAGGTGCTTGATCCTCGCGATATTCTTCAGATGAAAGAAACTGGACCAGACAACAGATAACACCTGAGATTTAAATGTCAGTCCACTGTCAAGAATAACACCAAGGTCGCACACCCCAGAGGAGGCCTTTAGTGGCACAGATCCAAGAAACAATCCCGTCTCTGTGCCAGAGACCATCCTATACGCCTCCTGTTCGACTCCACCACCAGTACCTCCATCTTGTCGGGATTCAGATGCAACCAGTTGGAGGCCATCCAGTCATTAATCTCGACCAGGCAGTTGTTAAGTACATCCACCACATTGGGTGTCCCAGGGGCAAAGGATAGATACAGCTGGGTATCATCGGCATAGCAATAAAACTCCAAACTGTACTTCCTAATGATACCCCCCAGGGGCAGCATATACACAGCAAACAGCATCGGTGACGAGAGCAAACCTGAGGTACTCCACAAGATAGAAGGCTTGGGGAGAAGGAGGAATTCCCCATCACCACCCTTTGCTTCCTATTTGTGAGATAGGACTTGAACCAGCAGATGACCATGCCGGTGAGTCCACAAAATTCCCTCAGGCGGTCGAGTAACACACAGTGATCTACCATGTCAAAAGCTGAGGCGAGATCAGTGAGAACAAGAATTGTCCCCTCGCCCCGATTCCTCGCCCTGAGGAGATCATTGTGCACCTGTACTAATGCAGTTTCCATGCAATGCCTGGCACAAAACCCAGACTGGAGCGGCTAGTAGATGTCAAAGGCCTCGAGGTGTTCTCCAAGCTGCTGCTCCACAATCTTCTCAACAACCTTACGTAAAAATGGCAGGTTGGAGACAGGATGGTAATTCGCCATGATGTCAGGGTCTAAAGATAGCTTCTTCAGAACGGGCCTCACTAGTACCTTCTTCAAGGCATCTGGGAAGACCCCCTCCAACAAAGAGCACCGGACAATCAAGGTGAACACCAGGCCAGCAGCGTCAACTCATCCCATTAAGAAATGCATTGGCATTGGGTCCAGTTCACAAAATGTGTGCTTCAGCCTCAAGACAACCTCAGTGACCTCGGCCACCTCCACTGGTTTAAACGCCCTCCAACCAGGCAGAGTGCACCTCAGACAATCCGAATGACCACTGTCAGCCACACTGTGGCTCACTGGCAGGATCCCCTGCCTGATGGTGGACACTATGTCCAAGAAGAACCGAGCAAACTCATTGCTCAACGCATCAGAGAACGCTTTCTTTGGCTGTAGACAGGCTGGATGTAATAGCCTGTCCACAGTCCAAAAAGCACAGCTGGTCGGTTCTTCCTGGCAATCTTCCTGGATGGAACACTGCCTTCTTACAGTTGATTGGTCCCTGGTACACTGAATAGTGTGCACACAGGACCATCCTGTCCGCTTTCAGACCAGTCTTCCGCCAGCAGCGCTCTAGCCCATGACCCTTGATATTCATCGCCTTGAGCTCCCCATCAAACCAAGGGGACCTCAAGTGAGAGGATCTGGGTTGTGCGTGGACTGGTGGAAGGCAGTCGAGTGCCCCAGACCTCGCCCCATTGTAGGCGGCGACTGCTTCACCCACACTCCTCATGCATGCACTGCCCACACTAGATAGATCAGCTACTGCCAAAAAACCCTCTCCTCATGCATGCACTGCCCACACTAGATAGATCAGCTACTGCCAAAAAACCCTCCAGGGTCAAACCTCTCAAAGGGTGGTAGCTAACCATGTCTGCAAGGGGGGGGCCCTGAGTAGGAACTCGACTGTGCAATGATCGGACCAACTGATCCTGTCAGTCTTTGAGATTGTCGGTCTCAAACCCCAGCGAGAAGACCAAGTCCAACATGTGGCCACCCTGGTGAGTCACGGTTGAAACCTCCTGCAACTGACCCAGAGATGCCATCATCTTGAGGAAGTGATAACCCAAGCTAGACAATTCGTTGTCGGCCCAAACATTGAAGTCCCCCAGGACTAAACACTGGGGGGCCTCCAATGTTTCACTAGTGACGAAATTGGCTGCTTCCTGCAGGAATTCCCCTGCCACCCAGGGGGGTGGTAAAGCAGGAGAATCCTGCAACCTGTGCCTGGACTGCCGTGGATGGCCACACATTCAAATGAACCCGGTGTTCTCACCGGGTGCGCGGTGAAGCCCAGCTCAGATCTAAAACAGATAGCCACACCCACGTCCTTGCATTCCACAGTGGAGTACCGGGGGGGGGGGGCGGCAGCCTCTGGAACTGGGCTGACATCATCCCCAATCCAGGTCTCCGTAATGCATGCCAGGTCGACTGATGAAACCAGAGCCGCATTAATTGCAGTCTTATTTCTGATCGACCTGGCATTGCACAGCACCACCCTCAGGACTGGTGGACAGTGCAGCGCCTCCGGCTGACTGCCCACTCGGTCTTGTGGAACCCCTGGGGACAGGAACCAAACAATTCTGGCCTCTCTGTAGGTCTCAACGAACCCCAGGGCACCTTCTGCACCTCAGGTCATAGTCCTCTGCCTCTCGGGAGTCCATGTGGCTATAAACTAACTGGGCATTGCCTGTCAGGTGTGGTGCCCGTCGAACAACCCACTGTTCCCTCGGCCAAGCGCATGTTCGAGTGATCCTCTCAAACGTGGTGAGCTAGGTCTCTTAATGTATTTTGGGCTACTGGCTCTTTCTGTTTGCCCTGCATTGATGGCATGCAAGACTCATGTTATCTGCCCATTTGGCATCTTGACTTCTCCGCTCAGTGTCTCTTTCTCTTTCCATCGGCACCTGTTTTATGAAGAGCTATTTCAACAACTCCCCTATGTCCTCAGATGGAGCATCTTCAAGAGGAGGCAGTTCCCTTGATTTTTCCGTGTCCTCTTGCCTCTCTTAGTCGTCTTCAGGCTTGGTCTTCCTCCATGCTCCCAGGTCCAGTCCAGGCAGCAGCTTCTCTCCCAGTCTATCGGCCATGGTTCTGGTCAGAACTTCATGGACTTTCTTCTCCAGGTTCTCCTCTGACAACTCCTGGTGCATCTGTCCACCTTTGATATCTGGGTAATATCCACCAGAAAGCGTCTCTCTTCAGCCAGTCCAGATGCTTCTAGCAAGTTATCCTACTCTGACACCAAGTTTATGGAGGGGTTGTGGGATAACAGATGGACCAGACACCGAACTTCAGATTCAACACACAATCTCTGTGTGGTGTTTTTTCAAAATACAGGAAATAAGCATCAGCAATGTCATATTCCTTCTTCAGTACATACGTTTGCAGCAACAGACTATGAATGTCCTTTCTTTACACTTAGCCAGCACCTGCTGGCACTGATCTCTGATCTAACCGCTTTTCAGTGAAAACCCTTCATCCCTATGTGGGCCCCATTTGCTTGGGTAGTGGAAGTTCAAAATTAAAAAATAAAAAACAAGCTAAAAACACAGAAACTCAGTGCAGATATGGGTTACTCCAAAGAGCATTGGCTACAAATCAGGTTTCAAAGAAATATAACATCATACGTACTTCCATAATGCAAAGCAAATGCAAATCGCCTTGACTATTGCAACTCCCTTTACTTGGGGCTTCCTGGGGTTGATATCCGCCACTTGCAGCTAGTGCAGAACGCTGCTGCAAGGTTAATGACGGGGTGACTAGAAGGACACATCGCCCCTGTGTTGCACGATCTGCACTGGCTGCCTATACCGTGGCGGATCACCTTTAAAGTAGGTCTTTTGACCTTCAAAGCCCTGCGCGGACTCGGCCCCGACTACTTGAAAGAGCTTCTGGTCCCTTACCGCCCCATGCGACAGCTCCGTTCAGCTGACGAGGGGTTGCTAGAGGTTCCGAGGGTTATATTGAAGTCCTCTGGGGCTAGGGCCTTTGGGTTCGTGGCCCCTACCCTCTGGAACTCTCTGCCTCGCTGGCTTAGAGAATGCGCGACCGTGGAAGCCTTTAAGTGGGATTTTAAGACTTTTTTATGGAATAAGGCTTTTATTGACTGATGCTGTTCTAAATTGTTGATTTTATATGTATACTTGGATTTTATGATTTATCTGTACAGCGCCTTGGTATTTGAAAGGCGCTAAATAAATTAAAGTTATTATTATTATTTTATATGCAAATCACCATAACATTTCAGACTTGTTTAGTTTACAGCAATTTACATGCATTTTAAATATCACGACTAACTTAATTTCTACGATAGAAACCTATTACTTTTTGCCATTATCAGAAACACCTAGTGCCATTATACTTTCAACATTTATAGGTTTCATAAACATAAGGTGTATACATCAAGGTATTTTATGACATAGTGCTATTACTTACTAAATCCAACAACGATAAACACAACCTGTTTTACATACGTTTGGAGGTCACCACAATAACTTCCCTGTATGAGGACCTGAGAGGAAAAAGGAAAATTAGAGGACACTGTAGCATAGTCAAGACAGAGAAAAGGGGGTGCCCATAGGTGGCCAACCTTATGGGCTAGAAATAGCAAAGGATAGATTAGGCTTAGAAATAGAACTGTTGCAACAAATTTAAGAAAAGGTCGGTTCTCAAGAGTGGCAGGAGCTCCCTGTCACAAGAGCCAGCTTGGGGGGGGGGGAGAGAAGGATTGAGTGCCCACAGGCTGCTCTCCTTCTCCAGGGAGGGCGGGGTGCCTGTCCTGCTGCTCTGCCGCTACCTGGGTGACCATGGGTGGAGGTGCAGTGGGACGGCATGAAGAGGGTGGGAGGATGTTGACCGGGAACCGGGATGACAGCACCTAGTAATGTGCTCTGCCCTTTGACTCTCCAAGCATGTCGACATTAACACAGTTCATTGCAGCCTATGATACCGTTGCACCTGTCAGAAAGATGAAGGTAAGAGAGAACCCAAACCCATGGATAACACCTGAGCTAATATCTCAGATGAAACTGAGGGACCACCTCTGGCATTGTGCAAGAACCTCATCTAAGCGAGTGGACATCCAAAGATATAAAGCTGCCAGAAACAAATGTACATGTGCTGTTCAAACCTGTAAAAGAAACTACTTAAGGGAAACGCTCACTAACTCCTGGGGAGTTGGGAAAAAGTTTTGGTGTAACCTAAAAGATCTCACGGGAAAAGATCCCAAGCCACCACCCACAAAACATCAGTGGAGCTCCAGTTTTTGATCTCTGGGTAATTGCCAATACCTTCAATGATGCTTTCTCGGATCTGTGTAGTGTACTGCTGCCTGATTTCTTTAATGCACCTAACACAAGTACTCACCCTGTTGACACATCCATTGACAGCAGCACCCCACAGTTCCATTTCAAAGAGACTCCAATTCACCTGGCAAGAACCTACATTCACAGGCATCCATAAACCTTGTACCAGCAGTGACTCTTGATCTCAACTAATCTCTCGTCTTGAAGAAATCCTTTGCCCTATAAAGATCTTAACCTCTCACTTAGATCAGCACAGTTCCCTCTTAGAAACAGAAACATCACACCAATAAGCGAAGAGTGGAGACAGAGCTTCACAACCTTCAAGGCTCATTTCATTCTTCCTCCACTTTCCAGCACCAGATATAGTCTCGGACCAGCCAGTTGAATATCTGGAGAAATATGAAATCCAATGCCTCACAGCATGGATTTGAAAAGGAGCATACCCTGCCTTTTGGGTTCCGGGTTTCAACCACAACACATTTGATCAGGAAACTGTGCCAGTGCAGTGTTCTTGACCTAACAAAGACAATACATAACCACCCACTACTCAAACAGCTTTCCTCCATTGGTTTCTCAGTGAAGCTATAATAATTCAAGTTATCTTGTGGGCGATTGCAATAAGTAAAGATTGCCAATACCTCCTCAAATCGAGCCAGTCCTCTCGGCGTCCCCAAGGGCTCATCCTGGGACCATTACTATTAGTCTGTTCATGAATAATCTCTCCTAGTCTGTCACAGAAATATTACTATATGCAGATGATGCTATCTTTACCACACAGAACCAGAAACTCATGGATCATCTACAGCTTAACTGCGGTAGAAGAATGGTTCCAGTGCCTAAATTGATCCTGAACCTCCAGCAAAACCAAAGTTATGCTTTTCAGCAGTGTGCACAACAAACATAGAGCACATTCCTCATTATCCAAAAAGCTCTGGTGCCAGCTCAAGAAGGTCAAGCTTTTCAAATACCTTGGGATCCGTTGGATACTTCCTCTCCTATACAGCATCAAGAATGTTGCAAGCACACACATTAGATTGGAATGCTACATAGAGCACAACATAGTATGACTACAGATGCTCTGTGTCTGGCAATCCACAACTCGTCACCTCAATCGTGACTACAGTCTAGCCATCTATGGCTGTGCCTCTACTGCCCTCATATAATGGTGGCACTAAGAAAACCTGTAGATTACTTGGTAGCTGCCCACCTTATTCACACCATGAACTATATGCCCAGTCTGATAGCTCCCACTCCTTTGTAGGATCCAGTATCAGACCTGCCTGCTAACAAAAAAGGTACTCCTAGGCCTCATGCCACCAGGTGTCGAAAAGCTCCTAAACACACACTGTACCACTCACTATACCCATAATGCCAGCAGTCAAACCTTCCAGGTTCCCAGATGTCAGACCTCTATGGGACCGAGATCGTTTGCCTACAGGGTTCCCTACTGGTATAATGCTCTCAACTAGGATTTCTAGGGACATGGATATGTTGTTCATCCACACTGGCAGGTTCCTTGCCGCTTTAAATCTTGCCGGAAGGTCTTCAAGCTGGCTCCTCCCACCCACCCGGGTGGTAAAACTCTCGGCTCCGCCCCATGACGCCAGATCTTCCTTACCGCATGGAAGCTCAGGTTCCCTCCTTAACGCTCTGCGTATAAGACTAGTTCCTAATTCGCACGACTTTTAGAAATTAAAAGTTTTGCTAAAAAATGCCCGGTCTTCTCTCCCTCGCGGCTGCGATGGACAATCGACTCGGTTTCCGAATGCCCTTACCACAGGCAGAAGATGTCTCGAACGGATCCGCACTCGGCGGCGCGTGCGTTACTGCTTGGGCCTTGAAACACGACTCGCAGGCCTCGACCTGTGCTCTTCCTTTTACGGCCCTCGTCCCGCCAACCGTGCTGCCCGATTACAACTGGGGCGTCGAGAAAAATTTCCTCCGGTTAAGTCAAAGAGGCCCGGTCGGTGAGTATCCGCGGCCAGGCTACGGCAGATCAGCTCGAGCAGATGATAAGCCCTCGAAGAGGTAGCGCGGAGCCACTTCTACCTCAGCTGCGGCATTTGTCCAGCTATCTCCTAGGGTACCTCTTATTAGAAGCCTTCTTTTAAGGAGCTTTGTCTGACCCTCGACAAAGGTGAGGTCCAACTTTCTGGACCGTTTTTCGGTCAAAAGAAGACAAAGTAAGTCTCTGTCGGCGCTCTTGGGAGGCGGAAGAATCCCTCTCCCCTAGTTGTCGTGCGTCGACTTGATCGACCCCTCGACTCCGACCACTGGTTTCTGAGGTGTCCCGTCAGGCCAGTTGACCCGAGACGCTCCTTCGACCGCAGTGAGATTTTTCTCGACCCGTTGGACAGAGTTGTCGGCTGGAAGGCGAGAATCCCCTCTCTCCGGTTTCCCCGGTGGAGTTGAGGATCCCGTCGGCTCGTCTGTGCCTTCCGGTTCCGGGCCTTCAGTGGAATTGTCGAACCGAGAAGTGCCGATTCCGACACCTCCGCCCGTCCTCGGCCCTGGCTGAGTTCTCAGCATGACGTCTTGGCTGTCAGCTGATCCCGCTATCTAACGCGGTCTCGGTCTCGGCACGCGGCAGCGGCGCGCCGCTCATCCTCTTCCTCCTCCTTCGGATGAGAGCGTCGGCGCAAGTTGCGTCGGAGGTATGAGAACTCATGTGGCAACAGCTCGCTGACCGAGAATAAGCCGACACCGTCGTCTTTGACCATTAAGTAGGCTGTCACGGAAGCGGCGAAACAACCCCTCGTTTAGCGAGAGCCTGTTCCCAGGCGGTTGTTCGGCCAATTCCAGCTGCCCACCGATTCGGTGGAACCTCCGCCCTCCACAGCCGTTAGTTGGGGCTCCGACCAAAAATTCTTGAGTCGGCTCAGGGACTACCCCATGGGCTGTCTGTCCCCTCACTCACGATGGGCCTCGGCGGGTGGAGGGTGGCTCAGGCCCGAGGCAGCTCTTTGAGGACTCTTCCGAGTCCGAGGATGATTCCTCCCTTTTCTCCAAGCGAATGGACTTGGAGTCCTCAGGAGGACAGTCGGTGGACGATAGCCCCTCGTCCTTCCTAGGATTGCTTCGGCTCATCTCGGAGTCCACCGGGATGAAGCTCGAACCCGTTTCTAAATGGGCCAGGTATCCCCTCACGGAGATTCTGGACCGAGGGGATTCCCTTACGGAGGCCTTTCTGGTGGCCGAGGCCATAGTGGGTCCAGCCTTGGAGCTCTGGCAGCGCCCTGCTTCCTGTCCTGTGCCTTCGGCCAGGATGGCCAGGAAGTATGCGATCCCTACCGGTTCCCTGTCCAGTTTTTCGGAACACCCCTCAGCTGAGGGGGTGGTTACCGACAGCGTTTTCCGGCGTGCCGGGAACGCTAGGGATGTGGACAAACCTCCCGACAAGGAGTCCAAGAAATTGGACTATGCCGAGTGAAAAGTCTGTATGCGCCCTCTCTCGGCCTTCGCCGGAGCCAGTTCGGCCGTCCTCATGGCATATTTTTCTCATGCCCTGTTGGGCTCCCTGGATGAGGTTGTCCCTCATTTTCCCACGGATCTGCAGACTACGGTCAGGCAGGTGTGGGACCAGGGCAGGAGCAGGGGCATAACAGCAGCTCCAGACTGCTTTGAGACATTGGGGACTCATGTGCCAGGTCTGTGGCGGTCGCGAGTGGCTATGCGTGCGTCGGGCTTGGCTGAGGATATCCACCTTTCGTCGGATACCCAGCACAAGTTGGCAGATGTTCCTTTTGAGGACTGACCTCTTGACCCTGGGGTGGAAGGTCACCTGCAGAGGATCAAGAGTCCAATGCTACCTTAGACTCAGTCTCTTCCGCTCACGAGGACAAGGCGCAAACCACAGCCTAAGCCCTTTTGTCCTTCTGTGCCCTTAGCAGCCTCCGGCCCAACAGCGTCCAGGGCCAGCAGGCTCGGACTTGGCATCCCAAACCCAAGCCTGGGGCTTCCTCCAACAGGAAGCAGGGAGGTAAAGGCCCAGGAGGTCCCTCGGCTGGTCCCTCCTCCAAGCCTGCCCAGTGACGGGCTGAGGGGTGTCGCTCCCAACCCCGTCACCTCACCCCAGGTTCCCCCGTGGGGGGACGGCTCCGGCACTTCCTTTCCGCCTGGTCCGTTATTACCATGGACAGGTGGGTACTGGAGGTGGTGGGAAAAGGCCTGGCTCTAGAATTCGAGCAGGCCCCGCCCTTCAGAGCCGTCGCACCTCGGGGGGCCTCGGGTCCGCAGTCTCACTGTCGGCTCGTCGGGCCGACATCGCTCTCCTCCTCCAAAAGGAGGTGATCAGGGAGGTGGCGGACCCTCCCTCAGACCCGGGGTTTGTGTCCAGGTACTTCCTGGTTCCGAAACGGATGGGGGGCTGGTGCCCCATTCTCGACCTACACGACCTGAACAAGTTCCTAAGGTCTCGAACCTTCAGGATGGTCACTCTGGCTCAGATAATACCATCCCTGGAACACGACGTGTGGTTCTGCTCTCTGGACCTGCAGGATCGTTCTTTCACGTCCTATCCGTCAAGTCACGCCGGAGATTCCTTAGCTTTCGGCGGAGGGATCCCTCTTCGAGTTCGAGCCATGCTCTTGGCCTGTCTCCAGCTCCCAGGGTCTTCACCAAATGCATTGCAGTGGTGACAGCTTTCCCTCTTGGCGCCGAGGGGTCCAGGTGTACCCTTACCTGGATGATTGGCTGATAGCAGCCCCTCCAGACAGGAGGTGGAGCGGTCCAGAGATCTGGCCCTCAGGTTTGCTCTCAAGTCGGCCTTCTTATCAGCGAGGCCAATCGGAACTCGAGGCCGGGAAGCAGGTGATTCTGTTTATCAGGGCCAGGCTCGACTCTCTTCGAGCCAGAGCATGGCTCGGCGGACAGGGCAGTTATTCTTACCCTCCTTTGCCCAATCATTTCTGGTTGGGCAATCGCATCCTGCCGGGACTTCCTGCGCCTCCTGGGTCTCATGGCGGCCTGTACCAGCGTGGTCCGTTGGGCATGCTGGCACATGCGCCCCCTTCAGTGGGGACTGGCCATCCAGTGGTCACAACGCTGCGATCCATTGGACCAGGTAGTGATGTTGACCCAGGAGATGTGGAACGCTCTCCGGTGGTGGACCGTTCCATCTCATCTGCAGGAGGGCATCCCGTTTGTCCACCCTGAGCCAACGGTCTCTCTATCGACCGATGCCTCTCTGATGGGTTGGGGTGCCCATCTGGGGGAACACCGGGTGCACGGCCTCTGGTCCTCGCGGGAGTCCCGATGCCACATCAACCTGCTGGAGCTCCGAGCGGTCCGCCTAGCTCTCACCGCCTTTGCTCCGTTTCTCCGGGGTCAAGTGGTCCGAGTCCAGACGGACAATACCACGACCATGTACTACCTAAACCGCCAGGGTGGGATGCGTTCCGTGCTTCTATGCAAGGAAGATCTCCGCATTTGGTCACTCGTGCGCAGCCTGGAGGCGGATCTCCTAGCCATTCATGTGGCAGGAGCCTCCAACACCCTGGCCGATGCCCTGAGCCAGATAGGGACTGCATCTCACGAGTGGTCTCTCCTGCCGGAGGTAGTACAAGACCTGTTCTCCAATTGGGGCACACCTCAGGTGGACCTGTTTGCCTCAGGGAGAACGCGAAGCTGAGGCTGTTCCATGCCCGCCCCCCTCAGCAGGGCTTACAGCAGGGGGATGCCTTCTCGAGGCCGTGGACCCCGGGCCTCTTCTGTGCCCCCCTCCCCATTTCCCTTGATTCACAAGGTGCTTCTCAAAGCAAGGAGGGACAAGAGGCGCGGGTGATTCTGATAGCCCCAGACTGGCCCGCCAGTCTCTAGTACCCAGATCTCCTCAGCCTCAGCTCCAGGCTCGAGGCAGCTTCCAGCTCGCCGGACCTGCTCTCCAGTCAATCAGGGAGGTGTTCCATCGGGACCTTCAATCCTGCCCCTGACAGCCTGGTTCCTGAGCGGCTAGAGTTCCAGGCCTTGGGTCTTCCGACGAGGTCCTCCAATGTTGTTGAGGCGTCCGTAAGAGTCGACCAGGAAATGCTATGCCTTCAAATGGAAGAGATTTTCCATTTGGTGTCAGAACAAGGGCTTGGACCCTTCCTCCTGTCCTTTGGCAAGCATCTTGGACTATTTATGGTCCTTTCTCGTCAAGGGCTTAGGTCAGCGACCCTAAAGGGTGCACCTGGCAGCCATCTCTGCTTACAGGCGCGGGCCGGGAGCGTCAGTGGCCACAGAAGAAGGTGGTCTGGCGCTTTTCAAAGGCCTTGATCACATTCCCCTCGGTGCGAGAACCTCCACCTCCGTGGGATTTACTGCTGGTACTGGCAAAGCTCATGGGCAAGCCATTCGAACCAATGCACAGGTGTGAACTCTCTCACCTGTCGTGGAAAACCGCCTTCTTGGTGGCTATCACGTCAGCCAGAAGGATGGGAGAACTCCAGGCACTCTGCATTGAGTCTCCTTACCTGGTCTTCCACAGGGACAAGGTTGTCCTGCGCCCCCACCCGAAATTCCTTCCGAAGGTGGTGTCGGAGTTTCACCTTAACCAGGTGCTGACTCTGCCGGTGTTCTACCCCAATCACACCTCGGAGGCCGAATATAGGCTCCATACTCTGGACCCTAGAAGGGCACTCGCTTACTATAAGGAGCGCACGGCTGAAATTTGGGGAGAGGTTCGCCAGCTGTTTGTCACCTACGCTGAAGCCGCACCTGGCAGACCTGCAGCCAAGCGGACGATAGGCAGGTGGGTCACCTCCTGCATAGATCTCTGCTATAAGTTGGCGGGCATGGAGCCTCCCAGAGGGATAAGTTCATTCTACCCATCACTGCTGCATCGGTGGCTGCTTCCAGGGACGTCCCTATCCAGGAAATCTGCAGGGCTGCTACCTGGAAGTCAGCACACACCTTCATCACCCATTACCACATCGACCTTGAGTCACGCCGGGATGCTGGTTTTGGGGCCTCGGTTCTCCAGTCCCTCTTTCCCAAGTAAGTATCGGGGGTGTGCGCCTTGCCTCCCTCCTCCCGGAGAACTGCTAGGAGTCTGCCAGACAGTGTGGATGAACAACATATCCATGTCCCTAGAAATACAGGTTACTCACCTGTAACAGGAGTTCTAGGAATGGTATATGTTGTTCATCCACACGACCCATCCGACCTCCCCGGCTTCGACGCACAACCTGAGCTTCCAGCGGGCCAGATCTGGCGTCATGGGGCGGAGCCGAGAGTTTTACCACCCGGGTGGGTGGGAGGAGCCAGCTTGAAGACCTTCCGGCAAGATTTAAAGCGGCAAGGAACCTGCCAGACAGTGTGGATGAACAACATATACCATTCCTAGAACTCCTGTTACAGGTGAGTAACCTGTATATTCTAACTGCTCCCAAAATTGGCCACTTCAAATGGCTGCTCCGGGTACACCTCACCTCTTCTAGTAGCTGCAATTGTTTCACTTAGAACTCTGCCTCCCTTAGCACTCCAGATGTTCCTGGCGCCTCTCCAATATATTTCTGCTACCTTGTCCACCTCTTCGTTCCCCTCCACTACCCCCACCCCATCCCCGCCAACACCAACACTTAGAGCTCCCCTGTCCCCTACCCCTACCCCTACCCAACTAGCACTTCTCACGCCCTCCTCCCTCCTTGACAATGGCCTTCTAGCCTGCCCACTCCTCTGGGGCTACCTTCCCTACTGTTCTTCCCCAATTGCCATCACATCTAGTCTGTTGATGCACTGCTTAGATCTTAGTCTGAGCCAGTCTCTCCATGTCTATTCACTGGTCCTAACTCTACTCCTATCTAACCTGTGTTGTTTCGAATAATGAATAACGATGCACACCCTTGTATGTTCTCCACCATCTGTGTAACCTCTGCATTATTTTTGTAATGATGTTCACCACCCTGTTTGTCTACCGACACTCTGACGTGGAACCTTTGTAAATGAGCTGTTCTTGCTCAAAGGCGTTAATCCCAGAGTTAATAAATAAATAAATAGGGGTTGGCACCAGAAAAAGGAAACACCCCACACTGAACACCTGGAGATGGGACCCGGCTGCCCGAGAAAATCCACAACCAGGCTTCTGGAGGGGCCTAGGTAGTATACCCGATGCACACTCGTGGACTGGAGGGGACTATTTGGGGGTCCCTCTCCTCCCCACCCAGGGGAAAACCGAGGCCGGGTGGGGGTAGTGCTGCCAAAGCCCTGACAGGAGATACCTGGGGAGGACCTACGGGAACTCGCACTTCATAGGGATCCCTGAGGATAGGATCCAGTGCAGTAAGCAAGGGGCATAAACAAAGAATATATAAAAAAAAAAAAGATTGTTTGCATTTTGGGAAGTTTTTTTACAGTGTTCAACAGACGAAAGTGAATTGTTAATAACAACCCCCTAATTCACAATCCTTGTCTACGCTTTTAAGTATTCTGTTATTAATAGTGTACTAATGATGGGGACTGTTGAGCCCCAAATGAAGGACGACACATTTATCCTGATTGTGTCTTTTGGTTTTCTCCTGTCCATTTTACTATGTTGTTCAAATTTTGTTCGATTACATGTTATTTGAATGGTGTATCGACTTTCCCTACTATCACCAATAAATACGTTGAAAAGAGTCGGCTCCAACACCGAGACCTGGGGAACCCCACTAGTGACCTCCCCTAGTTGTGAAAGGTTGCCATTGATCCTAACTTGTTGCAGCTGGTCTAATAACCAGTTATTGGCCCAGTCTGTAATTTGGTTTGTGAGTCCTGTCTTTCTTAATTTATTGATTAGTTCTCGATGGGAGACTTTATCAAAAGCTTTACCGGAATCTAACAAAATGATATCTACTGGTATCCTGTTGTCTAGTCTTATGCTGATTTGATTAGAAAAAAGACAAGGTTAGAAACATAGAAACATAGACTTTGACGGCAGATAAGGACCGCTTGGCCCATCTAGTCTGCCCATTTCCGTACCTACAGGATAGGCTGCAGATCCTAGTTAACCAACAACCTATTTCTTCCTACCCCCCACAAGAATTGCCTTATGTCTATCCCATGCATTCTTGAATTCTTCACAGTTTTAGACCCCACAACCTCCTCAGGAAGACTGTTCCATGCATCCACTACTCTCTCTGTGAAAAAATACTTCCTCACATTGCCCTTGAACCTCCCCCCCTCTATCTTTAAATTGTGTCCCCTTGTTCTTGCACATCTCTTTTTCTGAAAGATGCTACCCTCTTGGACTTTGTTGATTCCTCCGAGGTACTTAAATGTTTCTATCATGTCCCCCCTCTCCCTTCTTTCCTCAAGGGTATACATATTAAGCTCCTTTAGTCTCTCCTCATACGGCTTCTTTTGCAGACCCTGCACCATTTTAGTTGCCCTCCTCTGGACTGCGTCTATCCTGTCTATGTTCTTGCGGAGATGGGGTCTCCAGAACTGGACGCAGTACTCCAAATCGGGTCTCACCAACTGTCTGTACAGAGGGATAACAACTTCCTGTTTTCTGCTGGTGATGCCTCTCCCTATGCATCCCAGTATACCCCCAGTCCTCCCTACTGCCTTCTCTCATTGCTTGCTAACCTTAAGGTCGTCTGATATGATTACACCCAGGTCCCTTTCCTTTTTTGTTGTTGTTACTACCCCCCAACTGTGTATTCTTCCCCTGGGTTCTTGTTTCCCAGGTGCATTATTTTGCACTTCTTTGCTTTGAATCCTAGCTGCCATACTTCTGACCATTCCTCCAGCCTTGCCAAGTCCTTCTCATCCTTTCCATGCCTCCTTGTGTATCAACCCTGTTGCAGATCTTTGTGTCATCTGCAAAGAGGCATACTTCTCCTTCCAGTCCCTCTGCAATGTCACTTATAAAGACATTAAAAAGGACTGGACTCAGTACTGAACCGTGCGGTACCCCGCTAGTAACCCCTCTCTCTTCAGGGTGGACTCCATTTACAATTACCTTCTGTGTCCTGTTGTCCAGCCAATGTTTTACCCAGGCTACCACCCTGGGACCCATTCCCTGGCTGGTTAATTTGATTATTAATCTTTTGTGTGGGACTGTGTCAGATGCCTTGCTAAAGTCTAGATAGGCCGTGTCCACAGCCCCTCCCTGGTCTACTACTTTGGTCACCTAGTCAAAGAAATCTGTTGGATTCGTCTGACGTGACCTTCCCGCTGTCAACCCAAGCTGCCTTGGGTCCTGTGCCCCACTGGCCTGTAGGTACTCAGCAGTTGTTTTCTTCAGAATTGACTCCACCACTTTCCCTACCACAGAGGTCAAACTGACAGGTCTGTAGTTTCCTGCCTCTGTCTTGGTCCCACTTTTGTAAAAGGGAATCACATCTGCCTTTCTTCAGTCCTCGGGTACCACACCATCCTCCCATGATTTATTAAAAAGAGTAGCCAGTGGTTTCACTAGTTTCCCCCCTTAATTCTTTTAGAATTCTGGGGTGAATTCCATCAGGCCCCATTGCTTTGTCCACCTTCAGTTTTAGGAGTTCTTGCAGAACCCTTTCTTCTGTGAAAGGACTGGGATCGACTCCCCCTTATCAATAGTGCTTCTTTTAATTGGATTAGGCACTTCCCCCTCCTCTTTTGTGAATACTGAGCAGAAGTATTCATTTAGTATCCCTGCTTTTTCACTGTCCCCCTCTGCCTACCCACCGTTCATTCTGTGCAGCCTCACTGTCCCTCCCTTTGTCTTTCTACACTCGCTGATGTACCTATAAAAGGTTTTATTCCCCTTCTTAACCGAGTTGGCTATTTTTTCCTCAGTTTGGGCCTTTGCTATTCTGACTTCCCTCCCTGCTTCCTTCTGCCTTAACTGGTACAGCTCTCTGTCCTGCTCCTTCTGTGTTTTCTTATACTTCCGGAATGCTATCTTTTTCTCCCTGACTTTCCCAGCCACCTCTTTTGAGAACCACAGTGGCGTTTTCTTTCATTTTGACTTGTTTATTTGCTTCACACAAAGGCTTGTTGCCTCTGTGATGGCAGTTTTGGTGATTCCCCATTGTTGTCCCACCCCTCCTTCTAGCCTGTTTGCTAGTGCTTTTCTGAGGCACTTTCCCATCTTGCCAAAGTCAGCCCTCCTGAAGTCCAGTACCCTCACTTTTGTATGGCTTGACTCTGTAGCTGAGTTTAACGTGAACCACACTGTTTGATGGTCACTTGTTCCCAGATGGCAACCCACTTCTAGATCTGAGATCCTCTCACTGCCCCCATTTGAGAGTATGCGGTCTAAGATTGCTTCCTCACGAGTGGGTTCTGAAACTAGCTGTCTGAGGCCTGCCACCTGTAGGGCCTCAAGAATGGCCCTGCTCTAGGATGTGGCTGCAGCAAATGTGCTGCAGTTAACATCTGGCATATTCAGGTCCCCCATCAACAGTATCTCCCCTTTCTCTGGTGTATGACCGCCCTGGAATAAACCCATGTTGAGTTGGATCATTACGATGGATCGTTTTTAATTCTTCCTCAATTTTAGTTTTTATCAGTTGCTCCAGTGTTTTACAAAGGACTGATGTCAAACTAATTGGCCTATAGTTATTTACCTGACCTTTGTCCCCCTTTTTAAAAATAGGAACAACTGTTGATTTTTTCCAGTCTTTTTGTCCGGCGAGATGGCCTTCTATATGAATGGGATACCTTTATTCGGTATCACTTTATTTTTCTCTGGCTCCTGATTCTCTAGTGGTAATAGTTGTAGAATAGTGATAGACTATGTCTTATATATGATGTTTATAATTATTTAAACCAGTGGCATTGATAAGGTGTATGGATACCTATTTTTTTTTTTTTTCCCAGTCTTTTGGTAACCGGGTAAGACCCACTAGGCACAAGTGCCTGTTTTCAGGGGCGACCTGGGAGCACTGGGCGGTTAAGTGATTTGCTCAGTCACACAGTATGCAAGTGGAGGTTGTGAGAATCAAACTCAGGTCTGGTCTGCTGTATGTATCAAACTCGTTCACACCTCGTTCCTCTAACCTCTAGGCTATAGTGCCAGCCCAATTCCATAGGAGATCACATCTTGAAGCAAATTTTTTTTTTTTTAACTTTATTTCCCTCTGGTCTTTGGTATCTGTCCGGCGTGGGCACACTTCATCATTGCCTCTCCTGCCTGCCGTGTCCTTTTGCTTGGCCTCCCCTCCCTGTGATCCCAAATGAGAGAGGTAGGACCACGGAGGGTCAAGTCGGGATCAGGGCCAACATTGGCCGTGTGGGCTCAGCCTACTCGAACCTCACCATCGCCTCCCAAGTCACCAGGGTTTTCCACCTTGGTTTATGCCTCTCTGAGGTGCGGACGTGCAGTGACATCTGTGCCAAGGGTAGACCCTTGCTGACGTCTGCCGTCACCTCGTCCCCTTTAAGCAGCATGCTACTGTGGTTCCTCAGGTCTCCACCAGGGGCTACTACAGAGCAGTGGTCCCCGAAACCCTCCCCAGGAGAGGAGAGCAGTCCTCCCAACTCTCAATCCTCTCCTCCCCCGACGACCCCTGACAGTCTGAGTCACCAGCGTGGCGCGAGGTGTGGCATCCAGCGCCTCAACCCTCGGTGCCACCGGGCCGGCCACCTTGAAGCAATTAGGTTTCTTTAAAATTACACAGCATCATGGGAAGTTTAATCACTATTGTTACAGTACTATGAGAGGAATGGATATTATTGTTTTCACAAGCCAGATGTATTTCTTTCTCTGTTTTTGGTGTTTTTTTAATTGTAAACATTTGTACAAGAAATGTCACACTTTAGACAGGGATTAGTGTGGTGTTGATGTTTCCATATTATTTTGTTTGATTCAATGTATGTTGTTTATGTTATATTTGTTTTTAACAACACTATTGGAAAACAGAATGAACACCACATGATAGTTATTTTGTGATGTCATACACCTTGTACCCTATAAAATGTAAGATGTGTCCAAGAATAGTCATGCCCCCGGGGAAGGCTTTTGCCGAAGCACTGGGGTGAGAGGTACATGTATGAAGTGAGAGAGGGGTAGGAGGAAGTAGGCTGTTGGTTAACTAGGATCTGCAGCTTATCCAATTGGTAGGGAAATGGGCAGATTTGGTGGGCCAAGTGGTCCTTATCTGCCATCAGTCTATGTTTCTATCAGAGGCACTTTGCTGTTTTTTTGTTGAATAAATACAGCGCTGCTATTACCTGCATTTATTTTTTTTTTTTTCATAATTGCAATTTATGCCCCCTTCCACACCGGCACTGTCATCCGACTTCCCTGCCTGACACTGTGACCCCCGAGGACCCCCCACGGAACCTTGGCTATACCCCCAGGCGGGGACATGGTGGGGGCCCCCGAAATGTACCTCCATCATTTCGTCGGGTCCTCATTGGGTAGGTTATCACCCGGCAGGGGAGGGCTGCTTCCAGGCCCTCTTGTCAGTGTTCCACTTGGGAGAATGTTCTTATATAGAGCCCCCTGGAAGCGTGACGTGTGCTGACACCAAGGCTGTATGCTGGTCTCTGTCATGCCACCCCCCTGTGGTTCAGACTCAGGCTTGCTGTACTGTCAGCCGTCGTCAGAGGCCAACAATTACTGAGTTGGTGCACCCTCCCCCAGAGGAGATGAGCAGTCCCTCAGATGCTCAAGCCTCCCCAGCTGCCCTCAATGACTTGGGCCATTCCTGAACCTGGGTGCGCCCAGCATTATAGCGTCGCCTTCTACTCGCCCGGCGGCAGGCCGACCTCATTAACTATTTCAAATGCTTTCATTTGGTTTGGAGTGGCGCTATATTATTCTGGAACTTACAGTTGTGCCATAGCTGCCCTGTGTTGTGGAGGTGTCTACATGTTTCATGGATGACCTGGGAGTTGTCCACCAGGTGCATGCTCTCCTACTATGATGTTCGTGCCACATGGCCCCCCCGACCACTGCCTGACATATGCTGGGAAATGCCAGTCTGGGAGGCCTCATGACTGTGTCTGGGTGGGCCATCGATGTGTGGGACAAAGTGACACACAGACACATGCTTTAATGGTTGTGACTTCATAAACACATTGGTGAACCGAACTTGCACACCTACCTACCACCCTTGGGACGCTGTGTATACAGGGACATGCAACAGGGGGCAGACACATTAACCACCATGAAATGAATGTTGTCTGATGTAACCTGTAGAAATGAATGTTGTCTAATGTAACCTGTGTTATATACTGTATGTTTATTATTTATTGTATAACATTTCCCTTGGATTCAACTACTCACAGGGACACCTTGTAAACTGGACATTCATTTGACCTAATGGTGGTTGTAAAGACTTTTACTTATGTAAAATTATTTACTCCCATATAAATAAACATTTTTACCTAACATGAAGGTCTACACCTGGCAGGGCACCTTGCATATGTGTGTGTGTGGTGTTACCAGACTCATTGGTGTGTTATCAACACTGCTCCTACAGCAGGTCACTATCATATGGTTCACGTGGTGGTGCACTCAGCGTGTCTCCTGCCACAGTGCCATCGGGTAGCGTATGTGGGGACATGGGAGACCAAGCCTGTCTATCCGTCCGGGACTACGGTCCAGTGTACAGTCATCCACCACTCATGGGGTTGTCATTGCAAGTACCGACAGGGAACTTACATGGATGACACAACACCACTGTGGACTACCAGAGGAATGATTTTTGCATTGTGGGACTACCCTGCATGTGCCTGACAGATGGCTACTGTCACTTTGGTCCAGTATGGGGAGACCATTCTTCTGTCTGCAGTGTGTGCTGTATGCTTCTGTGTGCATGGGTGGCAGCCATACATCCTATGGGCCTGTTGCCCATGAGGTTTTTTTATGCCTGGGGGACCTCCAGCTGGCACTGTGCAGGATATCATGGTGCAGCCTTTGGGTACTGCCTCCCAAGGGGGGCGGTACACATGACAGTGTTGGCGAGGTTACCTGTCACCACAAGCTGTCTTGGCAGCCTCCCATACATGCTGCAGTTTGGTCTGCCTGGGGGTGCTACAGTGCAGCATGGCCTTGCACCTCCACACACTGTATTTGGTGTGACAACAGTTGTACGGTTCATGTCTTTGGACTTTCAGGGGGCCTGGGGTGTTTTGAGAAGCCAGTCATTATGCCAGTGACCCTTAAGTGCCATGCTGTTGCTCACTGGTGGCCTATGTTAAAAGCATGTCCCTGTCCTCCCAATTTAGGGCCCATATAGAAGTCCTGCATGTGTGTCCACTGAATACCCTTCTGTACACCTACAGAGCTACTGCTTCTTCCTCACCACAGTGTGCAGTATAGGTTGCCAGTGACATGATCCCACTATGTCCCTCTGTCACATATCCACTAGGATCCAAGCATGTGTGCCCACACATGGTGCATGGCACACTGGTCCATGGTATACAGTCCCAGTGGCCTAATGTGCATGCAGTCTACCCCTTCTTGACCTTCCTTGCATCTCATCCTCGTGTGCGTCATCATGCTCATCCTCATCCTGCCTGTATCTGTGTTTTCTGTCTGTGTTGGGTGTCCATTGCTGACTTGCTAGTACGTGGTTCCCCATCTGATCACTGTGAGTGATGGGCCATTGTAAATGGCCGAATGGAGAAAGGTGGCCCCTCAGCTGCCTACCCACTCAGTATGGCGGATTCCCTGCGTAAAGTGACTATGCACCTCTGGCCTGTCTCCTGTCCCCTTCTCCTCCCATGGCATCTCCTGGTCCTCACAACCCCAATAGATACCTCCCCATCAGCCCTCAACCTCTCCCACCTCGGCCTCCTACTTCTTCTTCCAGTCTCCACTTCTGATGCACGGCAGCTGATGGGGGTCACAGAACAAGTGTAGGCTTCTAAATAAGGACGGGGATTAGGAAAGCCTTGGGGTCTGTAACAAGCAGCACAGCTGGGGACTGCTTAATTAAAACCACACACCACAACTCCAACCCCAAGAATAAATAACACATGCACACACACTATTCAGCAATTACTCCCTAACACAATAAACATTATGAATTGGTTGCCAAAAATGTAGGAAGCTGATTAGCCGAGAGCTCTTTTAAGCCATGATAATATTCAACCACATCCTCACAGCTTCAAAAAGCCTATGGTCACAGCCTCTTCACATGCCAGAAATTCCTCTGACAGCAGCATTTCCCCTCGTCCCTCACACCGCTTTCCCTCACACAGCTCTGCCCATGGCTGCCGGATGGATGGAGCGAGTTCAAAAAACAACTGTCACTCACTCCTAATCACACAACCCACCAGAAGACATACTGCATGGCAGACTGAACCATATTCCGACTGCAAGTCACTGTGCTTCACACAACCAGAACACATGCAACGGAGCATCGATGCTGCTAATTCTCTCCCGCTGAGTAAAAAAAAAAAATCTGTCACACAGTACAGCTGCCAGTGACATTTCTGACACCCAACTGCAAAAAAGGAACAGTAAAACACATCAACTGCCCTCAACTTCTTCCACATACCTACCGTCGGATTCCCCACACAAATGTTAAGGAGCAGCAGGCAGTGGCAGGAACCTGTGGTATCTGTCTATCAGGCGGGATGGCGTCAGGCATGGCTTGAGTGACTCCTCTCGAAGCAAAAAAACAAAGGACCCCAAAACCGTCCACACGATATGTGTGTGTATTTTTTTTTTAAACACTTTTGCTGGCCTTTGGCGTCACATTTCAGCTCTTTACTATTTTACCTGTTCATTTGCTCTCTCCCATTGTTGCCGGAATACCAGAAATGTCCACTGGCATGCTTTTCATTTAGATCCCGCTTCTCAGCAGATCAGGTTTTCAAAAAAATAATACATAAATATATTTCATCTTCACACAGTCCCGGAGCACACAGCAGGACCGCGTCAAATGCAGGGAACACACAGTGCTAGGAGATGAGAGTTCAGAGCAGCACCTCTTCAACCAACTCCACGTACAACAGCGCCACCTGCTACCCAGAGCCCAACAGAAACTATTTTCTGAAAAGATACTCCTCCACCATTCTAAAACATTCATTTTAAAAACATTTTAAACGTTTTTGCTTGTATTTTGTACTGCTAAAACTTTTAAGTCAGTTCTCAATAGCAATAATGTACTCCAGGGTGTGGTCTATCATCGGATATTGTAACTTCTCGGGTGCATGAGGCACTCGGCCTGTGGCATCATGCCTCACAGTGCAACTGAGGCGTGACAGTATGCCATGATAGACCACACCCTGTTGTGGATTATTGCTTAAATATCTAATACTCTAGTACTCTTAACATACACAACCCACCATCTATACACACTCCCTAATGCTTCTAACAAATAAATAATCTCTATTCAAACCCCACCACCTTTTCCACCCACAACATAAAATACTAAGATAAAATATAAGTGCAACAGTCCTCTAGAAGTCCCTTGAACTTAGTGTCAAATGTACAGTAAGCCATAAATCTCAATTTCAGTCTCTCTCACAAAAGGAAGTCACTGTTAATCCCCTTAAGCAGGCCAATGGAAGAAGTCAGTTTTACAGGATTAGGTACTGCTCTCCCCAGACCTGCTTCAAGTAAATGCCACGGATGTTCAGTTTCAGTTTTTTCCTTTTACATAAATGAGTGCTGCTGTCACCAGAAATGCTTCAGCAAAGACAACTAACAGGAAAGTAATCAGCTCAGTACTCAATCCAAAGAGGTTGTGCTGCAACTTCCCGGTGCAGCACCATTTAGAACTGCAATATCATGAACTGTCCAGCTCTCTCACCGCCAGATGACTGTTCAGTCCTTCTCCCTCCGATGGCACCACACTCACAGTCTACTGATGCAACACTGACAGCTCTCCACAGGTCAAGGGGGTTGAATTAACACCTCGCTTCACACTGTTTTCATGACCTGGCGACCACTGGAGCTACAGTCAGTAGCTACATGGATTCTCGGTTGCTCACCAGGAAAGTGGAGCCGGCTATTGGTAAGTTGGAACAATGACTTGCTGACACTCAATGCCAGCAGAAGGACTAGGAGATCAACATCATACATCAGGAGGTGTATATGTCTGGATCTGTGGTGACACTGGTGATTTGTACATGTTGTCGTGTGACAGCAGCCAGGGGTTCTATGGCCATGACAAAGAGCGTGGGTGGGGGCAGAGTTGCATTGTACCTTTACGGAGGTGATATGGGTCTGAGAGCAGAGAATTTGTCATCACCTGTGCTGCAGGATTGGTGTAAAGTGGTCAGATCCATGATTGAAAACGGTCCTCTCTCCAAGGTGTGCCAGAACCTGATGGAGACAGCCCCATTCAACTGAACCAAAAGCTTTTTCAAAATCAGTGGCTACAGCCACAGCTGGAGTGGGTAGGTTTTGGCCACCTGGATGAGGCTGACAGGGGAACAAGTATGATCGAAACTAAGGCGATCTTTGATTAATCTAACCTAGGAGGGATGGATTAGAAGTGGCAGGAGGGGAGTCACATGATGTAGGTCACTTGATCGATCAGCCCCACGATGACTCTGTGCTAATCAGATCATAAATGTGGCTTTTATTATTAAAATTGTCACACAAGAGCGCAGTGTGCACATTTATGGAACCCACACAAACAGATGAGAGAAAGAAATAAGTACCTTAGTTGGGACTTAAACCCAGGCGACTCAGAATACCGTTCAGTTGCACTACCAGCTACACCACCAAGGCAACTGGAAACTGGGTCATCCAGAAGCACCTTACTCTTTCTCTAATGCACAACCTGGTGCTGCACAGATAATTACATTTTCAATCACAAGAGTGTGGTGTGCATATTTATGGAACCCATACAAACACAAGAGAGAAAGAAATGAGTGCCTTAGTTAGGACTTGAACCCAGGCCACTTGGAATACTGTTCTGGTTGTGTTACCAGCTGTGCTACCAAGGCAACTGGAAACTGGGTCATTCAGGGCACCTCTTTCTCTAGGTACAACCTGGTGCTGCACGATAATTACATTTTCAATCACAAGAGTGCGGTGTTCACATTTATGGAACTCATACAAACGCAAGAGAGAAAGAAATGAGTGCCATAGCTGGGACTTGAACCCAGGTCACTTGGAATTCCATTCTGGTTACGCTGCCAGCTGCACCACCAAGACAACTGGAAACTGGGAAGTCCAGAAACACCTTACTCTTTCTCTAATGCACAGCCTTGTGCTGTACAGATAATTACATTTTCAATCACAAGAGTGCAAGGTGTACATTAATGGAACCCATCCAAACAAGAGAGAAAGAAATAAGTGCCTTAGCTGGGACTTGAACCAAGGCTGCTAGGAATACCGTTCTGGTTGCGCTACAGTTGCACCACCACAGCAACTGGAAACTGTTGCATCCCGAGACACCTTACTCTTTTTCTAATGCACAGCGTGATACTCCAAAGATAATTACATTTTCAATCACAAGAGTGCAGTGTGCACATTTAAGGAACCCACACAAACAAAAGAGAGAAAGAAATAAGTGTCTTATCTGGGATATGAACTCAGACCATTCAGAATACTGTTCCAATTGCACTGCCAGCTGCGCCACCGAGGCAACTCAAAAATGGGATGTCCACAAGAGGCACCTTACTCTTTCTCTAATGCACAACCTGTTGCTTCACAGATGATTAAATTTTCAATTGACCTAGAAACCAAGCTCAGAATTGGTTGGACGACTGCCCTTAATATTATGTGATATCAGAATGGCTTACTGCATGTCGGGGGAATCGGAAACCAGAGCTATGGAGACAAATGAAACTCCCCCACTCCCGCTGCGCCTTCAGTCACCAAAAAGAAAGCCACCACTGTACTCACCCCTGAGGGGGTGAGTGAAAGATTAGACCAGTTCTTCACAGAACTCACTTCCATAAAGGTGACTTTGTTAGAGGTGACAGAGGATCTAAGGCTGGTGAAGCCAGTATTTGAACACTTCAAGTTAGTGGCTGTGAGACGCTGAGGCTCGAGTCAGCATCTCCCAGCCAATGACTGGGAGATGCTGAGGCTTGAGTCAGCTTCCTCGTGGATGCCTAATGGTGGGAATCACAGGAAATTATAGAACTGAGAAAAAACTCAGCCTGCGCAAGGGCAAAATTAAAGACCAGGAGGGGTTGAGTAGGCGATACAATCTTATATTTGTTGGGATCCCAGAGAAAGCTGAAGGGAGTGACATGCTGGGATTCATGCAATCTCTCTTAGTGGAACTGGTGGGATGCCTGCCCCATGATGGCAGGTATGTGGTGGAAAGAGCTCATTGCTTGCATAAAATGCTCCCGTCTCCCTCCAGCAAACATGTCTAAACTTCCAAGACAAAGTTTATATCCAGACTAAAGCCAGAAAGAAGCAAAACCTGACCTGGAAGGGACACAAATTATATATCTTCAGTGATGTCACCCTGGCAGTGAGTGGCAAAGAAATTGCCAACAAACGTGCAAAAAGTTGTGCTTTTGGCTGGAGTGAAACTTCACATGCTCGATCCAGCTCACCTGATTCTGACTACAAGCAAAGGAAACACTGAGTTCCCTAAATGCAGCTAAAGCGGGTCTGCCCAAGCTCATCCCAGGCTTTCAGCTCACTCAATCCAGGAAACCAGAATATTCTCCTAAATCTGCCAAATAATGCATACTAAGTGCAAGCTGCACCTGAAACACAACCAAACTGCTGTTCCTGTGAAAGGTTGGAGAGCTGAGTGTTAAAAAAAAGACTGTTCTACAGTGGCAGACCCATGGAGAATGACAGTCTGTGCTAACATTGTGATCTGTCCCCCTGAGCCTTCAATAGCTCAAGATGGTGTCCATTGAGCTAGTTACCTTCCACCAGCAACTAGCCCCTTGGTGAAGGCATCTTCTTCTTAATCAGAATTTCTTGCCTTCATCCTGATAGATGCTCACTAACCTAGAGTGCATGCAGCAGCAACACTGAGGAGGTAGTCTCCTCCTCCTCCTCAAAACGTAGCAACATGCAAAAGGGAGGTCAGCAGGGACAGCCAATCAGCAGTGACGCTTGCAGTGCAGAGGCCAAAGGTGCCCCATCATGAGGCATGCACAGACAGATCACCATGGGACAAAGAAGCAGCCCATTTTGGGTGCAAAAGGCCGGGAGCATGTTCTTTTTTGACAAATCATTGTTCACTGCCCACAGCATGAGACACGTCTATCCTCTGCGGGGAGTGCCAGAAAAGAGTAGCACATTTGCATTGCAGCCGGCACCGAATGAGGCTAGTACAGTGGAGCCCTCTTAAGTGCACACTTTCAGGATAAAAGTTTTTTGTGCACTTAAAGAGCTGCTGATGCCTCAGAGAAGACTTTGAAAAACAAGATATTTAGGGACAATTCAGCTTGCATTCCATATATATTGTCTATAGATTTCTCCTCCCTCCCCTGAGGAAATGTGCATGAATACATCAACTTATCCTTTAGAGTTCCCTTACAGTTCATTAGTCTCTACAGCTTACTCCCTAGTTCAAGTCATAATCCTGTGTTGTGGCATCACAATCTGTTGCCATGGAACTAACTAGGATGTCACAAACAGTGCATTATGACCTCAGGTAGAGAGAAGACAACAGAAATAGATTAACTCTTCAGGAGCGAAGATCCTGTTTTCATGCAGATTACACCAGTAATAAATAATGGGGAGGAGGAATACAGAACTAATGTGAAATACAAGCCAAACTGTGTCTAAATAGTATGTTTTGTTAAAGTTCTTTTGAAGGTGTCAGCTGCTCTTTGAGTGGGCTGTGCATTTAACCAGAAAATCACTTCCAGGCACATCACTGTTTCTGTAATGTGCTTTATTAAATAGCAGACGTGCAAGTTAAAATGACACTACCACACTGTCCTATAACACAGCACTACTTAAAATCAGTAATCTTCTTTTACTTTGTGTTTTTCAGTGTTCGAGTGAAGGTTAAAGTCATTCTTTTCTTTTGACAAAAATAATGTTCTTACTGTGGCCATGCCAGACAGCACCATGGCTGCAGTTAAGATGTTAAGGTTTTCACAGAGAGGGTTATGGATGCATGGAACAGCCTTGAGCCTTCCTGAGGAGGTTGTGGAGTCAGGAACAGTGGGAGAATTCAAGAATGCATGGGACAGGCATAAGGCAATTCTAGTGGGGGGTAGGAGGAAGTAAGCTGCTGATTCACTAGAATCTGCAGCTTATCCATCAGGTAGGAAATGGGCAGACTGGGTGGGCCAAGCGGTCCTTATCTGCTGTCAAATTCTGTTTCTATGTTTAAGGTGGTACTGTACAAAATGTGCACTTAAAAGCTGGGTTGAACTGAAAATCAATAGGAAAAGTGAAAAAAGTGCATTTAACTGAAATGTGCACTTAACATGTAGTGCACTTAAGAGGTACATTTAAACTTGGATGAATTGGAAAAAATCAGGATATGGAAAAAAATGTGTATTTAAGCGGGGTGTGCAATTATCCAACGTGCACTTAAGTGGGCTCCACTATACCAGTTCTGTAAGTACAGTCGAACCAGTGACAAACAGTGGGGTGAAGTGGAGAATGACACACACATTGACTGAGCTTCTGATTGCTGAACAAAGAGCAGGAGGTGTCAGGATGGTAGACTACAACTTCCTCCAATCTGGCCAGAAAGGTGATCTCACAGTGCAGGGACAATTATATTTAAAGATCAAATGCAAGGTATTTTAAAAAGTTAATCCTTTTTGCTTGTACAAGGACAATCAGGCCTTATTTATGTGACAGGGAGATCATGCCACTCTTGAAGACGGACTTTTTCTTAAATCTGTTGTAATAGTTCTTCTATTTCTTAGCCTAATCTATCCTTTACAATTTCTAGTTCATAAGGTTGGCCGCCTTTGGGCACCCCTCCCCTTTCTTGACTATGCTATAGTGTCCTCTTTAATTTTTCTTTTTCCTGTCAGGTCCTTGTACAGGGAGGTTGTTGTGGTGACCTCTAAGGTGATGTAAAACAACAGGCTGTGTTCCTTGTTGTTGGATTTAGAATGCAATAGCACTATGTTATAAAATACCTTGATGGTATATGCCTTATGTGTATGAAACCTGTGAATGTTGAAAATACCATGGCACTAGGTGTTCTTGATAAAGGTAAAAAGTACTAGGTGACTCTATTATAGAATTAAGTTACCAGGGTAGAGATATCAGAAAACCCTCGTTGTGTTAAAATGCATATAAATTACAGATTGTTTGAGAGGCTCTTTGGCACCATGCATTCCGGCTTTAAGCAGAACCAGCCTAAAATGTCACGGTGATTTGCATATACATTCCATTATGCTTTGCATTATGGGGCTATGTGTGATGTTGTATTTCTTTGACTCTTGGCTTTATTGCCAATCCCTTTTGGGGTAACCCTTGCTTCAGTGCTTCTGCACTGAGGTTCTTTGTCTTTAGCTTGTTTTGGGGTGTTTTTTTCTTTTGCGCTCCCCATCACAAAAACACACAACAACATAAGGAATTATATAATTTTCACTAAAGAGATAGATCAGTAGTTCAGTGGGCCAGTAGATATTGACTAAGTGCAGAGGAAGGACATGCATAGTCTGTTGCTGCAGACTGATGTATTGAAGAAGGGATCTGCCACTGCTTAAGGTTATCCCCTGTGTTTTAAATAAACATCACACAGAGATTGTGTGTTGAACCTGAAGTTCAGTGCCTGGTCCATCTGTTATCTCACAACCCCTCCATTGACTTGGTGTTAGAAGTGGGACAACTTGCTGGAAATGTCTGGACTGTGCTAAGAGGATGGTTTCCAGTGGATATTGCCAGATATGCCAGCTGGACCGATTCACCAGGAGTTGCCAGAGGAGAACCCGTAGAAGAAAGTCCGTGGAGTTCTGACCAGAACCACGGCCAACAGACTGGTAGAGAAGCTGCTGCCTGGACTGGACCTGGGAGCTTGGAGGAAGGCCAAGCCTGAAGATGACGAAGAGATGCAAGAGTACGAGGAAAAAGCAAGAGAACTACCTCCTCTTGAAGATGCTTCACCTGAGGACGTAAGGGAGTTGTTGAAATGGCTCTGCATAAAACGGGTGCAGATGGAAAGAGATAGAGACATTGAGCAGAGAAAGCAAGATGCCAAATAGGTGGACACCATGAAGGTCTTGCGTGCCATTGATGCAGAACAAACTGAAAGAATCAGTAGCCCAAAAGGTATTAAACTGTCCAAACTATCGGACAGTGATGATATTGAAGCCTGCCTCACAACGTTTGAGAGGATTGCTCGAACATGCACATGTCCAAGGGAACAGTAGGTTGTTCGACTGGCACCACACCTAACAGGCAGTGCCCAGTTGGTTTATAGCCACACTGACTCCTGAGAGGCAGAGGACTATGACTGCATGAAGCAGAAGATTCTCAGGCGCTATGACATAAACACTGAAACCTATCGCCAAAGGGTTAGGTTTCTTAAAATGCAGTCATTGTATCTCAGGGAGCTCTGCTACAAATTGTTGCAGCCAGATAACAAGAGCAAGGACCAACTTCTGGAGGCAGTGATTATTGATCAGTTTATTAAAGTTTTACCCCAGGATGTACAACTTCGGGAGCATAAGCTTGATTCTGCGGATAAAACAATCACGTTGGCGGAAGACTTCCTGGCAACCCGACTATCCAGACCCAGAGGGTGCCAAGGGACATCAGCAGCTGCAACCACCAGCAGTCCAGTAAGGAACCCTTTTAGTTATAAACTGTCAAATCCAGTCCCAGTGAAACAAGACTGGAGAGCAGAGGTGGGGGAGGGGCTGAATTCCTGTAGCAGAGATTGTATGTCATGGGTGCCAAAAGAAGGACATTATGTAAGAAACTGTCCTAATATAAAGAAAGAGCTCACGTAGCCTTCATGAACTGGGGTCACTTTATGGCTACTGTGCAGATTGGATCACAGCAGATGATGGAACTGATTGATTCAAGGAGCCGCCAGACTCTTGTGCTAGCAGATCTGATGACTGGGAATAATAAAGGGCCAGATACAGCAGTCGTCTGTGTGCTTGGAGATACCCATTACTACCCTACAGCCACCATACAAATGATTGTTTAAGAAAAGACCCTCGGTACGCAAGACAAGCCCATACACCAAAAGCCCTACAGATTGCCCATGAAGGTGAGGGATGAGGTGATTCAGGAAGTCAAAAAAATGGAGCAGTTAAGCATAATTGTGCCCTCAAAGAGTGCATAGTCTTCACCCATGGTCATAGTGGGCAAGAAAGAGGGTGGGATATGTCTATGCCTAGATTTTAACAACATGTCACTAATCGATGGCTAGCCAATGCCCCAGATAGATGACATCATTGACAGGCTAGGCAGTGCACAGTATATCTCCACCCTTGACCTTACTAAGGGATACTGGCAGATCCCCTTGTCACCTGATTCATAAGATAAAACCGCATTTAGCACCCTAGTTGGTTTATGTCAGTTTATCACAATGCCATTCGGACTACATGGAAGCCCATCCACTTTTCAGTGTTTTATGGACCACATACTAAGACCACACACTGACTACTGTGTGGCTTATTTGGATGATGTGGTCATATTTAGCCCTGACGGGGAAACCCATGTTAGACACTTGTCTCAGGTATTGCAAGCAATAAAGGAGTCAGGAGTGACCATTAACCCTACTGGGCCATCTCTACCTCCGCAACCGGCATGAAGAAGCCACCAGCCATATCCCCAGACCAAGCCACATTCCTGAAGTCTTATCCCCCAAGCACAAGCCACAGGTGAAGCCCTACCGTGCCATCTCTGCCTCTACAACCAGCAGGAGGAGGCCACCGGCCGTATCCCCAGAACAAGCTGCATCCCTGAAGCCTTATTCCCAAAGCACAAGCACCAGGTGAAGCCCTATTGGGCCATCTCTGCAAGCAATGAAGGAGTCAGGAGTGCCCATTAACCCTACCAGGCCATCTCTGCTTCTGCGACTGGCAGGAGGAAGTCGCCGGCTGTATCCCCAGACCAAGCCTCATCCCTGAAGCCTCATCCCCAAAGCGCAGGCCCCAAGTATGGCACCTCTGAACCGGATCTTAAGCCCGGGAAACAATTGGCTATCAGCTGCTGGAGGAAGAAGTCCATTGGTTGCTTTTAGCATCAGCCAGGCTCCGATTGGCAGTTGAACTTGCTAGGCTTTCTTGGTCTGCTTTTCCACAGCTTCTCTGCTGAAAGGTCCCTTGCTGCTTCCTGACTAGCTAGCTTTTTTTTGGTTGCTTTTCGACCCTGTTTTTTGGCCCCCCCAGGCATTAACTACATGTTGGTCCTACCCACTTTACAGGATGAAATCTCTATTGGAGAATATCATTGTTGCTAACTGTTGCAATGTACTCTTAAGGGGACAGACATCTATCCTCAAAGACTGCGTGTCTGGTGTCTGCTCAGACTATTTAGGTTATCCTCTATTATCTTTGCTGGGAACCACAAACCTATCGTTCTAAAAACTTTGATGTCCTCTAGACTCTGCTGTATCACTCTCCATACAGACTGGGTACTACCTGGCATAATAAAGTGTGGTAGGATGTTAGCATGCTGACTGGTATACTCATCTTTCTTAGTTCCAATTTCTTCCTTCCATTCACCACTCTTTAGCCGAGTACTGATTTTAATTGTACTGAGGTTGTCCCGAATATTCTTCAGTGTTCTACTCCTCTGTTTAATATTTAGTAGTAACTTTGTATTCCTCATCCTGCTTCCAGAAATAGGGGAGAGAGAATCGTATATGACTAATATTGTGTCTAGGCTCCAATAATGAGGGCGGTTTACTTATTACCCCATTTTTCACTTATCCTGCTATGCTCTCTTGAATTTCACTCTGTTCAGTGTCAGTCTACCAGACGTGCAAATGAACCCTACACTATATTGGATTACCTGAATCCATCTGGCAAAACAGAATCCTCTATGTGGTTATCTCAGTTACTTCACTTGGAACTTTCTGTGCAGTCACCTTGGCATGTTGGAACCTTATCTGTAAGGTCTATGGATTACACGACTTCTTTTACATTCTTTCCAGACCCTCAGCTCTCCCTGCTTTATATGGCTAGGGTGCCCCTTTATACAGCGTTGGGCCCCCTTGGTGTTCCTCCCACCCAGACCCTCCCAACCTACATGAATATCGCAGCAGACGGGAACGGACTAGATCTCATAGACTGCTCTTAGGTGCAATTAAAAATTAAAAACTCATGTTGCTTCTTTGTTATGTTCTGGCAATGTCGTGTTGAACCCTGGTCCCCCTCTGGTTATTTCATCTCCTGCCAATTTAGCCTGCATTAACCCTTGCAGGGCTGCGGACTGATATATCAGTCCAAAATTCCTGAACACTCTAATTCTGTTTGCAGCCTAAGGGTTAAAGGTATGAGTTTTATGCACAAAAACGCTTGCAGCCTCTTAAAAGAAATTTGCCTCTATACAGGTCTGGATTTGCCATACTAAGTCCAGTGTCCTAGTGGTCTCTGAATCCTGGCTCATACCTAATACCTCAGACTGTGAGGTGAAGATCCCATCTTATACCATATTCAGAATCGACAGGCAGGCACGAGGAAGAGGAGGAGTTGCCATATATGTTCAAGATAAATTCTCAACCTCTGTTATTGACTCAACCTCCATTCCTAAGGAGTTTGAAAGCCTGACTCTCAAGGCTGAGCTCTCTTCCTCTGTCTCATTCTGTGTCATAGGATGTTATAGGCCCCCTTCGGTGGGGTTACAGATATTAAACCACTTAAACAGCTTACTAGGATCCCTGTCTTCAGAGTTTATTATTTTGGGTGACCTTAATCGTGACTGTTTTTTCAGTATCTTCATACCCCTTAAAAACATTTGTGACTTTTTTGGATTATCCCAATTTATTATCGAAGCAACGTGTCCAAGTAAGAATAACCCTAACAATAGCACCCTATTGGATCTTCTTTTAGTAGCAAACCACATCTGTTTTCTCATGATGGTATGTTCTTCATTGACATCAGTGACCACTGTTACATTGCCTGGGTGAAATTCTTCACAAAACTAGCCTCTACCTCCAAATACACCATCAAGAGAAGTCGTCGTAATTTCTTCCCTCGCGCATTTCTGTCCAACTTGCGGAACTCATTGAGCTAGCAATATTTCTGTCTAGCCAAAGCAGTGAATACGGCTTATGATATTTTTCAGGAAATTGTCCTCCAGGCACTCAACATGCACACAGCCCTGGTTAAAATCTGTACTAAGAAAAAATGCACATGGTTTACGGTAGAGCTGAATGCCACTCTGCTTAATAGAGACTCACTATTGAACAAAGCTTGGAGAAATACATTTCTGGCACTCTGGACTACGTTCAGGAAGGCTAAGAATTATTGTACTAAGATGGTCAGAGGTGTTAAGGCAAACTATTTCCATGCAGAACTTGACTCTTCCTCCAAGTGTTCCACCAAATTCTGGAAGACTCTTAAGGATATCGAAGGTCACGCGTCTTCAAACTACTTCCTGCAAAAATCACTTCTGGTGACACCACAGTCACAGATAAACCGACAGTCTTCGACCATCTCAATAATCACTTCGCTACTGCAGGGTTAGCCTTCGACACTTTCCCTGTCCATAACCTCTGCTCACAACTTGGTGTACAGGACCCTGCAACTCCGGTTACTAATGTTCCTACAAATGTTGCTGCATTTTCCTTTCAGCCTGTATTTCTGAAAGATGTCGAAGAATTACTGCTGCAGTTGGATGTTAGGAAGAGTGCTGGAGCAGACCTCATAGACCCATATTTCCTAAAACTTAGTCACCACGTCCTGGCTGTGCCAATTACTCATCTCTTCAACCTATCTCTCAAGCAGGGTGACTTTTTACCATGAAAAACCGCCCATGTGATCTAAATAACTACAGACCAATCTCCGTTCCCCCTATCCTCACTAAAATATTGTAGAAAATAGCGTACAGCTCAGGAACTACCTGGAATCTGAAAATCTGCTAAATCCCTACAGTCAGGATTTAGGCCATGCCGTAGTACGATTTCCGCCCTTGCAAAGGTGACTAATGCAGGGTGCCCAGGATACCAATAATTTCATGTGTGCAATATTTCTGGACCTAAGCAAGGCAGTCAACACAGTCGGCCATGATTTGCTTCTAGTATCTCTCTGTAACACTGGATTAGACCCCCTTTCCCTGAGATGGTTCTCAAATGACCTCACAGGTCATCATCAGTAGGTAAAAGAAGAAGGGGAATTCTCGCCGCTGAAACCCTTGTTGAGGGGCATGCCACAGGTTCATACTGGGTCCGCTGCTTTTCGCAATTTACATTAATGTTATTGACGTGAGAATCAAATCTGCCAGCATGCATCTCTTTGCTGATGATACGGTCCTTTACATTGACAAACCTACCCCTGAAGCAGCATGTATGGACTTACAACAGGAATTTAATCAGCTGCAATTAAACCTACTGAACCAGAAACTTCTTTTGAATGCAAAAAAAAAACAAAGGTGAAGCTTCTTCTCACCCTTATCAATGCTGCTAATCCTGCTACCCAATGATCTATACCACAGATCACCACACTTCTAGACGAACCCCTAGTCTTTGTAACCAAATTCAAATACTGTACCTAGGGGTCTGAAATGACCACAGACTTTCCTTCCTTGATCACATCGAGGAACTGATAAAAAAGCTCAAGCAGAGGCTTGGCCTCTTTTACAGGATCAAACACCTACTTACCCAGGACGCCAAGAAGAGACTGGTCCAGACCACTTTCCTTTCAATTCTGGACTATGCTGACTTCTTTTACTGCCAAGGCCCTGCCTCTGCGCGAGCCAAACTTGATATGCTCTACCATAGAGCCATAAGATTTATCTCTGGTGCTCTGTAATTCACTCACCACTGCTCCCTTAATTCTGTAGTAGGATGGTCATCCCTCAGTTATAGAAGGCAAAGAAATGCTGCTGTCTGGACATACAGAGCAATCACAGAGAAGCTGCCTCAATACATATCTGACTGTCTTCCCCAAAGTATGGTAGGTAAGTATGCCCTGAGAAGTTCCTCCTGTATCTCCCTAATTATACCCAAGGTCAAATTGTGTTTTGGTAGGTCATCAATAAGCCATGCGCGTACTCCAACTCTGGAACACATTGCAAAAATCCTTGAAATTGGTCCACCCTATTAATTTGTCCGCATTCAAAACGCTATATACACGTTCTGTCAAGGAGCCTTGTAATTGCTTCCCCTGATTGTTGCCTTATGTCTCCAGCCCACAGAGGTTCTTCACACTATGTCCCCCAGCACCTTCAAACACTTTGTACCCTCTTCCTTCCTCCTCCTCTCTCTCTGCATTCAAAACACTATACGGTATGTACGTTCTGTCAAGGAGTCCTGCAATTGTTTCCCCTGGTTGTTGCCATATGTCCTCAGCCAGCAGAGGCTCTTCACACTGGTGTCCCCTGGCTCCTTCAAACACTTTGTAACCTCTTCCTTCCCTCCTCCTCTCTACTGTGAGTTGCTCCATGCTTAACCTGTTTATTACCTTTCTCCTTTCATGCTTATTTTAAAAAAGATCTTTTCACACATGACTACCTGCAAGCTCATGTATATCAGTGTTGAGCAACATAAGATAACCAGAGGGCCATAGATGTGGTCCTCAAACACCCCCGAGGGCCGCAAGTCCCCCACAAAACCCACTTTAACTCAGTATCAAGCAGAAAGTATACATTAGACTGCAGTAAACTTTATTTAAAGAGGATTTCCATTGGAACATCCAAGTACACAGTGTTCAGGTGATCCTTACCCTTTCTGTATGTGTGCCCCTGTGAAAATTATATGTCACTTGCAGAGCCCACTGCATGGAGACTGCACCAATTACAGCGTTTTCCGAATCTATTAGTGCTGAAGCAAGCATCAGCACAACAGAGTCTAGCGATGGAGAAAGTGGCGATTCGTGTCAGAACATGGGTATCCGGTGTTTGAAGATTCATATTGTCTGGATCCCCTTGAGAGTGACACAGACCGCAGTTCCGATGGACAGCCTGACCCTGATGCTCCCGATCCATGTGTGGGATCTAATGACTGGCGGGCATACTGTGATATTGTTAGCATTATTTGCTAACCATCATTGTTTTGCCTTGCAGATGACATTTGTACTGCTTTTACTGTGGGTTTCTCTGAATATGAACAGTGCACAGAACTATTTTGTAGATGACTCCTGGTACCATAATGAACAACAAGGCGCAATTCTGTTACATGTCCTAGGGATGATGTGTTATTATCAATGTGCTGAGGTCACCATGTACTCACATGCAGTGCTCCTAAATTATGTCTGTCTGTAATGTCGTGCTGCCTGTGACCTTCTAAAACTTGCACCGTTGTTGTACTCTGCATTATCAATTCTTTTGTGGTGTGTTATTATGTTGTGGTGAAGGGTGTTGTTTTACCCCTGCCTAGTGTCTGTTTTGACAGTTTAGTCATTCCCTCCCAGTAAATGGACTGTGACATGTGGTTGTGCTACATGTTAAACAGTGAGCCAACTGAATAACAGCAGTGGTCAGTGGCAACGAGTCACTGATGTGTGAACCTTACCCTTCTTACATATTTCTGTTGTTCTGGAGTACACTGATGGATTTGCCTTGTCACTGCCTAACTGAACCACCGCTTCACCCAGGCCCCCCCCCCACAATTGACTTGGGAAGTCCAGCCCCACCCCACCATATCACCCTCCACGAGATGGTCCCTCATCCCTTGGCAGCACATTCTGAAATTAGAGGTGCCTACTTCATCGCTGGGTCTGCCTGGTTCCATATGGAGTACTGGGTGTACGATGGGCAGGCATTGGTATGTGTGCACTCCACTGTGGTCTCCATCATCTTACCGGAGCTCCACAGGGTGGAACCTGGATGTGCAATGGCAGCTATGCACTGCGTGCCTCCGTCTGCCAGTCTCCTCCCCCTCTACACCTTCCCCCTGTTTTTCCCAAGTACTCTGGAGGCTGCCTGCTGTGTTCAATGAGATGACCTCTTGCTGCAGCGCATTGCAAGTGTCCACCACCCTCTCTGTGAAGAAGTGCTTCCTGACCTCCCTCCTAAATCTCCCACCCTCCATCTTAACACTGTGCCCCCCTCGTGTTATGGTTGCTACTCAGCTTAAAGATGTGCTAATCATGTCCATTCTTTTTCTCCCTCTCCTTTCTTCCAGGGAATACATGTTCAGTGCCCTCTGCCTCTCCTATTATGCCTTTCCCTGCTTACTGGTATCATCTTTGTATCCATCCTATGTACCTTGTTCCACAGGTTAATATACTTTTTGAGGTGTGTGCACCAGTTCTTAATTCCGTACTGTGCATGCAGCCATATCATTGACCGGTACAAGGGTAGTGTAACGTCCTGTGTCTTAGTACTGATCCCCTAGCTATGCATCCCAGCATCTTGTTTGCCTTTGTTGATGCTTTCTTGCACTGTGTGGATTGCTTCATGTAATTAGTGCTCATCACTGCCAGGTGGCAGGGTCTGTGCTGTGCAGGTCTACTCCACTTTCAAGAGCTGTTGGGTGGGACGAACAACGTTGTTTATTTACCTTATCCTGTAAAGCAGAAACAGGGGCAACATGGAACAAATACAGATGCTTGGTGTGGACTGATACAAAACTATCTATGCTATAAAAGTATTCTATAATGGTTATGTAATGCTCACTGAGTATGAGGTGTGGCCAAACAAAATATCTTGCAGGGGTGCCCTGAAAGTCATTGGCACAGCCTGAAGTTTTGTAGTTATCCACTGGTCTTTCAGTGCTATGTTTTCATATAGTTATTCAATACCCTCAGTATTCGATTTTAGTTACTTTGTGCTACCCACCTCGATGTGTTTATCAGTCCTGTCTCTTCTTATTTCTGGACTGTTGAACCCCAGAACTGAAGAAGTTGTTGAGTTTGTAAGTTTGCTTATCACTCAGCCTGTCACAGTCCTGTGTGACAATGTTTGAGATTGCGTCTTTCTGCACTTGTATGTGTAAAGGTTTCTGCCACTGTGAGCACTGTCAGTGCCAGAAGGTGGAATGTTACTGATTGACTACATAATTAGTATGGTAATGTATGTCGTGCTTTGTTTTTGTATGTTTTCTTCACAGGTGCAGGTGTGGTCATTGTGAATCAATGCCCACTGATAGGGAATCTGTTTGCTGTGCTGAAATCCAGCAAGTGGCTGACAAGATCAACAGCGTTCAGGATGTAACACCTGATGTTGCAATTCTGGACTGCATAACCACACATCCTGGGTTTCCTGATGTGTGCTTCTGCCCCTGGATACTGGAGATTGCACTAGTTGAATTCCAGCAATACCATGGACAGCGCAACCTTCCAGTGAACGAGTTAGTATGCCCATTTCAATGGAGTACGCTACATTTTTGTTTTAACCTGTGCACTTCTTACATTGATAGGGTTGTGTAAGTATCATTGTGTCAGTGATGTGGAATATGGGTCCATGATGATGTTTCATAACCTATTCTACTTATGTGATAGTCCCTTTACCTTGGCCAGTGTCACTGTCGAAAACAAGTTGATGCTACCATCTGTAGAAGGAACACTGGTGAGAGAGTCACGGTTGTGGTGGGAGGGCATACCAGTTACAATACAGTACAGTGACCTTGGGGTTATTATGTATTGTTGACCTTAAGCTATAAAAGCAGTGTGCACAAGCGGCTGGTAGGGCCAATGTCATGCTGCGGTGCAGAGAGTGGGGTATAAGCAGTATGAGACAGGAGGTACTGGATTAGTGCAATGCCGTTCTGCCTACCACACGTGCGCAGGGACACAAGCAAGGTGAAGACTATCCATATATTTGTGGAAAACATGGTGCAGAGCTTGTACCATGGAAGTCATAATGATACTCGAAGAGGAAAGGGTGTTGGTTGCATGATTGCAGCTGTCAGACACAAGGTTGAGGTGCAGCTGTAAATGGCATACACAAGGGGGAGGTGGTGGATCTGTACAAACAGTTCTTAAACCACTTGCTACAGTATAACATGGAATGGTGGTAATGTGTTAAAGTTATTGTACACAGACATGGGAGTTGAAGCTTGGGATAGTCTCCCATAGGAGGCAGTGGTGGCAAGCACAGAGTAGTCCTTTAAACATACCTGTGATAGTCACAAGGGAACATTGCCAGTGAGTGACAGATGACAAACCATTGCTCAAATGGTGTCATTGGCTACATCCAATGAGTACTGCCCATGGGCACACTGTATGGTCCTAGCGGTCCGTAGCAGTCTACTCATTCTATATGTCTATGTCTGCAGATGCAATCCCCATCAACACAAATTAATGCTTCTGTTTATTTTTTGCAGAAGGAACCGATTCCTGGCATATCGTTGTTTCACACGGTGGTGCTGGGGGTGGTTGGGTAGGCATGTTCGTGTAGTACTACCCGCCTGTGTTGTTACTGCCATCAGACAACACTGGCCTTCAGTGAACTACAAAAGGTACCAAGATGCACATGACAGGTACTGACTTTAACCACCATATCACTTTACAGCCTTATTTATTTGTTTTTATGCACCCTACACATCCTGTCCGATCCCACTTTCAGGACTATCTTTGACCTGCTCACACGGCTACTCCCAACTCCACCGCACCACATTGCATACACCATAGGTAACCCTGATGTATCCCCTTGATCATGAGGGTCCCTTACCTTCATAGGTGATAAACCTTTCCGTGCATGCCAACAATACTGGGTGGTGCTGAGCGGCAGATAGAGGTCAGGGAGAAAAGCAATGAGGGTACATGGATGGCGTCATCCGATATGCCAGGGTGCCATTTCCCACTGCTGTTACCGGTGAGTGGCGTTCCACAGACGTGTATGCATATTCTGACGTCCAATACTCCTTAGTCATCTTTGACCTGACATCCTGCTGTGCTCACAGCCTCCGCCAGGGGCTAGCAGGCACAGGGCATCATCCCTGCCATTCCTCTGGAGAAGGAGAGTTGTCACTTTACGCTCCATCCGTCTCCACCGGCTGCCCTTCCAGAGACCCGTGTCCCTTCCTGGAACCGTTTCGCTGTTCTCGCAGACAGAAATGCAACCACTGCTCTGACGTGGCTAGTTCAAGCTGTCTGTTGCTCTTTTGAGTATTACATGTATGCAGCATGTGATGGACATGTGGCTTTGGTGTCCACAGTCACATGACATGTTGCTGGCTAATGTGGATACGTGCAACAAATTCACGTCACATGTACTTGGTCACTATCCACTTCTGTGTTGCCCTATTCAGGTTGAGAAACCTCTATGCATGTCGATGAACATGGAATAATGTGTTGTCGGGTTGAAATACCTGCCTACGTTGCATGGTGTCACCAGTGTTTGTGATAATCACTTGCAAGGTAAACACATATGACCATAGCTATACTTTACATCTCTTTCATGGCATCTTTGTGTGTAAAATGCACCATATCTGATGTCACTGACATCACGCCTTCAGATCACATTCCATTCCCAGACATAGTCATTGCAGAAACTGAACACAACAAAGGATAACTGAGTTTATGTAATGAAAGTTTTAGCACATGAACAACATATGTTGTTGAACAAACAAGACCACTTCATAAGTACTTAGACATTCCTGGCTAAACTCTTTGAAAAAAAAATATCTGTTACTTTGAATGCTGTGTTGGACTGTGGTTGTTGACATTCATGGTCACGGTTACAGCATTCAAACCAGACACAGTCACTGACTACTGGAGTACACGCCTACTGGTCTTCCCGTCATCCAACCGATGATAGGATATTGTTCGATCTATGTATATGTGTGTGTGTGTGTGTGTGTGTGTGTGTGTATATTTATGTATGTGTAATATATATATATATATATATATATATATATTTATAGATACATGCAGTGTATATATATAAATATGTAAGTATCATGCTGACATCATCACTTGGATGGCTGGAGGACATTTTGGTCTTCTATAACTAAGCAATAACCCACGACAGGGTCTTTGTGTATTGGGGTGTGGGTATTGGGGATTAACAAATAACCCAGGTGCGTTGTGAGGTACGAGGACTGTATGAAGACCCAAAAAGTGACTGTATCCAGTCACTAGGAAAAATATTTCCCAAGAAATGTTGCACAGGTGACTACTTTTATGCACGTAGAAATGTGAGAAATACAGTACTGAGATGCTTTGTGATATTTCTTTTCCATAAAATACCGTACTGCACTTCCAACCTCCTTTATTGTGCTCCGCAGTTAGTGACTGTTCCTCTGTCAATGTCTGTATCTCTCTACATGCAGTGTGGCATGCACAACTAGTTTTAGCACTTTGTGAAACGCATACAGAGACACACAATAAAAAACACTGCCAAACAGAGACACAGACATGCAGACAGCCACATAGAGAGTCTGTGTGTCTACATGTCTCCCGATTCCTGTCTCTCTCTCTCCGCCGATTGGCAAACAATGCCAGTCGAAAAAAAAAAAAAAAATAAATAAATAATGCCGTGTAAGCAGGGGAAGTAAGTTAAACAGTAAGACCCAGGGAATTCCAATTGCAACTTCTCCGTACTCAGTTCTGTGACAGTGAAATGCACACCACACCCGATTCCTTTCTCCTTTTGCTGAGGGCAGAACAGAACATGACACTGCCCACATTCAGCACTGTGCAGGATGGACCAAGGAACGTCACACCAGCAGAGAGAGAGAAAAAAGTAAAGGGAGCACATAGGAGCAGAGAGAGACAGAGAAGAGATTTGCAGCTGTCTGCTGCAGGAGCACTGTCTCTCAGGTCGGGCTCTCTCTCTGTAGTGGTGCTTGCAGACTCCATCTGTGACTGCCGCACTGTTAAATGTCAGCAGGGGAGACATGTCCCGGGCAAGGTTCCACTAACAGCTACAGTGCCCAGACACATAGATATATATGCAGTACAGACAGTGCAACATCAAGTGGTGCAAAATATTGCACCACGGGACAGGCATGGCATGCGTGGGTGAGGTTGTGAAGTCATTGCCATGCCTTCGTTGGTGCACCATTGATCATCAGTGTGATGGTTGCTCTGCATTCTTGTGCATTGGTTCACAGCGCATGCCTGTTGAAGGGTATAGGAGACATAACTGGCCATATGACGTGTGCATTGCTGTGCACAGAGGGTTTAACGCAGGCTATGCCTGGCAGTAAATGTTGCAGTTGTACAACCCCTGGTGCGAGATGCTGTGTGCAACATTGTGCAGTTATTGCTACAAAACAGTGATAGCACTAGTAAGCTAAAATATCATAACTCATACCAGGCAGATAACAGTACAGTTCTGTTTCTTATTTGTTGCCCTATGATGAGCTTTCACATCGTAGTTCACAAAGAAAAAAGGTGACAGCAGAAGTTTTCACACACAGTCAGTGTCCATAAATATGACGTTGTACAGTTTTACAGAACTAGTGTGATGACAGCATTGTACTTTGTGGAACGACATTGCCATTCATGATTGTGTTATCCATGTGCTACTTTCTTTGAATGACGACTTAGATGCTTACAGAAACATTAATTTCAGTTGTGACATGTCAAACCATAACATGTTAATAGTCATAAAACTTTGGTAGAACATAATGAAAAACAGTTCAAGCCATAACTTTAACATTTCACTTTTGGACGGGATGAACCTCTCTATCCACTTGAGCTATGTTGTCATCGGGGCGTCACCAGAGGTATAAAGTTGGGGGGCCTAATGCCCCCCAGTCAAAATCCTAACAGGTCCAGGGCATGCCCCCTCAAAACATGTTGAGATATTTACTTTTAAATGGTGACTTTTCCTACACTTTAATGGTGAAATATATGTTTGAGAAGCCTGGTTATTACGACATCTATTAAATGGTACATTTGTACAAAGTTGGTTAATGGACCAGTCAGAACAACGGAAAGAGAGACACCATTATCCCAGCAGATCTGCTGGGAAGGTTACAGTCCCCCACAGCAATTAAGAGACCATTCAGACACCATTATCCCAGCAGATCTTCTGGGAAGGGTACTGGACCCCAGCACAAGTAAGAGACCAGCCAGACACCACTATCCCAGCAGCTCTGCTAGGAAGGTTATAGGACCCCAGAGTAAGTAAAAGACCTGCCAGCAGACACCATTATCCCAGCAGATCTGCTGGGAAGGTTACAGGACCCCAGAGCAAATAGCCACCACTTCCACACTGCATAATTCTGAACAAGTCACTTAACATTCCTGCCCTTAATCTCTCTGCATGCCCTCTCTCTCTCTTGTCAATTTCCGTAGTCTTTGCATCTCCCTGTGTGCTGCAGACTATCCATTCCCTTCCCCTTCTTCCTGGATTCTTAGGAGTTTGGGGATGACCGGTATGATTGTGTCTATGTAGGTTGCTATATAAAAAGGCAGCAAAATTCTGTCCCTCGTTGGATTGTAAAACATTCAGGAATACAGTCTGTATGAAAGATGCTATATAAATCAAAATTTCTTTTCACACAAGCCACAGGCACAGATCTTCCTTCTCTAAACTGCCAAACAACTGTGTAAAGACTCATGCTGCACATTCTTTTAGATGTGTACCACATCTGTGCCTGTCTGAAAAACTATACCTGCTTTGCAAGCAATGTTGACTCTGTTGGCATGGCAGTTACTAAAAGGTGGTCACCAATCCTACTCCCAATTTATGTCAGTCATTCCCAGTCCTGTCTGGGTGTTCCCTCCTAAAAGGCAAGGCATGCCAAACCTCTCATGCTTCTGAACCCACTGAACAGAGTCCAAGAGACTAGCTGAGGCAGAATGTATTTGTTGTAACCCCCATCCCCCTCCCCCCGTGCTCCCTGTCAGATTGGGATCCAACTAACCTGAGAGTGATGATGACAAATCCCTGCCCCAAGCTCTGAGCTCTCCCATGGTGACATCCTGACTCGTGTCCCAATGTTCTCTTTGTCGACAGCACAGTACACAGCAGCCAGCCACCAGTGCACTCAGTCCACTCACAAGACTTACTTTCTTTTTTCTCTGTCAGACTTGTGCGTGGATGAGTGTAGTGCTCCAAAGTTTGCCAGGCAAGCAGACCAAAGAGGACTTGGAGGGAAAGGGTTAACTCCCAACCCACCCCATGCATAGCCCGCTGGATTATTGACCAAACTGGCTGGCTGACCATTTTCTGACTGTATCCCCCCCTCCCCTCCTGGAGCCTTCTGGCACTGGATCCTTTGTCTTGACCAGGCCAGGTCTCCAGCCAGTGCCTAAAGGGGCCATAAATCAGCCAAATGGGCTTATCTTAGACCCAGATACCCAATCATCTGTCCAAAAGCCAGGTCTACCTCTAGGCTAGAAATGATCTTCCCTGCTAGCCAGTGGCAGTTCTGGACTGTGTGATTGGCAGAATAGAGAGCACAGGCGTATGGATGCCTGGAGGCTTACCTGAAGCTTGGGTTCGTAGCTCCTGGGTGGCTGCTCCTCTATAGCCAGTGGTCCTTGGCGGGTCTCCAGCAGCAGTCACACCTTAGCTCTGGAAAAGGACCAGCAGTCCTCCTGATGGCCAGCAGCAGCCAGTTCCATAGGGTGTGCTCCCTTTAGTTGTCTGCTCCCTCGGTTTGCAGTTTTTGTATTGTTTTTTCTGGGGTGTCCTGACGCTGGGTGCCTAGCTGTGCATGTAGCATAAGCATCACATTTCAGATGCAAAGTGATGAGGGTAATGCTCACCCAGGTTCTCTTTTGTTTGAATTAAAATATGGCTTAGCAAGTCTGTTAGTCTGCTTCCTGTTATTTTGCAGAATAAGTGTGGCATGATTTGTGTTTTTTGGGGGGCTGCCATTGCAGTTACCCTATCTCCTCTCTCCAGTATGCTGGCTGTTTTTTTTCTGGCATTGACATTGGCTGTTGCCACACATGGGGCTGCCATTGCAGTCCCCTGTCCTTCCCCCTTTGTTTACTGCCTCTAGTGCCACTTGCTGGTCGGCAGGCTGTTGCCCTGCCCAGCTTTGCTGGAGTGGTTATTTTTTTTTTCCTCTTCTTTGTTTTGTTAAATTTCTTTCTCTTCCCCTTTGTGGGGGCTCCAGGTTGCTTCCCATCCCTTTGCCTGGCCTTCTGTGCTGGTTGTGGGGTGTGGTGTCCTTTTGGGGCGGCTCTTTATTTTCTGCCTACAGTTTTGCCATTTTTTTTGTTTCTGTGTTTATCTGTCGTGTGGGCTCCTCAAACCCCTTTCTTGCTTCAGTCCCCTGAGATGACCCCTGACTGTGGTCCTTCTCCTGTAGCCCCACCCCCCGAATGAAGTGATGGCATCCGTTTTGGTGGTCAGTGGTGGATTTCCTCTGCTCAGCGATCTTCTCCACCTCCCTTCCACAGTAAATTAGTGCCACTGCAGTCATAGACCTGGCCACCCAGCTGATCGCAGTCCATGCAGCATTCACCAAGAGGGGACAAGTTTGGGCAGACAGACCATGAGGTGCAGCAGCAAAGTGTGTCTGGGTGGAAACCAGCACCCGAACCACTAAAGTTCCACCCTGCCGCTGTTCAGGGGCAATCAAAGCATTGGGTGGGAGCAGAGCTCCCTGACCTCCATCTCTAGCACCACCAATGATTGCATTGGGATCCGGAGGACGCAGGCAAAGAAAAATGCAACTCCATGTGGTAGAGCTATAAAGTGCTGATTCTAAACCATGTTTTTTTTTCTCAACAAGCTGTGAAGCTGTAAGTCTTTAAATTTTTCAGCGAAAATGATTGGAGGGCTTGAGCTTACATTACGGGGGCTTCAGCCTCCCCAAAAACATCCTGGTGACATCACTGGTTGTCATCAAATTGCGCTACAGTGCCAGCAGTGGCTATCAGTACAGTGGCATCCGTGCAAATATTAATTCATGCATGCTACTCAAGTGTTTTTAGCCACTAAAAAATGTCAGTAACTAGAGAAATTGAAGTAACGATGCTGAGCGCTCATTTAGTTGGTTATGTGATTTTTCGGTTGTAGTGTTGCAGTGATACATTTGTTCAGAACTTCATGGGGCACCCAAAATCTCACAACACGGTGTCAGTGGAACATGTATTTCAGTACTTTCATTCAGTTTGCTTCACTTATCTCCCTTGGCCAAATCTGTGATTCAGCTTCCATCTTTTGATGGCTTCCTCCTTCAAGGGTTTTTCAAACCCTGAGGTTAGGGGTGGTGGTTGTGTCAGTGTTTGAAAATCATCCTCAGTTCTTGAGTCCCGAGCTCTGTTCTCCATTTGCTGCCAATTTTACGTACAAATTCTGAAAGACATACATGGATTACTTTAATTTGATCGTGTGTACCACATATCAACCACACCAGAATATTCAAATATGTCCCACATTCCCTCTGTAAATACATATAATGCGAAAGATGATACAGTTATAATGCACATATCACCTACCACGAAGTTTATTGGTATGTCAAAGATATCATTTCTTTGACTAATAACAACTATTGGTATTACAACCAATCTGTATTTTTGCTACTTTATTTATTGAAATGTTTCATCAGGAAGGCACACTGAGCAATAAGTCACTCATCTCCCCATGTGATCTGGGGGAAGGGGTACAACTGGAATGAGACATTATACATTCAAGTTACAAGATCAACATTAACATACAATTACAGAGCATGTGTTACAAACAGTTTTACAAAACTGTGTTGCATAACATGTAGAAGGAGTGGTCCATAGTAAGTTCCAGGTTACTAAGTAAAAAAGTTCTTACAAGACAGAAAAAAGGGAAATGGGAAGGAGGAGTGATGTGGGTGAGGGGGGAGAGTCGTGCCGTTGGAGACCTCTTCATGATGGGAGGAACACTGCAAGGGGACTGGTAGTGGACCAGAGAGAAGTGGATAAGGCAGTGTCCCAGAGAGACCTCTTTAACATGGTTGGGAAGGTACTAGATGAGAGATACAAGCCTCTTGGGTGGTAGGAGAGGGACCCGTGGACAGCTTTCAGGGGCCTTGACATTCTGGAACAGATCAAGGGAGGCCACTAAGGAGAACCAATTAGGGGGAAGGGGAGAAGGCCTAGAGGTGGTGGGTGCGCACATGGTAAGAAGAAGGTGAGGGAAGGGCGTAGGGTTTGACTAGTGCTTACAGGATGGAATTAGGGAATTAGGGAGGGACATGGCAGGAGCAGCTAGGTGCAAGGTAATTATTGAGGGCATCTATGATGGAGTACGTGGAGGATGAATGTTGAATTTGAGGTGGGAGGAAATTCCACATTTTTGGATGGTGGTGAAAGTAAATGATCTGCGTGTGACAACCAGGGTACGGGACTCATTTGATGTAAGGGAATGGGATGTGGGGGGGTGAGCTCAGCCAACTACTGCTTGGACGTTAATTTAGCACAGTGCTACAGTTACCTATTTGTAATAGAGGGGAATGATACGGCATGATAAAGATCGCAGTGATGTGTGCGAGGGGTGGCATCCAGGGCAAAGTGGGTCTGTTACTGTGCACCATAGACGTCTTAGTTAAAGAAGGGTGGTGATCATCGTATGTGTGTCATTTCAAAAATTATATGACCTTTGTATTCTTTTTCAGATAAAAGGTACACGCATGCCATGCACAGCAAGACTGCATAGAGAACATGAGCACATGGACATCCTTCATATGTGTGCCTGGCTGATTGCTTCATTTTCACTTTGTCATTTCATGATTTTACCATTATGCAGCTATGTATGCCTGCCCACAGTCATGAAATTGCTTGTTTTCAATGAGCTTTAGTTCACAATTCTGTATTGCTTGTCATTTGCATTTTTCAATAAAACTGTGAGTATTTTAAATGGAACTCACTTCCTGACAGTGTGGTCATGGGCAGGACAGTGACAGGGTTCAAGGGGTCATACAACAGGCACTAGAGCATGCCCAGACTTGATATTGGGTTACAGTGCTGTCCTAGCAGAGCTTGATGTAACCGTTGCCGGGTAGGTGTGCCTTACGGTCCTTTATGCTGTTTCATTTCTATATTGCTTCCACAGTTACTTCCAGACTGCAGTTTGGATAGTGAACATATATATATATATATATATATATATATATATATATATATGTATAAAAATACAAAATCACACATGCTCCCACAATGCAAAGCATCATGGGCTGCATATGCAAATCACCACAGAATATTATGCTGGTTCAACTTTAAGCAAAAATGCATGGTGCCGAAAGGCCTCTCACACAGTTTGCAAAGGGTGGCAACAGAAAACATAGACACGTGTTTCATCCTACCAGGATTCATCAGTATGCCTTGTCTGTTTGACACCCCAGTGGAATGAACCAGCTACTCTAAGATGGTCTATCTGGGTTATGTTGTGGTGAACCTAATTAAAACAAAAAACAGTTTAAAGACAAAGAACCTCTGTGTGCAAGCACTGAGGCAAGGGTTACCCCAAAGGGCATTTGGCCAGGAAGCCAAATTTCAAAGAAATACAAAATCACACATGCTCCCACAATGCAAAGCATCATGGGCTGCATGTGTAAATTACCACAGAATATTATGCTGGTTCAACTTTAAGCAAAAATGCATGGTGCCGAAAGGCCTCTCACACAGTTTGCAAAGGGTGGCAACAGAAGACATAGACACGTGTTTCATCCTACCAGGATTCATCAGTGTGCCTTGTCTGTTTGACACCCCAGTGGAATGAACCAGCTACCCTAAGATGGTCTATCTGGTTATGTTGTGATGAACCCAATTAAAACAAAAACAGTTTAAAGACAAGAACCTCTGTGCAAACTGAGGCAGGGAATTACAAAGGGCATTTGGCCGGGAAGCCAAATTTCAAAGAAATACAAAATCACACATGCTGGGATGTCAAACAGACAAGGCATACTGATGAATCCTGGTAGGATGAAACACGTGTCTATGTTTTCTGTTGCCACCCTTTGCAAACTGTGTGAGAGGCCTTTCAGCACCATGCATTTTTGCTTAAAGTTGAACCAGCATAATATTCTGTGGTGATTTGCATATGCAGCCCATGATGCTTTGCATTGTAGGAGCATGTGTGATTTTGTATTTCTTTGAAATTTGGCTTCCACAATAGGTAACTTTGCGTCAGTGCTGCCTGAAGGATTCTTATATATATATATATATATATATATATATATACACACATATGTACTGTGTATCCATATAGATAGATTTTATATATATATATATATATATACAAACTTTGTATTTCTTTATTCTTTTGGTAACCAGGTATTGCACACTATGCACAAGTGCCTGAGGTATTCAGAACTCTGTACAGTAAACATGACAGGTCGACTGTGGAATACTTGTGTCAATTAAGGGAGGAAGATTCATGAGTTAAATTAGGAGATCTATTGCAATGGGACGGGTTGTCAAGAAGCAGACAAGTTTGACCAAGGTTGTGTTATAGATTGCAATGAACAGGGCAGAGGGAGTGGCAACTGTGAAGAGGGGAGGGAAGGGGAGGTAGTAGCGGCTGTGACCGCATACAAGCTACAGACACAGGGGTGCAGCTGTCAGTGTGTCACAGTGAATATTCTGTGTGACAATTTGGTACTATCAACGTTAATCACCCTTACATCTTCCATCTGGAATTCTGTGATGGCAAATGATTAGGAGGCAATATACTGCAGTGGTGTGATGCTCTGAGCTTCAAAGCAGGACACCTGGGTTTGAATTCCACAGGACACACTTTCATACTGTGTGACCCTGAGGAAATCACTTAACGTCACTGTGTTCCCATGTTGCACATGTAAATAAGCTTTCGGCTTACTGTGTCTCTGGTGGTAAAAACAAAGGTGATCATGAACATATGAAACTAGCATCAGAAATGGCCTATGTTTCTGGTACGTCTGCTGGATTGTGTCGGTAGAACACATGTTGCAGATGTCACCACCTCCACCATCCCCTTTGTCCGCCAGGATGTTTCCTGCATTAACTACACAGATCCACCCTCATGCCGTCCCATGCCTTTTTAAAGATAACCACAGTTCTACATGACATCCCCATCTCTGCTAGGGTGTTTCACATAGACAGCCACTGACCGCTTGTGTCCATGCCCTCTCTAGGATTAAGTAACCCCTGTGCTACTGCTTTGTTCCACGCATCAGATCAATGAGTACAACAAATCTATTACGAAAATATGTTTCACAATGTTTACCGTATGTTGTCCTTGTTTTTAACGGTCTCACTGTCTCCTTTCACTTCTTGTATTTTGGAAGATCGATCCTGAATAGCGCAACACCTCTCTGATCTACTGCTTGTGGTCTCGTGGAGTTTTCATTAAAGTGAAGCACACTCAGCATGGTCCTGAAAAATAACAAGCAAATGCCGGATCATTCATTACTGATAATCATCATGTGGCAACAATAACAATAACTGCAGCTGGCACCAACATCCGAATTGAAATCACATGACTGTTTACTAAATCACTATCAGTGATGGTTGCACAACATACATGCACGATTCCCACTACTGAGGTGCTGTATAAACCAATGAGCATTCCAAAATCACAACCACAACTGACCACTTTAACTGCATAATTTTACATACTGTTAACATTGAAGGGATAGGTATGTAGAGGAGGTGGCAGAACAACTTCTGTGACTGCCCATTCAGACTTAGTGGAGTTTATTCACACGTGCTCTGACTCCACAACCACCCATCTGTAGCAACAACGCACTGCTCCTTACTACTCCCCTCTTAAGGGGGCAGCAATTGCATCCATCCAGCAAGCATACAGTAGGAGAACAGTAAAGTTAGGGCAGAAAAGGACCGCTTGGCACACCTAGTCTGCACATTTGCCTATCATCCTCTAGGCTTGCACTAGCAGTGTGACATGCTCAGACTGTGTGACTGGGACAACTACAATGGCCATGATGCTGTAAGCCATGGTTTCATGACTGCAAGTGATAGTTTTTTTCACAGCATTTCTTTACAACACACGTGTGTGTGTGTGTGTGTGTGTGTGTGGGCACATGGGTAATTGACATTCCCACCACCAGGGAGTGACAGTAGTATGATTTTGCTCTTGAGTTCTTGAACGCCACTGTAGTTTAAGAAAGTGGTGAGGCAATGGCATGGTGGCGCACTGCTTTTAGGCGCTAGATGCCTTACCTCACTCCACGCAGGTGACCTGGATTAGTGATAGATCATGGACCATCACAGCTTGGCAGGGGTGGAGGGTGCAAAGATGTATGTAGCCACCAAAATGAAGCTCTCCTCTCCGGGGAGGGAAGGTGTTATCCCTTGACACCTGATTGACCCACAGCAGAGGACCGTGGACAGCACCAGCAAGGTGGAATGCAAGGCATACGTTCGATGTGTGGTCGGAAGGGGCTGCGATACGCATGCGTGCATCAATGTGCGTACGTCTGCATTCCGGGTGCAAGGGGATAACTGTGGAGGAGAAGAAAAAGTGAACAGTAAATCGAATCACAGGCTGACGCCCAATTGTCTGCAGGCTCCGATCATGGGACGTGCATAAGGTAGGCCCTGGTAATTATGGGATGCCATGCTTGCGCGGACAGTCGGGCAGAATGTTGCAGCCAGAAGGCAATTATTAATGTATAAAAACAATACATTTTGTGAGGCACCATTCCAAGTATTCCTGTACTGGCTCAGTTGTGGATTTCAATAAAGTTGGTGTAACTCACCTACATAACATGCCCTTAAATCCAAAGGCGGCACTCTTGGGGACATATTGAATGAGCAAGCTGTGAAAACTCTAAAGCGGTGACGTCTGGTACATTGGTGACAGTTTATGTACATCTCGCACCACAGTTGTTCCAGAGAGTATCTGCTCTGTCTTTATGTAAGCCCTTTCATCTATGATAAGGACAGGAAAATAAAAAAACAAAACAGCTTAAAACGTATCGTACTTAAGTCATGAAACTGTATGGTACACAGACATGCTGATGACACTGTCTCGTCATGTTATAACCCACTTCACCATGTATTTGTGGTGCACATGTTTAAATGTCTGGTCATTGCACTGTATACATCAAGTTGTGTGAATCACCACCAGAACACACCACTGATCACAGTGATCACAACACTGTTGATCTGAACATATAATTTTTTATATGTACTACAGATCACCGTTATTTCACCTCTTTCCTACGGGGCAATCTCAGAATACACTTACGCTGAGTAAAGTGTAACTAGCAATTATCATCACTATGTAATGTGCAGCACTAACCCCAAAGGGTAACAAACTTAGGGCAAGTAAAGAGAATATAAATAGTGATAGTTATGTGGTAGTAACCATTTTCTTTTACAGTTCTTCTCATCCAGTGGCCCATGGGCACAGTGCGGAAATATTTCTGAGTCATGCTCATGAATGTTCCGAATGTGATTTTTTTATAGATTTTAGTTTTGCCACCATAAATTCTGCATTTCCATCAGGTGTTGACCTTGGAATCCAGTAAATCATATTTCTTATGCTGGAGATCCGGGGTGTGATTGCTTCGCATCCAGACTGCTTTGAAGCTGCCTCCAGCTTTTTAGTTTTGGCTGATTGAAAGCGAAAAAAGCTGTTACACATTTCGTGCAGGACAGTACAGGCCCTGTGGCATACTGTAAAACATGCTCACTCACCTTTAACAAAGTGCCAGACATCATAAAAGTGTTTAAATTCTGGATGATCCAGTCGGCAGAATTTCTATATCTGGGGATGGTGGTCAGTGACAAGCGACTGAATCTTAATTCCCTCCTTCTGTATTTCAGCTAGTCCCCTCTTCAGACCCTCCAGTTCCATATGGTAAGAGGATGTAACCTCATTACTCTGTGGGTGTTGATAGTGATAACACATCATGTAGTATGACAACAAAGAACATTTGAAAAGGTAGCCTCTGTCATTTTTTTCGAAGCATTATCACAACCTTACTGCTTTACTATTTATTTATTTATTTAGCTTTTGTTGACCGGGTAAGTGCACTAGACAAATCCTGCCTATTTTCAGGCACGACCCGGGGGAGGGGGATACAGATGAATGCCAAACTGACCTTGAACCACATTAAGCTGTTGGTGGTATTTTTAGTGAATGAGGGTAATTTAGCCAGGACACAAGGGAAATTCCCCTACTCTTTTTCGATAAGTGCCATGGGATCTTTAACATCCACCTGAACTACCACCAATCCAGGCAGATGGGACCTCGGTTTAACGTCTCATCCGAAAGACGGCACCTCAGAAGTGCAGCACCCCTCTCATGCTGCACTACAGTGTCAGTACTGGGATATTAACCCAAGTGCCAGATGTGGGAACTGAACCCACAGCCCTCTGATCTCCCGGCCTCAGAGGCGAGTGTGCTACCTACTGAGCCACTGACACTAAATGTGCCTTCAATTGTAAACTGGTGGTGTGTTCACATTATTTTCATTTGTTGTATGTATAGTACCACAAAGTATCATGCATGGCATTTTCAGACCACCAAATGATGGTATAATACAACAATGGAGTACGCCATGAAGTTCTATATAATGTACACTAAGCAGTTGATGAACACAGTAAAATATTCTGAGACACACTTGCAAAGCAGGTAGTTTAACTAAAGTGTCTTGCTAACACCAGAAACAACAGTACTTGGCTATTGAGTAAACAGTAACCGCAAAACGTAACGCATCACCAAAATGAATTAGTGTGCAGACATTGTTTGCAGGTGTCTTTCATCCTTGCTACTTCTCTGAAGAAAATTAAACATCACAATGATAATTACTGTCTGCTGTTCTCACAGTATTATAGTCAGTGCTGACTGACTACCTGTTTAAGGGGAACAGCAGAAAAAATTCATGGTGTCCTGAAGCTACATTCCAAAGTGGCTCAAGATGTGTCTTGTTCATCCATTCCAGGTGTGAGGTGGGGAGGAAAAAGGGAAGGCACTGGCATACTCCCATAGGCGGAGGGGAGGGGACACAGGGCAGGAGCAACAGATAGTGCATGTGGTGGTCAGAAGTCAAGGTTGACTGACCCAGGGCAGGGGAGCGGTAGGCAAGGGGTCAGATTGGAGGGTGGTCATGATAAATGCCAGGAGCATGGGTAATAACATGTCTGAGCTGCAGGCACTGATGGTGGGCGGGGGTTGATGTAGTGGCAGTCACAGAGACGTGGGCCTCATACAGACATGACTGGGACCTAAACATACTTGAGTACAGCACATACAGAGGGGACAGGGGAGGTGAGGGGGGTAGCTGTTATCATCATGGATAGCATAGGGATATGCAAGGTGGATGAAGTGGGGACCAGGTAGAGGCTGTTTGGGGCACCCTGCAGGCTCGGGATGGGAAATGGGTGATAGGGTGTGGGTGGGTGGAAGAGGCAGGATAGAAGGCGGAGGTACTAAATGGCTTTTTTGCCTCTGTCTTTACCAGGGAGGGTGGGGGAGGGCAGCACTGGTAGAAGAAAGGGGGTGAGGGATATGGTGGTCGTTGAGGGGGAAAAGGAAGAAGAAATACTCAAAGTCAGGATGTTGGATGCACTGAAGTACCCAACAAGGGACAAAGGAACGGGACCCTGATGGGATCCACCACAGGGTGCTCAGAGAGCGGGCGGATACCCTTGCCACACCCCTAGCAGATCATTTGAACTCCTCCCTGCAGTATGGGTGGGTACCTCAGGACTGGAGGATGGCCCATATTGTGCCTGTCCACAAAAGGGGCCTGCAAGAGGAGCCTGGTAACTATAGGCCGGTTAGCCCGACATTGGTAGTGGTCAAAGTGATGGAGAGCATCCTGACAGAAAGGATAGAGGTTTTGCAGTGGGAATGGGGTCACATAGACATTCACCAGCACGACTTTGTTAATGGCAGATCTGGCAACTCAAATGTGGTGGAGTTCTATGACAGTGTGACAAGGGTGCTGGATCATGGCAGGCCAGTGGATGTCCTCTGTCTGGACTTCAACCGTGCTTTTGACTCAGTGCCATAACATGGGCTACTGGAGAAGCTGTACAGTAGGGGGGTGGTGGGGAGGATGGGCAGTTGAATAGGAAATTGGCTGGCAGTGCAGGCACAGAGGGTGATGTGACAGAGATTTTCAAGTATCTCTTTTGGGATTAATAGGGTAAGCCTTGAGGGGGTCTTTCAGCTGAGGGAACAGGGACCACCAGGGGACACCCCATGAAGCTGGATAGGGGGAGGCTGAGGGGGGAAAGAAGGAGGTGCTACTTCACTGACTGAGTGGTAGAACTCTGGAATGCTCTGCCCAGAGAAGTGATGGCTGCTAGTACTGTGGAGGAGTTCAAGAAAGGCTGGGTTAGGTGCAGGGGGAGGGTACATGCTGGCGCTATGATGGGTAATGGGGTCCTTGTTGGGAGGGAGGGCTAAAATCAGTTGCCTTCGTAGCCACTGACCATCAAGCTGACTCAATAGCCCATAGGGCATATTCTGCTGTCTTAATAGTATGTTAGTATTTAAGATGGGCTTGAAATCAGAGATGACATAGTGAATTATCTCTAAACAGCAACTATTAATTTACTGATGTCGTTACTGTTCATGCTTATGATAAGCTGTAAGTGGGCTAAACAGTAACCTCCTACCATTAACACGTATTGGATTCTGTCGACAGCAGTGGACATGCTTGTCAGTTTGGCACACCAGTACTTGAAATAAAATGTCACACACATCAATAACATGCACACAACAGTAAATGAGGAAGTCATCCTGTATAGGATCATACAGACCTGGATGAGATTGATGGAGACAATCTTCTTTCGCTCCAGGTCCATCAGCGTGTAAGTCCCATACTTTGCGCTGTGCCCTGGTATGTCACATTAGCCATCTCCTCCTACAGTGTTATCCTCTGCCTTTATTTTTTCCATTGTGTTTATAGTAACTGCTAAGTGACACTGTCCGTATGTTGATTGTTTTCATCATCCTAATTACCTTGCTTGGGGAGTTACCACTGCAACTGATAGCAGCTGACAGTAGCAGGTCACCAGCAGGAAAGCTAGATATATATGGCTGAGACCTCCATGTGTTCTTTTTTTAATTTTATTTTTATTAAAGAAGAGAAGTTGTGACCACAATGCATTACAGACAATTACTTTGTTAGTTTGTCTTTTTCTACATCTTCTGTCTACATCTTGATAAAAACATATGTTCTGATAGCCCCTTGTAATTACCCTTAATGCCCATAAGGGGAGAACTCCAAATCTTAGTTCGGGGTTTCCTCTTCCTTACCACCCTTTACCTCATTTGCTTCCCATCTTCGGGGTACAAAATCAGGGTCTCTGCTGGAAATGTGAAATACCCATTATCTCCATAATAGCTCAGCCTGTGGGGCTTTGTTGTGTAGTTTATCTGTAAGAGTCTCCAGATGATAGATGCTGGATACTATCCTGTTCCAATCTCCTATGGTCGGAACTATCTCTGACATCCAACGTCTTGTTATTGCCTTTTTGGCAGCCGCTATGTAAATGGGTAGCAAAGTTTTATGCCAGGGTGGGTGTGTGGGGGAAATATCACCAGGAGAACCATTTCTGCAGTTAATTCGACCTCTTCTTCCAAACATTCCGACACTGCCTGTTGAAGATTACACCAGTATGGCATTAATAGGGGACATGTCCAAAAAATATGGGCAAGGCCAGCTACCTGGCATCTACAAGACCTCCAGCATCTGCCATAGGAGGAGGGGAGATATTTAATTAGAATGGCTGGGGATCGGAAAAAATGTACTCTGCATTTCCAGGCAAATTCCCTCCAAATACATGAATGAGTTATCTTACAAGCCATAGGAGAAGCTTGAAGCCATTCCTGTTCGGAGATTTCCATCTCTAAATCTCTACCCCAACTTCTCATGATGGAAAGTGATGAGTCACCCAAACACTCACGTAGGATCTGGTAAATGTGGCCCACCAGATGTTCCCACAGATGACCAGCTATAGCATCTTCTAGGAGTTTCCAAAAAATTGAAACTGGATTGGGCAATTGAGACGTTACATCTCTTTGTCTTAGAAGATAATTTTTAACCTGGGTATATCTATAGATGTCCCCTTCGGGTAAACCTTAGTCACTCTGTAATGTTTCAAACTGGACAATGCCCTTATCTGTTATAAATTGTCTAAAGAACTGAAGTCCCACCCTCCTCCACCTTATAAAGGTATGGTCTAGTGTTGCTGGGATAAAAGAACCATTCTCTAAGATCAGAGTAAATAGGAAAAAAAAATTCTTTAAAGCATTTATATTTCTTTAGATGGTACCATTGTGTTAAAACTTGAGCTGTAAAGAGGGTGTAGAGTTCCTCAGCTGTGGGGCCTTGTTTATTTTCAAAATGTTATATAAATCATTAATGGCAAACTCCAAATCCTTCCAAGGAGCCTCAAAAGACTGGGAAAGACACAATATTAGGATCATGAAAAAAGATGCCAATGCATACAGTTTTAAATTGGGAAGGTTTGCACCTTCCTCCGTCAATGTAAGCTGCAGCAAGGACATCCTTACTCGAGGCTTCTGGCCGTGCCATATAAAATTAGAGATGATTCTATCCCACGACTTGAAGTAAAAATTAACAGGGAAAGTTGGAATATTTTGGAACAGATATTACAGTTCTCATTCTAATGGACTCTATCCTCTGAAAAAAGCTCAAGGGCAAAGTAGACCAAGTTGTTAACTCTGGTTGAAATTGTATTGACCATGGTTCATAATTTAGTAACTCCACATTTTCTAAATTTTTGGGGATTACTATACCTAAGTACTTAATTTGTGTTTTGTGCCATTTTAAGGGGTACTTGTTCTTTAATGATTGGGTTGGGGAAAAGTTTACAGCCAGCAAATCTGTTTTGGTTATATTTAAAACAAATCCCAAAATCTCAGAGAAAAGTGTCAGGGAATCCCACAGGGCCGAGAGGGAAGTCTCTGGAGAGAGGGCTGAAACCAAAATATCGTCAACAAATAGAGCCACCTTATATTCCCTCTGACCCATAGGGACCCCCTCCACACCTACGTTTCTCTGAATTCACTCTGCTAGAAGTTCAACATAAAGAGCGAATAGTAAGGGGGACAAGGGACATCCCTGTCTCGTTCCCCTTTGTATAAGTATGTGTTGGGACAATGAGCCATTAATTCGAATATAGGCCTTAGGAGATGAGTATATATTCTTAAGGCATGTTAAAAAAGAATCTGGAAATGCAAATTTGGACAGGATAGCCCATAGGAAATCCCATCCCACTTTATCGAATGCTTTGTCTGCATCAAGGCTCATTTTAATAGAAGGAATCTTTCAGGCCTGAAGTTGTTCCATAATAAGAAATAATCTACGGAGATTATCTGAAGTACTTCTTGACTTCACAAAGCCCGCCTGATCTTTGTGTTTAAATCCAGTAGGATGAGTTCTAGTCTTTTGGCCCAGATGGCCATAAATAATTTATAATCCACATTTAGGATAGAGATTGGTCGGTAAGATTTGGGAAGGGTGGGATCCCTTTCCGGTTTAAGTAAAGGAGTTAAAATAGCGTAGTTCCAAGAAGGAGGAGGGGTATCTCCCTCAAAAACTGTCTTACAGGCTGGGAGAAAGCTAGGTAATAGTTGGGGGATAATTATTTTGTACCATTCTGGACTAAATCCATCCGGGCCTGGACTTTTCTGAGATTTAATTCTTTTTACCTGGTAAAGTATCTCCTCCGGTCTAATTGGTCTTTGTAGTTGAGAAATCTGGGTTTCCGAAAGTTTAGGTAAAGGGACATGGTCTAAAAACTCCTGAACTCTATGTTTGTATTCGGTGAGGGGGGCTGTATATAAAGATTCGTAAAATTGTTTAAAAGTCTGTTTAATTTGGTTCTCTTTATAAGTAGTAGTGCCAGTAGATTGGGATTTTATTTTCAGGATAGTAGAAGCTCTTTTATTGGCCCTCAGCTTCCTTGCCAGGTTTCTTGCCCCTTTTGCCCCCTTCATAGTTGTATTGTCATAGATATGCCAGTTGTTGGAAGGTTTTATAATTTATAATGTTTTGTATCTCCTGTTTTAAGCCTCTTATCCGTCTCTGGAGATTAACATGTCCTTCTCTATATAAAAACTGATAGGAGGACAGGAGATCTTCTAAGAATTTTAACCTGGCATTTTGTTTTTTTGATTTCTGGGAGGTGTATTCCAGAATCTCCCCCCTCAGTATGGCCTTCAGTGTATCCCACTGAATAGTACAAGAGACGTATAGGGTCAGATTTTCCTGGATAGCCTGGGGGATACGTTTCCTCATGGTATCAAGGAACTCCTGATCTTTTAAAAGAGATGTATAAAATCTCCAAGTTTTACATTTTCGCTGTTTCCCTAAGTCAATTTTTAGAATCAGGGGATTGTGGTCAGATAGTATTCTTGGTTCAGTTATCATATCCTGAACTAATGTAAGGTGTTCCCTGGTAACAAAAAAGTAATCTAGCCTAGAATATGTTTTATGTTGTGCCAAAAAAAGGTATATCCTGGGACTGGTGGGAAAGTCCTCCTCCAAATGTCTTCGAACCCTAAATGTGCTACATTTTTTTAAAATATTTTCCTGTATTGGGTAATCTATTGGGATTTGGATTGGATGAATCTATATAGGGATCTAATGTCACCTCCATGTGTTCTTGAAGTCACACTTGGAGCAACTCTGGTCAATTATTATAAAGGAACCCTTGATTGTGTTTATGATGGCACAACATTTTTCCTTGTGGTTTGGACAATGCAAAAATAAAGACAGTAGACAAGACTCAAACACAATGAACTTTTGCTCTTTACCATTTTTTTGATGGATGGCAATTGATGTTGGGTTCTGGCCTAAATGAGAAGGCAGGAGACAGAGAACAATTACAACAACAGCATTACATTGGATTAAGAGCTGTTACTGGAACTGTCTGAAGGACAGTCATGGAAACAAGATGTGATGTCCTGTCAACTGGCATGACAAACACCATGGGAAGAATAGCAGAAAGAATAACTGATAAAGTACTGATCATTTGATTTTCTTTCAATTGTTTTCCACTCCCGTCTCAGCCGGCAGTGCCTCTGAAACATCCTTGCCCGATCCTGCCCCGCCTCAGATCCACCCATGCCGAACATCCTCTTCCTTCCCCTCCTGCAGCCAGTACCAGCAGCTTAACCACTCTGGGGTGTGGATGCACACACTCTTTTGTGTGCTCTTAGAGTCTGGTCAGGTTGCAGGTGAGGGACCAGCTGAAGAACTGGAAGTCAGGGTGAGTGGAATCCACTGGTGGGCATGGGGGTCAAGTGCCCTCACCTACCCCGCAGAGCTGGGTGTTTTGTTTGTTATGTTGCACCCCCCCTGCCCCGTTGACAGGCAGTGACATCTAGCAGCAGACTGCACACTCACACACACATTGAGAAGTGCATCTGCCCATGGCACTTTACCTTGCAACCGGTCCCAAGAGCACTGATCCCTGCCTCCACAGGGAGTCACTAGCACTGGGAGACACATCCCTCACGTGCACCAGGAGAGGAGAACTGTCATGGACAATAATGGATAAGGGTAGGCAAAGAACATGGCAGCAGGAGGACAACAATGGCATGAGGGAATCTCAATTACAGAGTCCGACACATACATAACTTCAGCCGTTGAAACGCAAGTGTGTCTTTCAAGAATGAATATTAGATTCAACATGTGGCGTGAGGTCACCTAGTAGGCAGTGATCGGGGAGGGGGGAGAGCCAACAACCCAAGGTATCGTACAACTATTTGACATGGGGAATCGAGGGATGGGGAGCAGGGGAGAGGAGAAATACTATGTTGGAGGATGGTACAGCTGAATGCGAGAAGCTTAGGTAACAAATCAGTCAAAGTTATATTGCCTGTGTGTAGGGCGGACATTGCGGCCATCATGGAGACATGGGACAACCAGAAACAGGACTGGGATATAATGATCACTGGGTACACGACAATCACAATGGACAGGAATAGCGAAAAAGCTGTTGAGGCATGGCGATGTACGTGAGGGAGGGGATAAGGTGACTCAGAGAGGATGGGGTGGATGGCAGGACACAGGCCCTATGGGTGCAGTTTCAAGACTATAAAAGACATCCACTTAGGGTGGATGGTACTTTACACTCCATCAACACAGGTGTATAACCTGGATAGAGAGTTGCCAGAGAAGATTAGAAACATCTGCAGGAAGTGGGGACACCGCATTGGTGGTGAACTTCAACTTTCATGTGGTGGAATGGAACACCACCAGCCACCATGAGTGCAAATCAGCAGATATTACTAGAAGCATTTCAGGACTGCATCCTGGTGCAGTAGTTCCACAAACTTAGTACAGAAGGTATGGCCCCTAGAAAAAAACATTCCAGATGCTTAGGAAATCAGGAGTTCCAGGGGAGAAAGACGACTAAACAGAGAAGGCAAGGGAGATTAACAGGCTGCTAAGAACGGAAAAGGCTTCCAGAGAGCTGACAGTGGCACAGGGAATCAAGAACAGGGAAAAGGTCATGGACAAAGTACAAGATTGTTTGGAGACATGGTATTTGGGGCTGAACGACAAAAAGTTCAAGGAACCAGTGGAGGATAGATCAGTTTGAAAGCACAATGGAGGAAAAGGATATGGGGTGCATAGCGAGTGTAATCTCCTACAGGCACAAAGAAGTGATCGTACCACTGTACAGGCCACTGGTCGTGTCGCACCTTGAATACTACGTTCAGTACTGGTGTCCATTCCTGAACACTGACATCACAGTGCTGGACAGGTGTGCAGCATATGTCAACAAATTTGGTACAGGGAATTGAGTGAACAGCATTGAAGGAGAGGATGGGGGAGAGCTTCAAATGTATTCCATAGACAGGAGGGATAGGGTGGATATAAATGAAACATTAAAGTACCTAAAGGGTATTAACAGGATTAATAGATGAGGGACTGTTCATATCACAATGGGGAGGGACAAGAGAGGTCATTGGTAGATTGTAGTGGGGGGATTCAAGAGGGAAGTCATGAGACAGCTGTTCATGGAAAGTGTGGTATAGAAGTGGAACACTTTACCTGAGTAGTTCATTTCATGTAGAGAGGTGAGAGTATTTTAAGGGATGTTTGGACACCGTGATGGGAGGGGGTGGTTATGAGAAGGTGAGTGGGTGGTGGTGCAGCTGCAAGCATAGCTGCACAATCACTTTGTGCTGTAATTTCGTATGAACATTACATTACATTACTTGGAGGAATGCAACACAGCAAATAACGTGATCTAGGCCAGTGGTAATTACCATATAATGATAGGATGAGTGAGTACAACTTGTAGCCACTCGAGGAGAAGAGAGACATGGAGCATGTGATCGAGACCTCACAGTGCATGACAGGAATAAAGAGGAAAGTCATGGAGAGGCTGTTGTACATGACAGTGTGGACAGACATTCATGGTCATGACAATAGGTTGAATGTTTAGGAAGGAATAGAGGATGCATTGTTTCACACATTGGGTTTTGGCAGAGTAGAACACGAGGCCGTGGACACTGAAACAGTGCTGGGCTGCGACAGGACAATATGGAGTGTCAGTGACATAGGATGTACAGATGTGTGGGCAGCAGCAGATAAGGGGTGATAACTGCAAAATCAAGAGGAAACAAGCAGACTTGATATACCTAAGGGCCTGTAAATGATGGCAGTTTTTGCATGTTCGTATTATCAAGGAGGCAGATCAGCAGATGCAGGTAAAGAAGGCAGAAGAGGAGCAATGGAAGATGTTGGCACACATCAGAATAACGGTAAACCGGGGGAGTGAGAGTATAACAATAACACCTCATTTGAAAGTGTAAAGGTTCCCATGAGAACCATTGAAATGACTTGCATCGTGATGTCCATTGTGTCATTATCCTCTTCTGAGTCGTCATCATCAACAGACATCTAAGGATGGTAACTGTAGTCGTGAACATCATATTCTTCATCTCCGGAGTACCATTCGCTGTCAGATGATACTACTGGCGTGGAAGTAACTGGCACACGGAGGAGTGGACCTGTAATCATTTTATCTGTTTGTGTGAATGCATCACGCATCTTCACTGAAGTTCCACACCCTATAAGATAACAGTATTAACAATAACAGCACACATAACATAGTTTGACGTGATTATGCATTGACCAACATACTGTTGTATTGCAGGACCACACTTTCTGCTACTGTGCAGTACTGTGTGTGTGGAATTATGATTCCTTAGGCCCGGTTCTATCACTGTGAATTCGTTGTCATGGAATGTTAGCTTCCATGTTTCTGGCCAGTCATCCGGTAACCTTTGATCATTATTCATTGCATCACCAAAATATCCCACCCAGACCACAAGCATGGTATCCACCATGATGCCGAGTTGTATGTTGTATGCAGACATTCATTGTTTCCCCTGAAGCACACATGCTATGTTGGCAACATAAATGTTAAACAGAATGTGCGTAGCCCAACCGATACCGTTGAGGGTTGAGGCACTGTACGCTACAACTTGCACTACTTTGCCAAACAGGTTTTAAGAACAAGCATGGTTAGTCGGGGGTCCACAGAGGAGGGGGAGGACTGAACGTATACAGACTGCTCTGGTCTCCCTGGTGAGGGTCCAGGAACCGCACTGCACTACAGCGTCCCCCCCATGGAGAGTGGGTGTTCCACTGTCACACTGCAGCTGGAGGGAGTGGTACGGCAGACATTAGCATGTATTACACAGACGTCATGTCATGTCCATACTCCTAGAGGACAACAAACACATTGGACAAATGTGGGTAGGGCATGGAGGCTTGATGGCCGTGTCTGTGCACACCCTCTGACCTGCATGAAATTGTGCCTGTGTATTACATCACCAACCACCGGTTACTGATTCAGTTATCCCTGCAGTGGGAAAAGTGTGTGCTACCCCAGTGTGAGTGATCCATCAGCAGGTGCAAGGTGTACGGAGGACGTCGGACAGTCAAATGAAAACCAAGACACAGGGAGTAGAACCAGATTCAATCAGAAAAAAAACAACAACAATGTGCACCATTCTCAACTGTTAAAATAATACTTTGATCAGCTTTGTCTGACAGCAATGTCCACCATAAAAGTCATGCTGCCTAATGTGTTTCAGCCCACTATCTTTTGTGTATCTTGCCTTCCTTTTGTTTACTATTACCTCCATTGCTGTAGACACCACCAATGTGAGACTGAGGAGGTGATAATGGAACGCACTCTACATGATTGCAATTTTTAGTGTGAACACATCTGCCATATTGCAATCATCCTGCACACACAATGTGTCCGTGTACTAATTGTATAACCCAGCCACTGTGCACTGTTTGTACGTAAGTGGTAAGCGTATCAATTCAGCCAATGTACAGTGTCACTGTGTAGATAACTTGCTCTGAATAGCCCTATAATGTGCTACCTGACTGTATTTCATCACTGACTATATGTCAGTCACAGTGACATTGGCAATGTTCAACATCAACTGTTGCTTCGACCCATGAGGAGTGTACATTCTGATAGCTATGTGCACATGTTGGGTCACGGAAGATGCACAGACATGTCAAGAAGAGTCACTGTGAATGCAATACTGCTACCTTTGCAGAAAGAGGAAAATAAGCACACATTACCTATGGACCGATGACGGGATTTTGTCAGTACACTGTGTGGACTTGTCAGCATGTCTCTTAGCTTCCATCTCCAAAGACACAGGCATGTTATCTGAAGGTCCAGGCATGAAGACATTTGAGAGGTCAGCATCCACCTCAGGAGACAGTTCTTGTGGTTGCGGGGTGACATCTGGTGATGTTGTCACCTCATCTGCAATGCTCACGGACTACTGCTACATAACCTGTGAAAGTTATTTTTCAGAGTAGTCAGATGTGTAATATAACAGGCACAATAATGACTGCGGTGACATCAATGTTAATGGCAATACGTCTTAGTGATACTACATGCAACATGCACCTCAGCGTGGTAACAGTGCAACATTGAATGAAACCACAGTATGTATGGTCATGCAACATGCATGTCATTATTCACCCTGTGGAAAAGCACTGTACAGTACAAAACTAAAGAATAGGTACGTTTCCAAGTATTATTGGTGAAACTTCTAATGACTTTATCCATGCTGCAACTTATGTTTCACAGCAAAAAGCTAAAAATGCATCAATACATTTGGAAATATGTTACCTTCTCTATGGCTGTTACACAGTGTGTAGAATGACTGTGATGTACTTAGGATTAAGAACATGCAACGTATGATAATTACCTTACTGAAAACCTCCTAATATGAACTTACACTCATGAAAAGAGACATGTTTCACCCTTATTTGGGGCTCATCAGCATGGTGCATTGCTAAACTGCATCATATTCATAGACAACATTCAACACCAACCATGGACACATCTCAAATGGCAAAAGTCAATCATTTATGGAAAACGCTAAATAATAAAAAAATCCTAACATACAATAATCAGCGATACTTCAAAAGATATGCATATTTGATGTTTTCTATAAGGGCAACACAAATCAGTTGTTTGCATTTCTGCAATAATGAGTGCTGTCACAGTAGTGACACAGTCCAGGTGCATAGCAAACTGCAAATGTGGACATCAGTCACACAACCTGAACCATAATGCACCCAATGCCTGAGAGGGACAAACTACATAAATGATCAAACTTTACAAGCCATGCATTCATATACCATAAATACAAATATGCACCTATCAGGCGACTAAAGGCACACCAATAAGTGGCATAACTTGGGAGATCTAGATACTGTGTAGACAGTATCTAGACAGTATTACAACCATAAAGAAGTAGTGTGACAGTGAACCACACCACAACCCATTTTCACACAGGTGACAGTAAACTGGTGGCAAAGGCAACACATAGTGAACATAGGCTGAGATCAGGCACATGTTCAGTCTCGACAGTGCCATCCAACCACACTGAAGGTAACAAAGTTAATGGTGTGCGCCAAGAAAAACAGATCACTGGTCTGTATTGCTGATACAACAAAAAGCCATTTACCACACCTTTTGTACCCCTCTATGCAGATAAACCATCAACTACATGATCCAGTACATCTGTGTGCCTGGAAAAAGTTTGTGTGGAACGCCACCACCAACACACACACACACACAACTGCATCATGCTATGAGCGGCCACAAATTCTGAAATAACATTTGTGTAATACCAATCACGGGTGAAGCAACCAATAACAGAGAGAACTCACAATGAAAACATGACACTGTGAAGAAATAGTGATATGACACTCTCTTGTAAGATGTTGTGTGTTACCATCCACACACCCAGAATGTCACAGTACTCTGGATAGGTGATAGCGACTTTCTGTACTTCACAAGGTGTGTCACAGAAAATCTTCACATACTAACACAGGTCAGTGATTAACAATTTATTGTACAATGCCATCACGGCCTCCCTCTGTGTGCTGCTGATAACCTTGGACAATAACAACAGAGGTCCACTTTCACCAGTAGCAGCATTCAAGCATTACTTTCACACTTTCATTCCATCATACATGATAATCATAGCCCCCTTTCCTGTTGACTGTGGCATGCAGATCCATGACACTAAACAGTAGATTCAACCTTGATTCCATTCTGGTGGCATGCATGGGTTTCTGCTTTGTGTTTCTCTGGTTTGTGGTGGTGTGTCGTGAACACACACCACCACAGTGCATGTCACAACAGCTGTTAAATGGACAGAATGTGACACTGACAGAAAGTCACAGGGTTACATTATACAAGAGTACTGTGACTGGGCACTAAACTGATACATGGTGAAGAGAATTTCAACATTTATCTAAACAACACTGTACGTACATACCACTACTGTGTTACAATGCAGTTTTGTAAAACAAAATTAAATGATTTCGTGTGCATGCAAAAAATGTCATGACACCATGGTACACAAGAAAAATGTTACATCACACAATATAGTACTTTCAAATGGGCTTTCCTCTTCCAACTGTCTTTTCTTGAAAGCACCTCCAGACTTTCACTTCTTCACTGGAACGTCGAAAACAAAATCGTCTTCCACTGTTGGAACACTTGTCTCTGTTGACTTCGGACTGGGGGACTGAATGGTTGGTACTGCATCTGGGACCAGATGCAGACCACGAACAAGATTCATTTGATATTTGGCCATAAAAGACTTGTCAAAGCACTCATTAGTAAAGTGAGGAGAGCACAACAAACTCCGAGCAGTGGCACCATACCAGTCAGCCCATCTAGTCTTTATAAACTTGTTCCACAATGTTCTGAGGTGTTGGTTTTGGGGGAATTTGAACAGTGAAAATCCAATTTTTGTTGTATTACCACAGTTTACAGCAACACACCGGCAGGCATTATGATTTTTTTCTGTAGCAGGCACTATCAATTCACTATGAAAAATTGTCACACTATATATGACGACCCCAAAAAATCTTGGCATAATCAGTAACACATATGGTGGGTAACAGTAGGCAAAATAGACAGTGTCACAGTCGGTCACACAGAGTTACTGAGACACACAATAAGATCTTTAGTGAGCTGGTCTAAAACATTATAGTATGTGTGACCTACATGCAGCAGAGTATGCAATCAATGACAGGAAGACAATGACAACCTGTGGCATTGACACAGCTGAGACACAATCACAGCAAGGTCTAGGGAGGGAACAAAAAACACTGAAAGTACTGCACAATAAGTACACCAGCTGTACAAATGACAACTCCTTCTGCAGTGACACACACAGGACAGAAGAATGCTAAAAGGCTGTCTTCAAAAGATGCAAAAAAGTACAGCACAGAGCCACTATTTATGTTGCTATACATTTACAGTATCAGCAGTACTATGCCCCCTTGCAATACCAACAGCATGCATACAGCTGGTGATCACACAGTGTAGAAATATGTCACAGCAAAATTCACTCACTAGGATAATGTAAATGTAAAAATCTATGCCCTTTGACATACTACAGAAATGATACTCTGCAATTATGAAAAGAACAGCACAAATTTGATTGCAGCACTCACAGAAAACATGCGATTGCAGCACACCTTCCAGTTGCAGTTATGAACAACAGAGTGAAAGATTATAAGCATCTTTGAATAATTATGATGAACAAAAACGCGGCATACCAGTCAATGCAAGCAGTAGCATCAGGTGACACTGAGAAGTAAAACCATAACCTGGGGACCATCACAACAGAGACTATCCTAACAAACCACTTCAAGTCAGCAGGAAAAAGCACAGCAAATCACGATGCACACGAGTTGAAGGAAACAATTCGGAGCGAACAGATTTCTGTGTGGTGGATACTGACTTAGCCGCTCATGATCGCCACATGAATTGGGTCACAGATCAGAGGCACAGCAGAGGGACTACAGAGTTGGAGCAAGTAACACAGATGAGCACTAGGACGGCAGAAGAATAAACGTTTTATATGACAGGGTGAATGTGGCACATTTGACAGCTTCAGCTGCATTGATATTCCCGCGCATTGAAGAGCACACTGCGATACGTGTTCTGCAAGTGACATCACTTCCGGTGCGGCGAACCGGCAGGCTGATAAAAAGCAGGAAGTTACACCGTGGGGATTAAAAGTCATTTTTAGCATCACACAAAGTAATAAAATTGGGTTTTCACAGCTGAATCAACATAAATCCACACACAGGAAGTGACAGTAAGTGAAATTGATTTTTAAATCATGACTGGAATACCTCTTTAAAGGACTGGTAACAGCATTAAAAGATATACGTTATAATGCAATAAACTTTATTTAAAGGACTGGAAACAGCATTAAAGTTATAAAGAGCATTAAAAATTATGTTATGGGATGGATGCGGGAGCTGCAGGTTAATCCCTGGAGTGCCGCATGCGGCCCTCGGGCCACAGGTTGCCCACCACTGGTGTATATATTAAAATAGGCATCTGCCATTTTTATTTTGTTTGTAAGTTGTATACTGTTACAATTCCCAATTGTACCCTGTTTCTTTTGTATATATTCGATTTGTGTAACCTTATTCCGTGTATTGATTATGTATACTGCCCAGGTCCACCTTGAAAATGAGTTTTCTCAAAGGTGTTTCGCCTGGTAAAATAAAGATTTTGATTTATTGATTGATTAAGTGTGCCCTAGCAAAGACCGAGACAAGATACCTAGAGTTCATTTTAGGCAACAGACAAGTGAAGCCTGAGGTAGAGAAGATTACAGTAGTAGCAAACAGCCCAATACCTACCACAAAAAAGCACGTGAAATCTTTCCTAGGCCTGGCTGGTTATTGCCAGAGATTTATTCCAAATTTCTCAGCCATTGCCAGTCCTTTGACTGAGCTCACTACAAAGAGGTGCTCAAATAAGGTTCAGTGGACCCCTATTTGTGATGAGACTTTTAGGAATATCAAGGCCATTCTGTGTACAGCTCCTGTATTGAAAAGCCCTGACTTCAACCAAGTGTTTGAGGTTCAAACCGATGCATCAGAGAATGGTATTGGGGCAGTCTTATCTCCGAAATAGATGGGGAAGAACATCTGATCATGTATATCAGCAGGAAGCTACATGAGAGGGAGAGAAGATATGCTACCGTAGAAAAAGAATGCTTAGCGCTGAAGTGAGGTATTGAGTCTCTGAAATATTACTTGTGGGGGGGGGCTGAATTTAAGGTTGTAACTGATCATAACCCCCTTTGCTGGTTGCACCAAATGAGAGAAAAAATACCCGTATAATGCGGTGGTACTTAGCTCTTCAGCCCTGTCGATTTACTATGTCCCTCAGGGCAGGAACAAAACACGTAAATGCTGAATTCATTTCTAGATATGGTACAGGAATTGATGTCAGTGAAATATAATGGACTTTGCCTAAAAGGAGATAGTGCAGAGAAGGTACCATTAGTCTCTGTTGAGAAATGTGTTAATGCCTCAGGGTAAAGAATGATGATATCCACTATGTTTATGATGGAATGTTTATCGTTAATAGGGACCTTGAGACAGAACTTCTGAAGATGGATGGAAGCTCCATCCCTTCCTGGGACAGGAAGGTGGTAAGCAGTCTGAGATAACTGCTTCCCTCTTAAAGTGGGGGATATGTGACAGGGTGATCATGCCACTCTTCAGGACTGGCCTTGTCTTAAATCTGTTGCAAGATTTCTTCTGTTTCTTAGCCTAATCTGTTCTTTACAATTTCTAGTCCATAAGATTGTCCACCCATGGGTGCCCCCTCACCTTTCTTGACTGTTATAGTGTCATCTTTAATTTTCCTTTTCCCTCTCAGGTCCTTGTACAGGGAGGTTATTGTGGTGACCTCCGAGCAGATGTAAAGTAACAGGCTGTGTTCCTTGTTGTTGGATTTAGCATGCAATAGCACTGTGTCATAAAATACCTTGATGTATATGCCTTACGTGTATGAAACCTGTAAATGTTGAAAATACCACGGCACTAGGTATTTTTGATAAAGGTAAAAAGTACTAGGTGACTGTATTATAGAATTAAGTTACCAGGGTAGGGATATCAGAAAACTCCCATTGTGTTAAAATGCATATAAATTACAGATTGTTTGAGAGGCCCTTTGACACATGCATTCTGGCTTTAAGCTGAACCAGCCTAAAATGTCATGGTGATTTGCATATACATCCCATGATGCTTTGCATTATGGGGTTATGTGTGATGTTGTGTTTCTTTGAAACTTGGCTTTATTGCCAATGCCCTTTGGGGTAACCATTGCTTCAGTGCTTCTGCATTGAGGTTCTTTATCTTTAACTTGTTTTTGGGGTTTTCTTATTTTGAGCTCCCCATCACCCAAACACACAACATAGGAGATTAAATAATTTTCACTAAAGAGATCAGTAGGTGCTAAGTGCAGAGAAAGGACATATGTAATCTGTTGCTGCAAACTGATGTATTGAAGAAGGGATCTGCCATTGCTTAAGGTTATCCTCTGTGTTTTAAATGAACATCACACAGAGATTGTGTGTTGAACCTGAAGTTCTGTGTATGGTCCATCTTATCCCACAACCCCTCCACAATGTACTACAAATAAACTGCAGGAATTGCAATATTTTATGTATAAATACTATTTTATTACCGTTCTTATTTGATGGCTTTACAGAAAGGCCTTCAGGCTTTTTTGGACCAGTTGGCAGAATCTTGGGTGAGCAGTGATGTAATTTGAGCATGAATTACATCATTTTCATCAAGGTACTGGCTGCTTCGTATATACACATTACATCAGATATTGAAATGGCAAAAATCAGTTGTCACTTCAAACAGTGTTAAATGTACTATAAGATATTAGATATCTAGCAACTTTCACAGACTAATCAGTAAAAATGTGGAACATAGAAACATCGTTTTACAGCATTAAACAAGAGAAGGGGTGCCCAAACATCCTTGGGTCATGTCATTTGTCTCCCATTTTTCTTGCTAACCTAAATGTAGATCTTACTTCAAGAGGGCTCTTGCAGTAGGTAATTACATATAGGACTGATGCCGGCCAGCGGCAGGACCCCAGGGAAAAATGTCTAGCTTGCAGTCCCTAGCGAGGGACCGCCCCACGTCAGGTGACCGGCATCAGGAGACGTCTGTATAAAGGGGTGGTCCCGGATGCCTGCCTTCAGTTCTTTCCCGCCATTAGCTCATGCAATGCCTCGCGGAAAAGTTTGTGCTTCGTCAGCCCTCTCTTGCGTCGGTTTTACCGAAATTCGTTGTTTTTTCATATAACGTCAGGTCATCGTCGGTGTATGTCGTCCCCTACACCCTCCGAGCACAAAAATAAGTGCGACTCGTGCGGCACCCAACTGCCGCACAAGGACGGCCATTCCCTGTGCCTTTTCTGCCTAGACCCCAATCACCCGGTCGAGAAGTGCCAGCACTGCCTCAGCTTCAACGCGGCTGCCCGAAAAAGGTGCCAACAATCCTTGGAAGCCCTTCTTCTGAAGAAAAAGATGAGTTCTATGGAAAACGAGCTAAAAAAACTGAGACAGGCATCCACTTCCCCAAAGGACATCAGAAAAGAAGTACAAGGAGGCACCGGGACAAGACCTCCTCTACAGCGTCTCTCGGGAGTCGCAGGTACCTGATGCGTCCCCTCGGAGGGAACCGCTCCTCGATAGCCACCTCGGCGGCCACCTCGAGAAGGTTTGGGCTGGCGTCGGCCTGCCCGTCTGGCTACTTTTTCGGGCCTTGCAGGCGCCTCCAGGCTGTTGGAGGCCTCCGCCCCAGTTCAGCCGCGGGCTTACGGCCTACTGGCGTGGGATACTCCAGTAAGTGGGCGTCGGCTCCTCCGGCGTCTGCATGGAAGGCGATGAGACGCCCGACCCTTGAGGCGGCGGCGGTAGCCTCTACCCCACGGACCTGGCCGACCTTTCCCTCGGCCTGCCTCCGGTGACAGCTCCCTCAAGCGGGCGCGGCCTCAAAGCGCCTGCGGGGCTTCGCCATCAAGCCGCCGTCGGCTGCATCCGGCGCTTTCGGCGAGCGATGGAACTGACGATAGACCCCCATGTCTGTCCGTACCCGGTTCCCTGCGGCCGCCGCTGCCATCCGGGGACCCAGAGTCACTCCAGCCTGACCCCGGGGATTTTTCTCCTCCATCCCTGGATGACGCTGGGGATCTTCCTCCTCCATCAGCCTCTCCTCCGTTGGCTGATCCGGATCTGATGTCAGCCCCCCGGGCGCCGGCTCCGACCCCGGTACCTCCGCTGGTACCTCCGACGCCAGCCCCAACGCCGGTTCTACCGACCCCGGGAGACATCCCGCTTCTGGATGTCCCCCCCCTTCCGATGGGCCCTCCAGGCCCGCCAAGGTGGACTCGCCCGTGAGGCCGCCGGCCAGGCTGTCTGCTCTGGCAGCTCCCCCGGCTCCTGGGTACCCTTCGTCTTATCCGCAGTATCCGGCGCCGCAGTACCCGACGTCGGTCTTTCCGACGCCACAATACCCAGCGCCAGGTTTTCCACAGCCGGGTTTTGGATGCTCTCCATACAGGTATAACCCATACCCTTTTCCCCCTCCTCCTCCACCGCCCTCACAGCCACCGGTGGATCTGCAGGAGACTCTGGCCTCCTGGTGGGCTGAGGCCAAGGCTCAGCTCACCAGGGAGGTCGAGAGCCGCCTCCCGATGATGGTGCCGTCCCAGGTTCCCATACGTCCAAGGCGACACACTCCCTCACCACCTCCGGACTCCAGGGCTCTCCCGTCTGGGTCCAGAGAGGGGCAGGACACGCGTTCATGGATATTACCCAAGGAACCCGTTCCTCCCCTGAGTCGGGTGAGGGAGTCTTATTCTTCTTCTTCCTCTTCACTCTCGGATTCCTCGGACTCTTCCGAAGGATGCTCCGAGAGAGACGACGAGCCCCGCTCTCCGTCCAAGCCCCGGCTGAGGACTCCTCCGAAATCTCCTCTGGAGGATCCCTCTTTTACGGAATTGCTTAGAAAATCCAGGAGGTTCATCAGTGGCACTCTCTGGAACCAGATCCTCAGCGACTGAAACTTGCTAAACATCTGGATCTGCCTGTGACAGCTCCTACATTAGTGCCACCCTGGATAGAGCCTCACGCCGACCTTGTCTCCACGATATGGAAACAGCCGTCGGCGTTAGCCCCACTTCCAAGGAAGTCGAACAGGCTATACCAGGCTCCAGAGGGTAGTTGACTTCCTGGACTCTCACCCTCGGGCCATCTCGGTCGTGATTAGCGCCGCTCATGGCCGGTCGGCACACCCAAAGCATCTCAGCTCGTCCACTCCTGATAAGGAATCTTGCCTTCTGGACCAGTACGGAAGAAAGATTTATGCTTCCTTCACACTGGGAATTCAGCCCTGAACTACGTCGGCCACATGGAGATTACCAGAAGGCTGTCCTTACTCAGGTGGAATCCAAGCTGGACTCCTTGCCTGACTCCCAAGTCAAATAGGAGTTAGCTGACCTCGTCCGTTCTGCTCTTTCGGCCAGTCGCCACATTCTGCGGGCGACATACGACGCAGTGGACACTGCCGGGCGGAGCTCCGCTTTCGCCGTGGGTCTATGGCGTCATGCCTGGCTCCGCGTGTCAGGGTTGGTCCCGGAGGTGCAATCTGCTATTCAGGAGGCACCTTTCCTGGGGTCGGTGCTTTTCGGAGGTGATGTCCAGGACATCATCATCACCGATTTGCAGGAGAAGGGGACGGCTCTGAAATCAGTGGATTCCATGTACCGTCCTCATCAGCAACAGCGCCGTCCCTTTCACAGACGGAATCGGCCAAAGGCAAAACCACAGGGAAGGCGGGCCACCAGCACATTAAGACCCCGCGGCTGCTAGCCCCCTCCGCCCAAAAGCAAGCGGTAGGTTCTTCAGCTGCGGTGCTGCCCCACACCACCTGACTCCTTTCCTCTCCCACCACCTCTGGACTTCCCAGAGGAACCGGTAGGAGGGAGGTTTTCCCTCCACCTTCCGGGATGGGAGAGGATAACCACGGATTCTTGGGTGCTCCAGCTTATAGTGGAAGGACACTCCATAGAGTTTCTTCAGAAACCACCCCGTCACCCCCCTCTGAAGTCGTCCTATTCAGGGAAACACCTTCCTTTGGTCTGGGAAGAAATCTCTGCACTTCTCACAAAGCAAGCGATAGAGCCCGTCCCCCTTCGTCTTCAGGGGACGGGTTACTATTCCCATTTCTTCCTCGTCCCAAAGAAGCCGGGAGATCTCAGGCCGATTCTGGATCTCAGTTCCCTGAATCTTTATGTAGAGTACAAAAGGTTCAGGATGCTCTCTCTGCAGAGTCTTCTGCCCCTCCTTCGGCCGAGTCAATGGCTTTGTGCCCTGGATATGCAGGATGCCTATCTGCACATTCCCATTCACCTTTCCCATCGCAAGTACCTTCGTTTTGCGTTTCAGGGGGACCACTACCAATTCAAGGCACTCCCCTTTGGTCTATCCTCGGCCCCCCGAGTATTTACCAAATGCCTGGCTGTGGTGGCGGCCCACCTGCGAACAATGGGAGTACAGGTGTTCCCTTACCTGGACGACTGGCTCCTGGCAACCTCGTCCAGGGAGGAACTCCTGCGTTTTCTCTCCCTCACCCAGCAGGTTTTCGCTTGCCTGGGTATTACCATCAACCATTCCAAATCTCATCTGGACCCTTCCCAGAGGCTATAGTTCATCAGGGCTATCCTCAATACGACTGCAAGCAAAGCCTTCCTGCCTCCGGACAGGGCGGCCTCTCTTCAAACCTAGATTTCTATGCTATCAGAACGCAGGAGGGTCTCGACGAGGTCAGTCCTCCGCCTTCTGGGGCTCATGGCGGCCGCTATTCCGATGGTCCCCCGAGCTCGACTACACATGAGGATCTCTCAGTGGACTCTTCGCTCTCAGTGGGATCAACTGGTGGACGTCCTGGATCAATTAGTTCTGATCTCATCGCCGATGGTGCGAGACTTGCAGTGGTGGATGGTTCGAGAGAACCTGTCTCGGGGGTCCCTTTCTTTCATCCTCCCCCCTCCCAGACTCTGACTACAGACGCGTCAGGCGAAGGTTGGGGAGCCCATCTAGGTCCTCATCGGACTCAGCGTTCCTGGTCCAGGCTGGAACAAGCTCTCCACATCAATGTGCTCGAGCTTCGAGCTGTGTTGTATGCTCTCCAAGCCCTTCACCATACATCCTTCCCGGCCACCTAGCCATACAGATGGACAACATGTGCGTAGTGTGGTATATCAACAAACAGGGAGGAACTCGGTCCTACCCTCTATGCAGGGAGGCAGTGAGGGTTTGGGATTGGGCAACACAACACGACCTTCACCTAACGGCGATTCATGTTCCAGGAGTCCACAACACTCTGGCGGACAAGCTAAGCCGCTCTTCTGCTCTGGCTCACGAGTGGGAACTGGACCAAGGGGTACTAGACAATATCTTTCAGCTTTGGGGGACTCCGCAGGTAGACCTGTTCGCCTCCCCCCAAAACGCAAAACTTCCCACCTTTTGCTCGCTCGTTCCAGAGTGAGGCGCTTTCTGGAGCGACGCTCTGTCTCTAGACTGGAAGGACAGATTCTATATGCTTTTCTCCCAATTCCTCTGCTCCCACGAGTCTTATAGAAACTAGCCTCAGAAGGAGAGCGAGAATGATTCTGATCACTCCTTTCTGGCCCAGGCAAATCTGGTTCTCTCTTCTACAACAATATTCAGAGGATCCTCCTCTTCCTCTTCCTCTATCTCGAGGTTTGCTGACCCAGGATCAGGGGACTCTGGTCCATCCAGGCCTCAAATCCCTTCAACTGCATGCATGGCTCCTGCAGACCTAGCCCAATCCCGTTTTGGTGTGTCTCCAAAAGCGGCGGAGATTTTAGTGGAGGCTAGAAAGCCCTCCACCAGGTCCACTTATGCCATGAAGTGGAAAAGATTCTCTATTTGGGCAGCCTCCAAGAACGTGGAGCCTTTCTCCTGTTCGGCGGATTTTCTGCTGGAGTATTTGCGTCATCTGTTTGACCTGGGTCTCAGCCATTCCTCCTTGAAGGTTCACATGGCAGCTATCTCAGCCTATCATGCTCCCTTCACAGATAAAGCTTTCGCTCAACTGGAGGTCTCTAAGACCTTTCTCAGAGGGGTCCTCCATCTGAGGCCCCCCCATCCATATTTCTGCCCCTCCTTGGGACTTGAATTTTGTTCTCGAGAAACTTACTGTTCCTCCCTTTGAACCTGCAGCTTCTGCAGATTTGAAGTTTCTTTCGTGGAAGATGCTCTTCTTGGTGGCTATTACTTCAGCTCGAAGAATCTCCGAGCTTCAGGCCCTAATGTGTAAAATCCCCTACTTGATTTTTCACAAAGAACGAGTTGCTCTTCACACGAATCCTAAGTTTCTACCTAAAGTAGTAGCAGAGTCTACCTTAAATCAGTCCATAGAGCTACCTGCCTTTTTTACGCAGTACTCTTACCAAGGGGAATATTTACTCCATACTATGGATGTTCACCAGATTCTGAGATACTACACCAACAGGACGAAGGATCTCAGAAAGACTGATCAGTTGTTCGTCTCTTTTGCTCACAAAAGGGAAGGCAATGCTGTTTCCAAGCAATGCCTGTCTAAGTGGTTGACTCGTTGCATCACTTTCTGTTATGACAAGTACCACAAGACCCTCCCGGGTCAAGTCAGAGGCCACTCCATAAGAGGAGTAGCTGCCTCTGCAGCTTGTTTCAAGAATGTGTCTGCGGCAGACATATGCGCTGCCGCCACCTGGACTTCCGTCCATACCTTTACGAAACACTACAGTTTGGATATTGCCTCTCGCCGTAGAGCAGGCTTCGGGCTGGCTGTTTTGCAAGGCCTCCTGTCTTGAGGCTTGCACGGCTAGTGCTACTTTTTTGGAGTAGTTCCCTCCTCCCGGTGCCTTTTCTTTGTTCCAGACTGCTTGGGATTCAGTCCTATATGTAATTACCTACTGCAAGAGCCCTCTCGAAGTAAGATAGTACAGTTACGTAAGAACTTACCGTAACAGTAGATCTTCGAGAGAGGCTCTTGCAGTAGGTAATACCTTCCCGCCCTCCATCCCCCTAGGCTTTTTCAGCTCCTTTTCCAGGAATGGAAACATCCGCTTCTCTCTTGTCTGGGCCTTTCTGGCCTGTGGCAGGAAAGAACTGGAAGGCGGGCGTCCGGGACTGCCCCTTTATACCGACGTGTCTTGACGCCGGTCACCTGACATGGGAGCGGTCCCTCGCCAGGGACTGCTAGCTAGAAATTTTTCCGTGGGGTCCTGCCGCCGGCCGGCGTCAGTCCTATATGTAATTACCTACTGCAAGAGCCTCTCTCGAAGCGCTACTGTTACGGTAAGTTCTTACGTAACTGTACTTTGTGTTTTGCTTCATCCCATTTGCTGATGGTCTACAACACTCTCAGTATTATGTATTTCCCTGTAATGGGTTCTCGTACCAGAAACTGTACTGTTGCTCTTGTAACCTTTCCTTCTTCAAAATGTATATTCTATCCGATCCTGTGCTAATGTAAGACCTTGATACATTTCTCTCAAAATGTTCACCTCTTTTACTGCACCCTCACAATATTTTTACATTTATACCTCCCCAATCAATTTCCATTTTTACTCCTGCATCCTTCCAAATATGAATCCCATTTCCTACGTCCCCTCTCAAAATCAGTTTTTTAGCCCACACCACTATATATGTGCGCATCTACCCCTGCAATCCTCCAGATGTACACCACTTGAACCCCTCTCCAAATCTGTAACTACACCACTCCTAAAATGTGCACTTCTATCCCTGCAGTTTTTCTGAAATTTGAACTTCTGCACTCAAAGTTTGCACTTGTGTCCCTACACCCATCCTAAAATTTGTACGTACACCACTGACTCACTCCCCCAAATTGTACTTGCCCTTAGCATCCCTCCCAAAATTTGTACTTGCACTCCTGTTCCCCTCCCAAAATGTGTAACTGTACTCCGGTATCCTTCCCAAAATTTGTACTTGTAGCTCTGCACATACCCAGCATTTCTAATTGTACCACTGCATACTTTCCAAAGTTTGTAAGTGTACCCCTGCACCCTTGCAAAATTTGTATTTGTTCCCCTGCACCCCTTTCAAAGTTTGTACATGCACCCTTCCAAAATTTGTACTTGTACCTCCGTACCCCTTCCAAAATTCTCACTTGTGCCCCGTACTTCTTGAACCTCTGCATATACCCCACATTTCTAATTGTAACTCTTCACCCTTCCCAATATTTGTACTTGTACCCCTGCATCCCTTCCAAAATGTGTACTTGTACCCCTGTACCCGTCCCAAAATGTGTACTTCTTCCCCTGCATCCCTCCAAAAATTTGTGCTTGGACCCCTGCACCTCTCCCAAACTTTGTACTTGCACCCCTCCCAAAATTTGTAATTGTACCCCTTCACTCCTCCCAAAATGTATACTTGTACCCATGCCCCCTCTTGAAATCTGTACATGTACCCCTGTATCCCTCCCAAAATTTCTAGTTGTACTTCTGCATCCATTCCAGAATTTGTAGTTGCACCCCTACATCCCTTGCCAAATTTGTACTCATACCTCTGCATATGCCCAAAATGTGCAGTATCCCTGTACACCTTCCAAAATTTGTAACTGTACCCCTCCCAGAATTTTAATTTCTACCTGTGTACCCCTTCCACAATTTGTACTTGCACCCCTACATCCTTCCCAAAATTTATACTTATACCCCGTACCCCTCCTGAAATGTGTACTTGCACCCCTGTTGAAATAGGCATCTCTCCCAAACTTTACCCTCTCACTCCTATTAAACTGTTCAGATGGCTAAGGTGAAGACTTTGGAAGTAGTGTGTGAAAGATACAGTACATACCTTTGGAATAGTGTGGGGCAAAGGGTTCAAATATATGGAGGGGTGTAATGGTAGGCATGTAAACTGTGTGAGGGTTGCAAGTGAAGGGATATGGGTTTCTTTGGCAGTTTTGCAAATGTTGCTGTTTGTGCAGGGAATGGGGTAAAACATTTGGGAGAGAGTCTGGATTATGGAATTAATTTTGGGAGGGGTACAGGAGAAGAGGTAGAAATCTTGGGGAGAATGGAGGCAGGGGTAAGTGGTTTTCAGAGTGTGGGGAAGGGGTAAAACTTTATAGTGTTCCAGGTGCAGGGCGGACATTTTTGGAGGGGAGTAATGAGGAAGTATAGATTTCATGTTTAGTGGGGGGGGGCAAAGTTGTGAAATGTTGCAGGTTTGGGGGAGCTTTGCAAGGGGTTCAAGCTTTAGGAGTCCACAGGTAGGGGTACAAACCATTGTAGAAAGATGTACGGTATAAATTTGGGATTTACACAGATGGACACACATCTTGGGTGAGGGGATGGGATACGAATGTTGTTGGGGTAGGTTGGGAGTGCAACCTCTACGAGGCGTGTGAGGGATGACTGGGCAAATATTAGAATGGGAGCAAGGTAGGACTAGAGCTATTAAAGATGAGGGAGCAGATTTAAGGATTCATGCAACCTTTTTGAGAGGTGCAGAGGTACACATTTTAGGAGGGGTGCAGTGTACACATTTCATGAGGTGTGTGGGAGAAAGAGTATAGGTCACAAAAGTGGTGCAAGGTGGAGTTAAAAACTGTGTGGGCATGTTTTAAAATAAGTACAAGGGAGGTGCAAGATAGAATTGTATATTTTTGTGGGATTAAACATTTGGGGAGAGGTACTGGGGTAGTAGTACCCTTTTCCTGAGTGCTTTGGAACCTCAACAAAGGGAGTGAATCTGAAAAGAATAAATTAGGAGGGAGTTGTGGTGGCTGCATTTAGGTCTGGAATGGGAGCACAGGAAAACAAAGTTATATTTTAAGAGTATGAGAGTTTTTTTGGGGGGAGGGGCAGGCATATGGTGCTCAAATGGTTGGTGATCAACCTAGGGAACTTTCCAGATACTTACCATTTTCTTTTACTGGTGTAAGTCCATTAATAAAAGCCTCATCAGAAAACTGGTAGAAACGACTGATTTTTGACAATTTGGTATACTGTGTGTACTAAGCTGACAGGACCTGGAGGAAAATGACGTTATTGTTGCTTGAATTACATCAGTTCCAATCCAAAATTCCGCTGGGTAGTTTGAAAAAAGGCCAGGGGATTTTTTTGTAAAACCATCATATAAGAGAGGCAACAAAACAGCATTCATGCATGCTTAGTTACAGTTTCTGAATTTTATTTATAACAAATGAAGCCTAGTTGTCCTCATGGGGGGGCAAATAGTGATTTTTTAAAGTTTTGTGCTTGATCTTTAGCAGTTGCAAAATTGCTGGCCTTTTCCCTATGTTGGTAAACAATCTTCAAGGCTCTCTCACAGTAAGTCCTCTTACCAAAGACAGAGACATGGGAGTCAGGGACAACATTTGGACCTGCCAGTCTGGTGTTTCTTTTACCTTCCCCTGTCTACCTGGTGCTATCATTCAGTTCTCAGTAAGACACAAGTTTTTCGCACCCTGTTACGTCCCCCCCTCCTCCATTTGGGTCTGTAAGTAACACAAGCATAATAATGTCTCTTTCCTCAGCAATGGTTCAGCTCTTTTCTGTGGGCACTGCACTCACTGGAAGGCAATATTATTATTTTTATTGATTTGGCGCTTGGGCCATTTGGCAGCCACTCCAGGCGCCTCCCTTATGGACCACCTGTGCAGTTAGGACAGTGCTCTGCCTACTTGGGAACCTCCCTTGCTCACATCCTCTTCCCTCAAGGGAGTACAAAAGGTGGCCAGAGGTGCTATTTATGACATTCATCTCCAAGGGTGGGAAGATCCACAAGTACAGTACACCAACCTAACAGGGTAAGGCCATAGGTCATTACCATGGTTGCGCTCTGTTTCTGTATGTTTGTGCAGAGTTTGCTATGGTGTTATTGTTTGTTCCAGTTAAAAGTAGTTTTATTAGCAGCAATCATACAGGGGTTAACCATGGGTTATGTAGTTTACAATGGAAAATGCTGCAAAGGAAATGCCAGGACTATTCTGTCCAGTGCAACAGTGCCTCATTAAGTTACATATGTCGACTGTGCAGAGTTTCTAGGATTTTGATGCAACAGCCAGGTAACGTCTGTATATAGGTGATGGTACAGAAAGTGGAGTCATCCATAAGTAACATAGTTAAGTGGCATAATGGCCTCACAAGGCCCTTCCAATCCCCTACAATGAGTAGTTAATCCCATCCACCCCTTAAACCTTTCCTCACATCTGAAGCTACTGTACAATCCCACTTTGTTGCTATGTACACACATATATATATATATACAGTATATATATATATATATTTAGGCAATTTTGTAAACGAGCTAGGGTTTATCCTCTCATGTTTTGTTGTGATACCAGGAATGATGCTGTAATAACTTGTCTATTTCCATGTATACTTTGTGTTGTCCATTGAATATGTAAATTAATATGTCTAGTTCCGTGTATACTTTGTATTGTCCATTGAATAATGTATATGATCATGTCTAACCTAGGTCCATCTTGCAAATGAGTACTGCTCAATGGTGTTCGCCTGGATAAATAAAGATTTTGATTGATTGATTGATAAACATGTCTCTTGGACTATTAAAGGGCCCCAAAAAAGAGAAATGCCAAATGATCCTTAGGCACCTGAAATCCATGGAAGCCCAGATAGTACTGATGCAAGAAACCCACACTAAGGAATGCAGTAATAATTTGCGGTGTAAGGAATGGGTAGGACAGCCATTTGTGGCAGGCAACAGTAATAGCAAAGCAGGAGTAGCTATGCTGATGGCCCACTTGGTTCCCTTTAAATGGTCCTCAGAAATTTGTGATCCCAAGGGCCTCTGTCTCATCCTGCATGGCCTACTGGAAGTATCTGGAATCGTACTAGTCTATAAATTTAGACCAAACAAGGATGACCCTGCTTTTTTCACTGGCTTGCTCACAACTATTGCAGCTCAGGGATGCTCCTTAGTTATCAGGGGAGGAGGGGACTGGAATCTGGTCCAGAATATGGAGCTGGACAGAGCACCATTATGTAGGAAGGGCCTCTCACCTATATGGAGAGCCCTCACAGACTTTAAAGATGCACTAAGGGTAATTGGCCCGTGGAGGATATTTTACCCCAAATAATTGAGACTACACCCTGGTGCATGGTTCCGACTCATGGATGGACTGCTTCCTAGTTTTGCAAACTATATTGTAAGTAACCCAAAGCTGCAAAATTGGAACAGTAGTGGTGTTGGACCATGCTCCGATAACACTGACACTATTTTAACAGGCAAGTCAGGGTGAGGACAGGTCATGTAAAGTCAACAGTCATTTATTAAACAACCAGAACTGCTGGAAACCAGATAAGAAGAGTACATACTCTGTCTTCCAGCTCAATAAGGGACCATCTCTAGTTTCAAGGACGTATGGTGTGCATACAAATGCCCAATCCGGGGGCTCATAAGGTTAGCATCTTCAAGAAAGTGTAAAAGAATGCAGGAATGCACAGACCTGCTAGACAAGGTCAGGAAATAAGAAAAACAGATAAAGGCCAGTTCCCAGATACACAGTGGCAAGAGCTCACAATCAACGGGGAGAAATATGCTGAATTACTGAGGGAGGGAGCTGAGAGAGACATATTGATCTATTTATTTCAGTTTCAGATTAATACCTTTGAGCCGAGGGGCTCCTATACAGATGTTCCAAGTCAAGAGATACATGACAGTACATTTGTTACAGATAGAGGCATACAAAGCAGTAAAAACAGACAATGTTACATTAGTATTTCAGTTACAGAAGTGCTAGTGAGGATAAACATCAGCACTCCTTTAAGCAAGTTCAGTATACAACTTAAAATGCCATGACATTCTAAGGAAACCAGAGTACATGGTGTAGGAAATAATAGCAGCCCGAGGAGGCCTTGTCTAGAGTACAACCGAGAGTGAGATAGAATTGGGGGGAGTAGAAGGAAAAGGGGTTAGGAGGAGAAGAGAGATAGTATTGGGGGGGACTGTGTGGAGAGGAGTTAGGGTATGAAGGGACAGAGGGGGGGTAGTGGGAAGCACTATACGGAGGAAACCTGTAGTGTGCTCAAGGAATGTACTGTTGTACCCCAAGTCTAAGCTGGGCAGCAGCAGTCATTTTGGAGGGCTAGGTTTTAGGTATTTAAAACCAGTCTCAAATATGTAGACCAGGGGCAGAAGGCTGACAGGCTGCTGGCCATCAGACTTGGATAAAATGAGGCAATCGGAATTGTGGCAGCAGTGAGACTTATACCTCACTATAGACTGTTAAGAAAACCAAAAGATATTGTACAGTGTTTTGGAAAGTTATGTGGAAGTTTGTGCTCATTTGAACAGTCAGCTGAAAAACCTGAGATTCAGGCTTTTTTGTAAGCAGCCAATCTTCCAACAATACCAGAAGCACAAAGAGAAGCCCTAGACAGGCAGATAACTGCATCAGAGGTGACAGGGACCATTAAGAACCTTAGAACAGATAAAACCTCAGGGCTGGATGGCTTCTGTCCTAATTTTTACAGGGCTGTTAGGGAAAAAATAGCACCACATCTAGTCACCCTGTCAGGAGTAGGTAGGCTTCATGCAAGGCAGGATGTCTAGAGACCAGATGAGGAAACTGGCATATATAATCTCTGCATCTGGGGATTCTCCACAGTCCTTGTCATCCTAGACGCAGAAAAAGCTTTCAGCAGGGTAGCCTGGGATTATCTCTTCCTCACTGTGGAGGCATTTGGGTGCCCTGTGGGGTTAATCGAAAGGTTAAAGCTTCTATACTTCCATCTTTTGGACCATGTATGCTGCAGTGACCTGATATCCTACTCCTTTAGGTTTGGTAAGGGTACTAGAGTGGGGTGCCCCCTATCCCCACTCTCTTTCAGCCTGAACCTGAAGTTGCTAACGAGGACTATACTACAGGATCCTCAGATTTCAGGAATCAAGGTGGGTGGGCACAGATAGTCTATTACCACTTAGGCAGATGATGTCTTGCTGCGTGATCACAGATCTCTGTCCCAGTAGTATTTAAGATATTGGAACGATCTGGAAATGTCACGTGTTACTAATTGAACCTTGACAAGACCATTATCATGCCTCCTGATATTTACACTAACAAGAGCGAAGTCATGCAGTGGGGAGGGCACTTTGGCAACAAAGACCCTTAAATACTTATGCATAGCAGTAAGTAGAGACAAACATCTGATGCTTGAACTGAACATAAACAGAGTCATGACACAAATGAGGGCTGACTTGACTAGATGGTTAGCACTGCCTCTGACACAATGGGCAAGAGTAAATATTATTCAACTGAGCATGGCTGAATTATTTTGGCCCAAGCAACCATTCAACAACCTGCGAACCACCCTATCAAATTTTCTATGGAATAGGAAACCTCCCAGAGGGCTTATGCCAAACTGGCACCTGATAAACAAAAGGGGGCAGCTACAGTTGATGGAGTTTTTCCTGTACTATGTAGCATGTCACACCTGCCACTTATGGTGGAAACTAGTTCCCCCCACACAGGAAGCTCTTAGGCTACTACTAGTACACAGATTAATAAAAATTGAGCTAACTGAGGACTGCAACATATACCTCAGACGCCTGACCAATTGTAGACTAAATCAACTACCCAGAAAACTAAGTGATACCCACAGGAACTTCCCTCAGGGTGTGCTGGCAGCTCCATACTTTATTAGGCGCAAACCCACTATTTTGCTTACACCAATGCATCGGTCATAACCCCATTTTCACAATTGGAGATAAAATGGTTGGGGGGGGGGGGGGGGGCATGGCCAGCATTTGAGCTGTGAACAACTTTATTTTCCACAGGTCACAGCAGATATTCGATAAAATGCATATTTTGCTGGGTGAAACCAGCAATAGAAGTCCTAGGTACTGAAAGTACACAACTTTTGCAACCTGCAGATACCAAAAATTGTAGCTTGTGCATTAGAATGGTGGCGTTATGGTGAGAGGAAACAAGGCAGGAATGAGTACAGAGGAATCCCAGCCCAAGGAGGTGAAGCAGGAAGGGGACAAAGATCTGTGGGCCGGGACGAGTAAAGCAAATGCAAGTCAGCCTACTGATGTGGCTCTCCTTCATGCTGTACAGGACTTGGACAGGAAGATGGAGAATTTCTCCTCTCAACTTAAGCAGATAGAAACATAGAAACATAGAATTTGACGACAGATAAGGACCGCTTGGCCCACCCAGTCTGCCCATTTCCCTACCTGATGGATAAGCTGCAGATCCTAGTTAACCAGTAGCCTACTTCTTCCTACCCCCACCCCCTAGAATTGCCTTATGACTGTCCCATGCATGCTTGAATTCCACCACTCTTTTTGACTCCACAACCTCCTCTGGAAGGCTGTTCCATACATCCACAACCCTCTCTGTGAAAAATACTTCATAAATTACCTCTGAGCCGCCTCCCTTCTATCTTCAAATTGTGCCCCCTTGTTCTTGCACACCTCTTTTTTTGAAAGATGCTACCCTCTTGGACTTTGTTGATTCCCTTGAGGTACTTGAAAGTTTCTATCTTGTCCCCCCTCTCCCTCCTTTCCTCGAGGCTATACATATTAAGCTCCTTAAGTCTCTCTTCATATGTCTTCTGGTGCAGACCCTGCACCATTTTAGTTGCCCTCCTCTGGACAGCTTCCATCCTGTCTATGTCTTTGCGGAGATTGGGTCTCCAGAACTGCACGCAGTACTCCAGATGTGGTCTCACCAGCTGTCTGTACAGAGGGATAATAACTTCTTGTTTTCTGCTGGTGATGCCTCTCCCTATGCATCCCAGTATCCCCCCAGCCCTCCTTGCTGCCCTCTCACATTGCTTGCCCACCTTTAGGTCATCTGGTATGACTACCCCCAGGTCCCTTTCCATTTTTGTTGTTGTTAGTATCTCACCCCCCATTGTGTACTCTTCCCCTGGGTTTTTGTTTCCCAGGTGCATTACCTTGCACTTCTTAGCATTGAATCTAAGCTGCCATACATTTGACCATTCCTCTAACCTTGCCAAGTCCCTTCTCATCCTTTCCACCCCACCTTGTGCATCAACTCTGTTGCAGATCTTTGTGTCATCTGCAAAGAGACATACTTTTCCTTCCAGTCCCTCTGCAATGTTGCTTATAAAGACATTGAAGAGGACCGGTCCTAATACTGAACCCTATGGTACCCCACTGCTAACCCCCCTTTTTTCAGAGTGGACTCCATTTACTATTACTCTCTGTGTCCTATTCTCCAGCCAATTCTTTACCCAGGCTGTCATCTTGGGACCCACTCCCAGGCTGGCTAACTTGTATATTAATCTTTGTGTGGACTGTGTCAAATGCCTTGCTAAAGTCTAGGTAGGCCATGTCCACAGCCCTCCCTGATCTACTACTTTGGTCACCCAGTCAAAGAAATCTATCAGATTTGTCTGGCATGACCTTCCCGCTGTGAATCCATGCTGCCTTGGGTCCTGTGCCCCTCTGGCCTCTAGATACGCAACAATTCTTTCCTTCAGAAGTGACTCCATCATTTTCCCTACCACTGAGGTTAAACTAACAGGTCTGTAGTTTCCTGCTTCTGCCTTACTCCCACTTTTGTGAAGGGGAATCACATCTGCCCTCCTCCAGTCCTCAGGTACCACCCCATCCTCCCATGATTTGTTAAAGAGGGTAGTCAGTGGTGTCACTAGTTCTATCCTTAGTTTATTTAGAATTCTGGGATGAATCCCATCAGGCCCCATTGCTTTGTCCACCTTCAGTTTTAAGAGCTCTTTCAGAACTCTGTCTTCTGTAAAGAGATGGATGCTAAAGCAGGCGCATTGGCAGAGGATCCTAAAGGGGCAATTAAAACCGCTGATAAAGCTTTAGTGGTGGTGGCAGGACTGACTAAAGAGAATTGCCTTCTACGGAGATGGCTCGAAAACCTAAAAAATGCAGCTCCAGTCACACATGTTAGAGTGTTTGGACTTCCAGAAGGGATGGAGGGGGAGCAACCCAGGACCTTTATTAAAGCATAGCTAATGGATTTATTACATCTTGAAGAGGACACTGGGATCCTGAAGATGTACAGGATAACTCTACAAGGATGAAGAGGTTGAGACATAGCCAGGGAGTTCACACCCTGTACCCTGTTAGTAGAGCTGTACACAACCTTGGAGAGAGATTTAATTCTCTTGAGCACTTTATCCTTTATCCTGGAATGATATTCACATCCATATATTCCTTGACTTGAGCTATGCTACTCAAATGCAGAGGAAAAGTTTTGATGTCATTCAGGCTTGTCTCCATACTCTTCATGTGCACCACATTCTTCTGATGCCAGCATGTCTGAAAATAATTTATAGGGGCAAGACATTTCAGTATTCTGATGCTATGGAGGTAAGTAGTATCCAAACATTTGGCCAAAATTGAATGGCAGTTCGCTGCTTAAGAAGAGGATTCGGTATCAGGAGGGGGAAGAGGACAAATGAGAACTTTAACTGAGCAGTTGTAAGATAAGGGGAGTTTATGAGCTGTTCAGGAAGATATGTATTTGGGACTAAAATGCCTTTTTCTGTGAGGTTCACTGTGCAGTAGCCTACGTAGTTTTAATTTTAATTGTTGGAGTTAGGATCGCACTGCACCTCATGGTCTTTCAAAATGGTGCCAGATGGCACAGTGGCTACATCTCTCAAACAGCTTCCACTCATCCTTCCCTTCAAGTTGACACTTTAGCAACAGAAAGACTGTTTAGGGCACCTCATCCACTTGTGTGATAAGCTGAACAAATCCGTGAAATATTGATGTTCTCATACGGACACTAATGTACCAACTATTACTGTTTAAATCATAAACCCGGTTAATGTGTAGGTCTGTTAAAAGGCTTTAAAGTTGCATATAGTGCTTAAAGGGACACTGTCAACCTTTTTGCATCATATTATTTTTAGGTAAAAACCCACATTTTATGATTGCTTACTGTCTCTAAAGTTCATTGATGCTAGTGGTGGTTTTGTCTCCCTCTTTGCTTATTAGAGCCAAAATGCATAGTACTCTATAGCTATGTCCAGCTTTGTTTTGCTTCAAATCATCGAACTACTCCTAGTGAAAACTTCCTGAAGATTAGAAACATCCTCAAACAGTGCAACCACTCATGATACAATAGTCTCCTCTACTTCCATTTCATAATAAATGGCTAGAATGTGTTGGGGGTGTTCCTGAGTACAGGAAAGATGCAGTGGGAGCTGGTCAAGAAATGTAAACAAACATGTTTTGGTATGGTAACACCAGTATGATGGGCAGTCAGTTTTTCACTTTGTAAATGAAAAAAGAGATCTGAATCAAACTACCATCTGCCTCAGCAGTCTGTATAAAATGTGAACAATCATAAAATGTATTTTACTAGGGACAGTTTGAAGCCTAAGAGGGGTGACAGTGTCCCTCTAATTTGCAATGCTACTAGATAAAAGACAAGATGTCTTCTTTTTTTTTTTAATTTATATTTTTTTCACCCCTGCCACAGCTTCATTCCCTTCCCCCCGGATCAGCCCTGATGCCACAGTATACCCCAGCCGCAGGATATCAACCCCTCAAGATCACCCCCTCACTGAGGGTCTGTACCGAAGGATGGTTCCGTACCATGACATCCCTGTGACAGTCGTGCCAGGGATCGGTGTGACCACTGATCTAGGAGGTCCTAACACACAGTTTTATTTCACATCCTGTATGGTCCCATTCCCTCAAGGATGATGGCTCGTAAAGGAGCCCAAGGAGGAATGTGCACACAAAGATGTGCTGCTGCTGTCGCTCCCTCGCCCGTGGAAACCCGAACTGTACCACCACCCATGGTCACTAGGTGGCAGTAGTGCAGTGTGTGCGACAACTCCCTCTTCCCAGAGAAGGAGAGCGTCCCTTAGGCCGCTCAATCTTCCTCCCCCTGGCAGCCTTCCAGTGACCCAGGCTCGTTCCTGAACCTGGGTCACCGGTGTTGCGTGTGGTAGCCCTACCCCTGCACTGGTGTGCCAGCCTGACAAGATGTTTTCTATGTATATCAGCAGGTTTTTCAGCACTACCCAGGGAACGACTGCAGCTGGACAAAGGGAATCAATTTTCTCTTTCTTTTTCTGTCTTTGTGGTTGGTAATGAGGGGATGATTAACCCTGTGAGTGGGTGAATGATGTTTGTTACATATATTGTTTAGTATCCCTGCTCATGGCCACAACAGTGACATTTAGTATTCAAAATAATGGATATATTTCATTTACTGTGCTGGCAGTATAGCCTAGGGGTTAGCATAACGAGCTGTGAATGAACTTGGTTCCTGCACACCTGGGTTTGATTCCCTCAGCATCCAGTTGCATACTGTGTGACTCTAAGCAAGTCACTTGACTAGCCCAAAGCTCCCAAATCGCCCCTGAAAACAGGCATTTGTGTCTAGTGGACCTTCCCTGGTTAACAAAGACTAAATAAAATAAACAAACACTGATAATCTGGTATAGGACTGTAGCAGGAAATTTGTTCAGACACCCAAGTGTTGTAACATGCTACAGGGGACCTTATATTTAACTTCACAACTGTTAAAATGTATTCTGCTTGTTTTTAAGTGATCACGTTTGTATTGCTTGCCTGTAGGCACAGTATATAATGCTTTTACATAAATTCAATAAAATACAAGTAAAAAAAAAAAAGATGGTCTACTCCTTCCTATCTGGGGTTAATTTAAAGAAACTGCCCATAGTAATAGAGAATAATACACCAGTGTCCTTCGCCACATGTAAAGCACATAATCACCTAGATGTAAAACACATTTTCTAGTTTATGCAGCTTCAGCACATTAGACCCTATGCACAAATGTGTTGCCTACGTGTGTTGGATCCAGGGCACGTAAGCAACCACATGGGTGAATGCTGCACAGTGGGGGTCCCGCGGTGCAGCACAAGGCACTTATGCACTCGCCTCTAAAGCCCCTCAGAGATGTCCGCGTGGGGGGGGGCATGCCTGTACTATGCGGCATTCACAAAGCCACATAGTGCCAGGCAGAGGGGGCGCCGGGTACACTTACCCAGACCTGGCATATCCCAATGCGCGCCCCCCATGAATGTCAGTCATCGTGCGTAGCAGTAGCTGGGATCATACCATTGTGCCGTCCCAGCCCACTAGGTTTCAGGGGAGGGCTGGGGCAGCGGCTCGAGTGACTGCTCATAGTTTTGTCAGTAATGCCTCTATGCATGGCTCTTCTCCTCCTCCCGTGCCCTCCGCAAGGGCGCAAGGGATCCACTCAGGGACCTGGTACAGTCATCCAATTGGATGCCTGCCTAGGTCTGCGACTCCGCACCTGACTGCCTGCGCAACAATACATGCTGTGGGGGCATGGCCATGGACAGGTGCCCCAGGTGCTAGCGGTAGTGCGTACCGCTACCTGCACCTGTCCGGGCGGTAGGGCACGCGGGCTGGGTATGCACCCTCAGGCAGTATTACCCGCCCTTTAGAGCATAGAGCCCATTGTTAGTAGCAAGCTGGGCCCACACCCATGGCCTATAATACTGACAGATTTCTGGGCTGACCACTATATGGAGGCAAATCAGAGGCATGCAATGTCTGCCTTATACAAGAAGCTCGGAGACTTTGCTATGATTTCTATGAACATGCAGTTAAACTATTGAAGTAAGGAATTCCCAGAATTAGAGATCCCGGAGAAAATAGATAAAGTGTGAACTCACTAATATAAATACCTAAAATTTGATTGTCTGAGACTATCACATTACAAGCTGCTCAACATATATGTATTTTGCTCCAGTACAGCTGTTTAAGATGCAAAAGTTGGTCCCAGACACTAGTACTAAAAGTAAGGCACAGAAAGGTACACTGAAGTACATTTTCTAGGACTGCTCATCTGCAGCTTCTCTATGGACAGAAATCAGGGTCAGACTGGACCCACTGTTAGGCCTATAAGATGCTTTTGACCCATCAACAGGCCGCCTAGGCCTGGAGAATCTTGTGGGGCAGCAGCAATACCAGATTGCCCTAATTACAGCCACTGCATGACATGACATTGCAAGACATTGGCAAGATGACCAGAATCCATCCTACGGGAATGCCACACTGCCACCCTCGAAGTCCTTAGGATGGAGAAAATGCTTGCCAGTATCAATATTAGGCACAAAACATTTGCCTCACGGTGAGAAAGATTACAGGTATTGTTGCAGCTCCCTCCAAACAGATGCACAGTAGGTAATAATTCCCCATAACTACACATCGGAGGCACCCTGGTGGTTTACAAGACTGTCTACTGTAGCAAGGAGTTAAGATACACTCACTAGAATGTGTACTAGACATACACACAATATTGTGTCTGACAGACATGAATAATACTACATTGCTGATCGATTATACCTGTTGCTACACTTCTTATATTGCTTTTAATTGATGTTAATCACTTTTGTGCATAGTTAATGTCACATTTGTGAACTAGTGTGTACTTGCATTAGTATGTATGTAACATAGATTAACATGTACAACATATGTATTGTGTACCGGTGCTAATTGATTAAACCATTGAAGTACACTAAGTTCAGAAGTGGCAGGAGTACTTCTAGCCTTGTTGTGGCCAGCACCTTGTCGTAAATCTTGTTGATATTGAGTAGTGGGTGGTGTCTTTGCCTTTTTAGGGAAGGACTGTAACAGTGGCCTCCCAGAGGGTTGAGGTCAAAGAGCCAGAGGTCTCCAGTTCCTGGTACACCCTACAGAGGAAGGGGGGCATGATGTAGATAGAGGCTTGACAAATTCTACTGGGAAGCCATCACCCCTAGGGGCTTTACCTAAGTTGAGAGACAGGAGTGCCTGTTGGATTTCCAGCTCTGTTAGGGGTTGATCCAGAGCTGCTGTTTGTTTCGGTGTAAGCTCCAGGAGAGCAATGGAAGAGACGAAGAATTTAATCTCAGTGGTTTCTGGTGGATTGGAGAAGGCATATAGGGAGGCATAAAGCTGACTTATGATGGCATTACCTTCCTCAGGAGAGGTTGTATGGCCATCCTGGTATCTGAGTCTGGCGATATGTCTATCTGCCTGTTGTTTGAAAAGGCGATAAGCCAGTATTTTTCCATTGCTTTCTCTGCCTTCCCAGTATCTCTGCTTCAGGTGGAGGATGACTATCTCTGCCTTGAGAAGAAGAAAACATTTATTTCCAGCCTGAAATGGACAGTGGTCCTGTGCAAGTCTGAGGTAGGGTTGGTGTGCGACAGGGCTTTGTCTGCTGCTTCCTGTGTGGCTCCTGGTACACCAGGATAGCAAACTCGGGACAAACCATAGGAGAGTAGAAGCCGGGAGCTCTACGATGCTGGTTTCAACAAATTCTTTGTTGACCAACATTACAGTGATGGATTTATGTCAACCACAATTTGCAGTCAGCATAAATCCATCAGGAGAAACATGTGCTGTTCATCAGGGGGCTTTGCCCCGTGAACCCCCACATGTGGGGGGCTCTGCTCTAGCACCTCCAAACTTAGGGATTATCAACTCCAAGTCAGAGCTCAGTCGGGGGCGGCAGGACTGGGGGAAAGCGTGCCAGGGTCCTGGGCGGACTTTTACAACGAACTGTAGATGTTGTTGGCATCGACTTGTTCGCTGTAAAAGTTTAGCTGAGTGGAGGGCATACCAAAGTGAGGAGGGGGTCCGTGGGGACATAAACGACAGAGATAATTGTCTCCTGCTTCACAGTTTCAGAGCACTGAGTATAACAAAATCTCTACTACCAAACAAACAGCAGAACTCGGAGTAGGGATTAGAAAGGATTGGGCCGGTCCAGCACCGTGGTCCACATCCCTCCATGACCATCCTGAGGGCATGGTGTATACCTGCACACCACAGTATAATAATAGTTGAAGTCACAATAAGGCTGAATTGGTAATATGAAATCAAGGGGAGAGGTAGCCTACTCTCACCCCTCAGTAACCCAAGTGAAACAAACCCAAAACTGTGTGACAATACAGATATTCAAATAAAACCCGCCTTTGGCACTCGTCTTTCTTGGGCGGGGAGCAGAGAATGATGGAGCCATTCAGTGACAAAGTAATGATCCCCCTTAAGCTGTAGGTTCATGGGATGAGCATGTTGCAGGAATGCTATGGAGTCCTTCAGTGCTACCCCTCTGGAAAACCGATAAACCGCAGGTTGTTGCACCAGCCACAGTTTTTCAGATTGTCAGTTTTGTCCACTAGTGAGTGGATCATGAGGCCTTTTTCCTTTACCTTGGAGGTCATGAAGGGCCACATCATGACCCTCCCTTCTCCATTCTGTCTGCCCCAACTGAGTGTCCAGTTGAAGGATGGCCTGAGATGATCACAGGGAGACTTTGTTAACCTCTGACATCTCCTGAAAGAGAACATTTGTTGAATTGTTGAGGAGTTCATTGGGAGTTTCCCACCTGCTGACATTTTGTAGTACAGACAGTGAGACAACGACGGCAGCTTCTATTAACAACAGCACTAGTATCCATTTGAGTTCCTGAAAGTTTTTTATATGAAACTGCAGCTTCATCAATGGACTATCAAGCTGATCATTTTTTAGTGCAATTAAACTGGGTAAACAGGTGAATGGACACAGAAAGGTTACTGAGGGGGGAGGAGGAGAGCTAGAATTACGCTGGCATCTTGATATGGGTCAAGCCACACCCTACAATACAGTCAACTTAAATGGAGAACATTTAATTGCTTGTTGGAAGAATAAGATAGACTGTTGAGTGGAAAATTCAAATCTGATAGTGGTGGGGAATTATCTTTCTTTTCATATAATACAACATCTTTAATTAACCATGTGGTTGTACCTTTTTTAAAGTTACCCTGTATATAGATTTTGCAATAGTCCCATTAAAAAAAGTAATATTTGTTGTTGAAAATATGGAAAAATGGGGTAGGTGATATGTCTCAGTATCAGTAACTCATAGATTATAGGGTGCAGTTGGTTAAAATCGTAAACAAAAGGTTAAAGTTGAATTGGTCATTGAAGCAGAATTTGTCTAGGCATCTGGATAAATACTTCAGTTTTGATAACATGTTTATAAAGGTAGGATCACCAATCCAGAAGTACTTGATAATTGCAAGATATTTTTCATGAGGCTATTACATGTCTTTATAAGCCAGTTAAGAAGTCAGAAATCTCACATTCATGCTTTAATCAGAATAGCAGAAATAGGAAAAAAAATATAAATAGACTCATTAGGCAGACCAGATTGAATTCAAGAATAGCAAATATATTACAGTTAAATAAAGCAAGGAAAAGTTATAAAGAGCTCTTGCAAAAGCATAAGAAATTACATTATGAATAATAATTGGGAAAGGATGCTGCTAGCAATGGAAAGTAGTGATAGTGTTGTATTTTGAAATTGCATAGCTGAAGGAGTTCATGTGGTTTATAAACGTCTGGAAGCTCCTATTCCTCCTGATAACTGGCTATCTCACTGTAAGGTAATATTCTTTGTACAGGATGGTCCCTCCCTGTTTTACAATTTGAATGACTTTTCTAGCTTGTGTCATATCCACTTTTCAATGGAGGATGTGACTGTGGCTATATATTCACTTAAACTTAATAAAGCTCTGGGTAAGATAAGATCCCAGCAGAAAATGCTGTCTCAAATTCTGACTGGTTGGCACAACTCTTACTAAACTTTATAAATTCATGTTCGTTAGAAAATTATGTTCCAGGCCCGCCGGTGCAGCGGATAGAGTTCCATTTGTGACGCCGATGACCCGGGTTCGGGAACAGACACAGGGAGTCAGAGGGATGGCGGGGGGAGAAGGATTGAGCATCCTGGGGACTGCTCTCCTTCCCTGGGGAGAGGGAGGAGTAGAATGTCCGGTGTTTGACAGACCCCTAGCGGAGGCTGGGGGCACCACAGCGACCGGCATTAGCACACTGGGGGGGGGGGCAGATGCTGGACGTCATTGCATGTCCCCACCCCTGGGGCAGCATATTCAAAAATCACCAGCCACCCAGGATGAAGACCGCCTCCAGCACTTGGCCTCAATGGTCCCCTGCCTCCCTGCTGACCAATTATGGCTCTGAGGCATCACCAGCCCCGAGCCCCGCCCTGGGGGGGAGCCAGGGAGGCGGTGTCGGTGATGGTACCCGACAACACCTTCTCCCATTGTAGATGGGCCTGTCCGGTGCAGTAGCCCCTCCCTGTGGTGTAAGCCAGGCGGTATCAGCGGGGGCAAGGCAAATAGGGGAATGAGGCAGGTTGTCCAGAGGCCGGAGCAGAATAGTAAGGTGGCTGGCCCCCCTCAAAAAAAAATTATGTTTCAGACTCATGGAAGGGGAATATCATTACCCCAGTTTATAAGAAAGGTGACAGGAGCAATCTAACTTCTTGTAGACTTATAAGTCTAATTGACATTTCTGCAAAAAGTTTTAAAAATTATTCTAAAAAGGTTATAAACATGGGTAACCATGAACAATGTGTTGTCTTATCAACAGGCAGGATTCAGATCAGGCTATTCTGCTCTAGACCATTGCTTTATAATAAATCACATAACACACAAATACATTAAGATACGAGGGCAGAGAGCTTATGCTGTATTTGTAGACCTATCTTCAACTTTTGAGTCAAAATCGAGAAATGTTCTATGGTCAAAAGTTAAGGATCTAGATATTGATCCTAGCCTTCTTCATGTACTGTAGTTATTTTACTCTGTTCAAATACCTGTACCAAGATTAGTTTTTCAGTGGAGAGTAATATTACAGAAGCTTTCACATCTAGCAGAGGTATGAAACAAGGGTATCTGTTAGCCCCTTTTTTATGTATTCTTTGGGCCCGATATTCAGAATTGTTTCTGGCAATGGCACAAGTGGTGGCGCAGCGCAACTGAGTTGTGCTGGAGCAACTAAGGGATATATTCAAAAGAGATGTGCCATGGTGCATCTCTTCTGAATATAGCAAATAATGCACACGGTACAAATATATTATGCTGGCGCATGCCCCAGGCAGGTCTGAAAATCAGGAATGGGAATGCTCCAATGCAAGTGGTGCTGCACTGGGCACAATTTCCAGATATTCAGATCTAGATATACAAATGGGGCCATTATGCATGCAAGGAGCAAATGGGGCCATTTGCATGTCATTATGGCCCTATTTGCATGTGTTGTACAGGGCTGGCCAGCTAAATGCACCTCACGCCCTGCACAGCATGCAGTCCCTGTACCAGGAACCTCAGTAGTACCCCTTCCCCTCCCATACCTCCGATCACCATAGAAATCAATCGGCAATATCCCTGGTGGTCCAGTGGTTCTCCGCTCACCATCCCGTAACCCTGATCACCCGAAATTAATGTCTGTCAAGTCCCTGGTAGTCTAGTGGAACCACCCTCCCTGCCCGTAACCCTGATCGCCCGAAATAACAGTTCTGTAACCGCCCCGGCAGTCTAGTGGAATCCCCCTCCCTGCCCGTAACCCTGACCACTGAGAGAGTGTCCAGATCAATCCCTGGTAGTTTAGTGGTCCCCCATTCCCCACCCACAGGACCCCAGCCCACCCATTCCCCTCCAGTCATGGGTGGGCAGCAATAAACCACCTGCATACCTCACGGCTCATGCAGCTGTGCATAGTATCGGCTGCAAGCTCATTGGTCCACACTGTGGACCAACGGCTTGCAGTGCATACTCTAATAGTCACAACTTTGTGAATGAAGTCATTCATTAACAAAGTTATGAATGACTGTTACAGTATGCACTGCAAGCCCATTGGTCCAGCTTGCAGCCAGTACTATAAGCTGTCATTCAGCGGCGGCCACGGAGGTATGCAGGTGGGATTGCTGTCCACTGATGACTGGGGAGCTGAGTGGACTGGAGGTCCTCTGTGGGTGGGTGGGGGGACCAGTAGACTACCATGGATTGATTCTGGACACCTCTTAGCAATCGGGTTATGGAGGGTGGTACCACTAGACTACCAGGGAGGTTACAACATGTTATTTCGAGATCGGGGTTACAGGCGGGAGGGGGTCCCACTAGACTACCAGGGAGGTTACAGAACTGTTATTGCAGGCGCATCGAGGTTACGGGCGGGGGTTCCACTAAACTACCAGAGACTTGACAGGCATTAATTTCAGGCACCCGGGGTTATGGGATGGGGAGGGGGGAACCACTGGACCACCAGGGAGTTTTGTGGGTGCTTATGTATGGCGTTCTGGGGGGGGATGCCACATATGACTGGTGGCTGCTGTGATGCGCCTTGCATTATGGCAGCTTGCCTGTGGGTGGCTACCAGCTGAGCCATTTTTTTACAGGCTCAACTTTGTGCCCAGGTATGCGGCACATCTCTGGGATGTGCCTGCAGATGCGCTGCACCTCCCAGACTGAATATCGGGATGTGCCACATATGCATGGACACACACCCTGGAAATGTGCTGCGATAGTATCTTTTGGCGCCTACATCGGGAATTGGCGCTTGTGCAGTTCCCCTTTTGAATATTGCCTCAGGCACATTTCCTTGGGGTTGAGTTGGCGCCAGGCACAACCCCTTTGAATATCTTGGCCTTTATAAAAATGATTTCCTAATTTCATGGGAAACATTTTTTGTAAGCTCTCCTAAAATATTGGTCCTGCAGTCCTGGTGTTAGCGTATGCTGATGATATAATCCTTCTGTCTTTGACAAAATGTGGTCTCTAGAACCTTTTGGATCATTTCAATATTTTATGTAGTAATGCCAACTTGAGAGTCACATTATCTATGAAGAAGGTGTTCCATTCTGGCCACAAATCTTTCTCATCTTACAAGTGAAAGTTTGGTAAGGATTTATGTGGAACAGGTTAATCATCCGTCTTTCAGATGAGACGTTAAACCAAGGTCCCATCAGCCTGGATTGGTGGTAGTTCAGGTGGATATTAAAGATCCCATGGCACTTATCGAAAAGAGTAGGGGAAAGTTTTATTGAAACAAAAGAAATCGTACAATACCAAAACAAAAGCTATTTGCAAAAACTCATGTGGACTCAAAACAGAAGTAAACAAAAAAAACAGAACAGAACTATGCATATCAAGAGACAATCCATCAGGTCACTGCAAAATCAGAGTCCGTGATCCAAGGAAAAGCTTTCCAAAGTTCAAGTAATGTCTCCTTGGAAAATAATGTACGTTCATGTACATAAATGTTAGTTAGGTCTGTTACAATTTTCTTCTCAAGCTCTGAATAAGAACAGGTTTTTTGCTGTAGAGTAAACAGACATCGAGCCATCCAAATATTCCATTTAATTACTACAGAAACTAGATTTAACGTGTCCAGAGTCCAAAGGGACCACTGGGGAGAAAAAACACCATACATAATATTCTGGTAAGAAACCATTTGAAATAATGGAGTGGCCCAGACTCTTGCCAAAAAAAAACACCCGTGCAGAATAAAAGAACACTCAAAAAATAAGTGCGATATAGTTTCCAATTTAGAAATACACAATAGTCTAGAACATTGTCAGTCTTGAGACTGCTTGTGTTTATGATTATCTTTGACGTTAATTCTTTCATGACACGACAGCCAATGAAAGTCTCACATGTGAGCAGGCACCCTTTTACACCGTAACAAAACCAATAGGGAAGGAAGATGTTGGCTAGGGCACTTTTCAAAGGGCAACTGTATTGCACAAATGGTCAGGAGCAGATTATTATGTAATACTTTATGAGAATTCATTAACAACATTTGGGTAGATATCCTCCACTGTTTCAAACATAAAAACATGTGTTTAATATATATCGGTATACCCAAAATTTGTCGTATCACAGTTAATGAATCACATTCCCATAAATGAAACCATAATCTGCAAGAATCATAGACCCAAGGTTCCCACCCTCTCTGAGTATTTATCAATAGAGGCTGAAGATTTGCAGTCAAAAAAATACATGAAAAAAATAACAGAGGATTAATCATGTTAACACCCCCCTCAGAAATAGGTAAGTAAGTAACATTCCGTTTTACCGGATTAAGCCGGCTTCCCCACAGAGCTTGAAAGAAGAGACCAAGAACTGCAGTTTCTAATTGTTTAGGGATTGGGAATACATAGCTTAAATAAAGAAAAGTCGGTATCAAATAAGTCTTGATTAGGAAAACGCGCTTCTTTTTCCCAATCTGCCCCTTATTCCATGAGGCAACCTAGAGTTTACCTTGTTGTAATTTAGCAGACCAGTTAAAAATGTCAGAATCTACAGTCCCAAAATAAACTCCCAAAATGTGTTGAGGCCCCTCAACAAGTTGTAAAGGACCAATATGTGAAAAAGGGGCTATTTTCGATCCTAACGGAATACTAAAACTTTTGGTAAAATTTAAACTCGCACCAGAAAAATCACCAAAGGAAGAACATTCCTGGAGGGCAGTAACCACAGAGGCTGCATTAGCCACAATAATGCAGACATCGCTCGTATATGCAATTGCCGTATACGGCGAGATTAAAGTAGAACTGGAAAGGGCATGAATCTGAGGATGAGTATTCAGACGGTGAAGCAAAACATCTAGAAAAAATACATATAACAGAGGGCTCAAAGGACACCCTTGGCGAACCCCTCTTTTTATGGGGATCATAGGTCCAACCCAACCATTCACAACAGGCACAACAATGGCAGTCCTATAAAAAGTCTTAATCCAGTGAATCATTTCACCAGGCACATGCATAAAATGTAGTGCCTTCCCAAAAAAATCATGGTTAACTGAATCAAAAGCCGCCTTCTGATCTACCAATACAATAAAACCCGAAACAGAGTCCGCATAGCCATGAGAAAATAATTCTCGAAGGAGAATCAAATGGCCAGAGATTCTCCTGTTCGGTACAGAACAGGACTGAGCAGGATGCAAAACCACTTCAGCTATCCTCATAAGCCGTTGTACAATGATTTTCATTAATAACTTAAAGTCAGTGTTTAGTATACATAAGGGGCGCCAATTCTCAAGAGAATGTATATCTCCTTTCTGTTTATAGATATAAATCAAAGTACCCTTAGTAAAATCTAAAGGATAAACTCACTAGCTAACAGGGATTTAAATACTGAAGTTAATTCAGGATCAGGTGGTCACCAGTACTTATATAAGGCAGCGGGAGGCCATCTGGACCAGGAGTCCTCCATAAGGGTAAGGAAGAAATAACCGACTTCAATTCTAACTCAGTAACAGGTATACAGGCTGAGTCAGAACACGGCTGTGAAGGATAGGGATGTCAAGGTCCTATACAGCACCGCAGGATCAACATCTGCAGCTGGAAAAGGAAGAAAAGGGCAGTCGTGGTAACATGTCACTATCCGACAGATGTCCGACTGAGAGGTACATAAGGTGCCATCAGAATCAGCAAGACACAACATATTCTTTATGAATTTGTTGAGAATTCGACTCAAAGGGGCAAACAACAGCCCTCGTGCCTACCACATTAAATTTGTGTTGATGATAAAGTTGCTGTGATTGTCTAGATTGAATTTCAACATATCAGTCTGAATTAAGTGCAATTGTTGAGAAACATCTTGTCCTGTCGTATAAGCTATTGTCAACAAGGACTGAAATATCCTTTCTGTAAATATTCCAAATATTCTCTTCTACATTTTTGACGACTATATCTTTTCAAAAGAGCACCAAATCATGTTTAGTGTCCGTCCACCATGCAGTAGGGTCTGCGTAACAAATACAAACGGATTTCTGGGCCTGAATAAAGGATAAAAGGGACTGCATGAAAGTCGGAATTTGCAACAGAGATATGTTGAATTTCCAGAGTCCTGGTCCTTTGCGAACAGTGACATCAGAACCAAGGCCTATGGAAAGCAGTTTATGATCAGAAAATTCCACAGCTTGTACAGTAGCAGAGGTAATTGGAAGTGTGTGGGACAAAAACACAAAATCAATTCTGGTAGCCAGCTTACCCTTTTGAAATGTAGGAGTACGTTTTTTAGTAAAAGAGTAATAGGCATCCGTGAGATAGAGCAGTACGAACCAACTTCCCTAATTAGTGGGAGTCACAAAACAATTTCTGGTGTAGCAAAAGAGCTTGGCCAAGAAGACTTAAGCCACAGTTAAAGTCACCAGAAAATATCAACTGAAAGGAGGTATGCAAATAAGGGCGGAGTAAAGAAAATAAAGCTGTACGTGCAGACTTAATTTAGGGAGCATAAATAGTAATAATCCGATAAGGGCAGGGCCCAATTAAAAAATCTAAGACTAACACTCTGCCAGGGGCTACGTCAATCAATTTTAGCAAACGAAAATCTAGGATATTGTTTTTTTTTTTTTTTTTTTATTTTCGTCTTTATCCCTCCTTACTGCCTCCGGTGCCCCCTCCTTCCGTCCGCTCGTGTCCTGCCCCGGGTCATCCTCGGGATCTGCCCCTAGAGTGCCCTACCTCCTTCTCCCTGCACATTGGGGTCTGTCCATTGGTGGTCCGGGTGGGCTAAGGCGGCCTTCATCTAGGGCTTGCCGGAGGGTATTTTCCTGGTTTTCTCCCCTACGTCCCCGCCCCTGAGGCGTCCGCGCTTGGGAGCGTACATCCCGAGTGGCAGCGTGCTGGCCTTACGCTAGCCCTCATGGCGCTTGCCAATGTCTCCCCTCCCGACTCCGACAAAGCGGGCCGCCTTCATCCTCTCTTGGTGAGTTGCTTCCACCGGCCGTGGGAAGCGATGTGAACACGGAAGTATTCCGTGTTCCATAATTCCCACCCCTGAGGAGGAGAGCATCCGTTGGGGCACTCAATCCTCCCTCCCTACCGACCCCAGCGACCGAGTCCGTTCCCGAACCGGGTCGCCGGCTAGCGAGTGTGGCGTCCAGCGCCTCAACCCTCAGCGCCACCGGGCCGGTTGGGATATTGAATAAGATCCCAAGTCTGGAACAGGAGTCCAGGCCAATGGACCAAAAAGAAGGACCTAGAAGCCAGTCCTACAGTTTGTCGAATTGCGGGTGGTATGGAGTCATGTATCCTGCAACAGAAAGATCCCCATAGGTAAAAGCCATAAACAGGAAAAAATCAATCTTCTTTTTGCCAGACGCTTAATACTATTCACATTAATAGTATGACAAACAAAGTGAGACATGGCACAAGGAGAACAGAGACACTTTACGATTTCCTTTTCCCTATCACCTTTTTCCTTTTTAGCTTAACCCTGGCCTTCCACTTCTGAGAAAGACCAGTATCTAGTTGAATCTCAGAATCAGTAATACCATCCGGGAGGGAAGATGCAACAGAGGAAGAGTCAGACTCGCCTCCAGCCTCATCAGAAACAGTTTGGAGTAGCTCAAAGGCATTAGACAAAACCACAGGAGGGGGTTCCAAGCAAAGGAGGGTGATGGTAATGCCTGGGCTAATTTCACAGACCGACGACAACACTAGTGGGTACTTGGGGGGCATAGTACTCAGGCCTGGAACAGGATCCAGGACAAGCTGGACAGATTGGACAGGGTCAGGGGTAGGAGGGGTCATCTCAGTAAGCGGTGCCACACACAAGGCCACAGGGGGTACCACAACCTGATCTACAACAAGCTCAGGGACCTTCAGTAGAGGTCAAGCGACTACTGAAGTCGGCTCTACTAAGGTGGTCCTAAGATGAGCCTTCTTGGCTTGCGTGATTACAAAACATTGATCAGCACCATCGTCATGTGTGGCCTGATTATGAGCAGCCCACGGACAATTTTGAAACGTATGACCCAGCTCATCACAAAGATTAGATTTACACTCATTTAGACAGTGAATCCCCACATGACCCAATTCTCCACAGGTGTTCAAGTTCAATTTCAAGTTTATTGCAGGAAAACTCCATTGAGCAAGCTCATTCACAAGGAGGTCCTGTGACATAAACACTTAAAGTACAAACACAGATAGGTAATAACAGTATATACATGAAATGCACATTACATGATACAGGCTGGATATACATACAAGGGTACTACATAGGGTGACCGCAGGTGGTAAACATTGATATGAGACAGGGAAGCGACTTACAGGTTGCATACTGATAAATGAAACATGATGACTGGTGTGTGCAATACATATACAGTATTTTGGCAGCTAGAACAAACAACAGTCTGCAGCTGATATGGGGGGGAGGAGTGATTTGATAGAGTAGCAGTGGAGCGTAAGCAAAGATAAAGCCAGGAGTAGAAGGGGAAGAGAAAGCAGTTAATGTGACAAATCAATTATACCTTACCAGTGGATAAATATGGCACACATGGGGAAGGAAGAGACTTAATGACAGTTACAGGTGTCTTTTATTTTGTCTGAACTTAGCGATTTGTAGAAGTTTATTGAAACTGTGCTAGATTAGTTTCAATGCAGTTTGTAATTGGTTCCAAATGGAGGGAAGGGCATATGCAATAGCACGTTTACCAAAGGAAGTCCGCGTCCTTGGTATGTCAAGCATAATAAAGTCAGATTTTCTGAACGAGTATGCACCATGTGAGATACTAATAAGGGAAGAGAGATAGCTTGGCAATTTCTGCAGGAGCAGTTTAAGAGTCCATAGCCTAGCATGGAGCAGGTGTCTAGTAGTAAGGGATGTCCAACCAACAGCTGCATATAAGTCACAGTGGTGCGAACGGTAAGGGGAGTTGGTAATGAACCGTAACGCACGGTGATAAAGGATGTCAAGTTTACTTAGATTTGCAAGAGTGGTGGAGGAATAGATTACATCACCATAGTCGAGTAGGGGGAGAAAAGTGGCCTGTACGAGCTTGTTTCGAGTTTCAAGGGGGAAAAGGTGCCTATTTCTGTAGAAGAAACCTAACCTTGCTTTTAACCTTCTAGAGACATCTTCGACGTGGTCACTGAAAGATAATTTATTGTCGATCCAGATACCTAGATATTTAAATTTGGTTACAACTTCCAGAGGCTCGTTTAGCATGGTGACAATGAAGTCTTGGGCAAGGGTATTGGGGGGGCCTGAGACAGCACTGTGGGAGAATATCATCGTTTTAGTCTTCTTAGCATTGAGCAGAAGCTTTGCCTTTATTAGATTATGCTCAAGTTGTGTGAAGTCCGCAGAAACACTCCCTTGACTTCAGATAACGATGAGCCAGAAGTATACAACACAGTATCATCTGCAAAAAGTGCAGATTGGACGAGATATGTTAGCATCTAAGTCATTAATGTACAGAGAAAACAAGATAGGGCCTAAGATGGATCCTTGGGGACTCCTCTTGCAACTGGCAAGGCAGCAGAAAAAAAGCCTTCGCCTTTACTTTTGGAATCTTCCAGTTAGGTAGCTAGAGAACCACTGGGTGGTATGGTATGCACCCAACTTTGCAAGGCAATTGACTAATAGTTTGTGATCAACAGTATCAAAAGCTTTGTTGAGGTCCAAAAGACTGCACCAGTTACCTTCTTAGCATCTATCGCAGAGATCCAATCATTGGTTACTTTTGCTAGTGCAGTGATTGTGCTATGATTAGCCCGGAAGCCAGATTGAGCTGGGTTAATGAGAGAGAAGGTTTCCAAGTGAGATTTTAACTGAATATGGATCAGTTTTTCGAGAACTTTAGAAAGGATAGGCAATATGGAGATAGGCCTATAGTTGTTTACATCGCATGGGTCACCAGATTTAAATAAAGGGAGGATATGTGCTGATTTCCAGCAGGACGGCACACTAGCAGATGTAATGGAAAGATTAAAGATGTGGAGAATTGGGGCAGTGAGATGGGCGTAGCCTGACCTTAGGAAAAAGGGTTCCAAGCCATCGTCCCCTGCGCTTTTTTTGGTGTCTAAGTTAAGAAGAATCTTCTACTCCTTTATAAGTTATCTCACGCAGTTGGAAGGGGCTGGGTGCAGGACTAGATGTGGCGGGAGGGGTATGCTGGCTCACCGCAGCACCAGCATAAGGTGACGAGTCAAAAGCTAATCCAGCTGTGGCAAAGTGGGAGTTAAGTTCCTCCAGGATTAGGGACTTGTTTTCCACAATCTTGCCACTTGCAGCTATCTTTGTTGGGACAGAGGGGGCCATGGGCCGTCCTTCTATAGCTTTGATAGTCTTCCATATTTTATGAGGGTTACCTTTAGCTTGTTAGAGAGTAGAAATATAATAGCTAGCTTTAGCAGAGCGAAGTTTTTTCACACAGTTATTCCTGGCTGCTCTAAAGGCCTGCAATCCGAAGATTCTTTGGAATGTCTAGCTTTAGCCCAGAGCTTATCTCGAGCTATAAGGGCTGCCTTGAGATCTGAGGTGAACCAGGGGTTGGAATTGTTCCGTACCTTACTTTGATGAAAGGGCATGCTTATTTATTATTGTAGTGAGTTTGTCATTAAGGATGCAAGCTGCCTTGTTGACATCTTTGGCTAGGTAAAGATCTTGCCATCTGATCATGCTCAGGTCAGATAGGAAGTTTACTGCACTGAATTTGCGAAAGGATCTTTTGTTATAAAGATGGGTTGAGGACGGCCTTAATTTGAGATCTTATGCAAGCAACAATTCCATGATTGCTCATGTCGTTGTGAAACACTGCCAAATGAGATATTTTTGTGGATGGGTGGTTAGTACCACATCTAGAATGGAACTGTTGGCAGTATTTAGAGTGTTGTTCCTAGTAGGTTCACTGACTAATTGCCCAAGACCTAGCTCGTCACAAAGGGATTTGAGGCCGTGTGATTTAGGTGACAGCCAGTCCATATTTAGATCTCCTAGAAATATTGTTTCAGTTTTTGCATCTACGAACATGGATTTCAAAAGATTAAGGACTTCATCACCACCAGACGGGGGTCTACAGCCACCTAGGATAGTGATACATTCCGAGGAGGGGAGATGAAGGCTCAGCGAAACTAACTCAAATTCCTTGGCTAGAGATTTGCAACTAATATTGGTGACCAAGTACTTAGATTTGGCGTAGATAACCACACCCCAGCCTCTAGACTCTCTATCTGCTCTAAATAAATTGTAGCCCTGCAGTGATATTTGTTGATCAGTGTTCGTCTTTTTTAACCACGACTCAGTAATTATGATAAGGTCTGGGTTAACGTGTGCAGCCCAGGCTTGCAGCTGTACAAGTTTTTTAGGCAGGCTTAAAATGTTGACCATCATCATTTTTACATTTCAGCTTATCACAGACATTACTAAGGTGAGAGGGGTCTTCACACTGGTAACAAGCTTTCGGTTGTCCAGGGTAAAACAAGACCCCATCACGACCTATAAAAAAAGAATTAGGTAGGTGCACTGGACCAGAATCATTAGAGTGTAACAAAACCTTAACCTTCCAGCCTCCAGTCCAAATATTCTCCATGTCCAATATTGCCTCAGGCTGACCCTGATCGGTACAACGTTGTTTCAGCCAATAGACAACGTCAGTGACGTCAACACCTTCATTCCGAAACAGGACAGTAATATTCTTAAAGGCTGGTTTGGAAAGGAGAATGGCCTTAAACGGGGTCCACAGGACAGTATTTCTTAAGGCATGATATCGTGACCTAAAACTCTCCAAGCCACAAGGTGTTTGGAAGCTGACATCAAACATAGTTTCGCCGGAAATATGAATCAGTGCATATATTTCGTGAGAAACAAATTTCAGAGTGTCCTTGAGTAGTGTCCGAGCTACATACACTTGGTCCGGTGGCTCAGGTAAACCGCCCATATAAGCCAATTGTACCGCATTATGCAGCTGCAGCCAGAATTGGAAATTTAAACAATGAGGAAAAAGAATGATTTGGCTCTATTTTCTTTGAGGGGGCTCCACTGCAGGAGCTGTATTCTCTGTAATGGTAGTGGAGAAGCAGCACAAAAAAGAGAACCTACAAAGGTTCCAGAGTAGGTGCTAGGTAAGTTCCAATTCCTTGGGGAGACACAAGGGTCAGACATAGGCAGACTTCTGTTTGGTGAATGCTGCAGCTCAGGAAAATCATTGAGACAGGGGACCGAATAGGGGATGGACCAGAAACCCACTTTCCCTCTGTAGGTTCCTTCACCCAGCCAGCTCCTTGCAATGCCGTTTCTACAGACCAGGTAGGTGTTGTAGCAGGATTGGTATCAAGAGATAGCAATTGAGAGGGAGAATGCGTCACAATAGGCAAACTAGGCACTGTATGCAATGATGTCGCTGTAGTTTGGGGGGGCAGCTGAGAAGCGGGCAAGAGTATTCCAGCTGAGAACTCGCCAGGATGGGCTGCACAGGGCGGCACCTCAGCCGCTTGAAAAGGCAACGTAGGCTGTTGCAAAGTATTGTTGTGGGCTGCAGAGACATACATCCTGCCAATCCGACTTCACGAATCCGTTGCAGTTCTCTGTTCAAATTCTTCTTTGTAATCTCAAATTGACGTTCTGCATCACCCAAACGGTCCTGAAGCTCCTTTCAGCCAAACAGACAGTAGCAGAGTCAAAGTGGAAAAATCCTCATTGGGACGCAAGGAAAAGACGTTTGAGAGTCCATGTCAGGAGTGACCAGCAGAGGTTCTAAAGTTGTAACCTGTAGTGTAGATTCATTTTCTGCAGTAGACACAGAAACCAGCTTTGCTTCAGTAGTTGCAGACGTGGTCTCTACACACACAGAGGCAGGAGTTGAGACCAGGTCTCCCACCTCCATCGCCACCTCCTCAGCAAGCAAGGGTGCGTCCGTCATCTTGGACAGAGGTTCCCCCCTCTGAAGAGAAGGGGACAGTTTTATTGAAAACAAAAATTGTACAAACAAGCCAACATAAGATGCATCAATAAGAAGTGTACAGGAAAACCAAAAAAGAAAACAAAGAGGGGAAAGGGAAATGGGAAAAATAAAGATATTGCATAAGTCCTTCAAGTTATAGCTGAGTCAGTGTTCGTGATCCATGGAAGGGCTGTCCACAAGACCAACAGAGATGATGCCGAATACAAAGTCCTTTCATGGTCGTATATTTTCTTTAAGTCCGCCACTATCTTCCCCTCAAGTTCCGAATAAGAACAAATCTTTTGTTGCAAGGTAAACAAACATCTTGACATCCAAATGTTCCATTTAATCACAAGAAATACAAGGTTCAAAGTGTCCCTATGCCACAGAGACCAGTGAGAGGGAAAAACACCATACATAACATTTTGATATGTGACTGTAGAAAATATGGGAACATCCCAGGAGTCGGCCAAGAAAGGCCACCAATTCGTAATATAAGAGCAGTCAAAAAACAAATGCGATATGGTCTCCAGAGTATCAATACAGAGAGGTCTAGAACAGAAACGATCCTGAGACTGCTTATGTTTATGGTTGGCTTTCACATTTATCCGTTCGTGACAAGATAACCAGTGGAAGTCCCACATGTGGGCCAGGATCCTAGAACATCGCAACAAAACTAGAAGCGAGTGTAGGTAACTGGCCGGACATTTCAGAAAAGGGGCTTGCACCGGACAAATAGAGGACAAAAGCATCTTGTACAGTGCCTTATGCGTATTCGCGACAAGAGTCTGAGGTGACACTTGCCATTGTTTTAAACGGAGAAACATATGCTTAACATACAACGGGACATCCCCATTTTGTCGCAACACACCCAAAGAATTATGTTCCCACTTGTGAAACCAATACCTACATGAGTCGTAAAACCACGCTTCCCACCCTCTCCGGGTATTGACCAGTAAAGGCCGCAGGTTGGCCGAAAGAAAAATACTAGTAAAGAATAGCAACGGATTAATCATCTGGACACGCCTTCAGAAGTAGGTAGGTAAGTGATATTCCTCTTAATCGGATTCAACCGACTGCCCCAAAGGGCTTGAAAAAACAAGCTGGAAACCGTAGTTTCCAGCTGCTTTGGGATGGGGAATACATAACTTAAATACAGGAACAGAGGGAGAAGATAAGTTTTAATCAGAAAAACACGAGAAGATAAGTTTTAATCAGAAAAACACGTTTCTTCTTCCCGAGCTGTCCCCTATTCCAAGAGGCTACCATGCCTCGGCCCTGTTTCAATTTCTCTTCCCAGTTAAAGGAATCAGAATCTCTCATCCCAAAATATATACCAAGTATACGGATTGGGCCTTCTACTACACTTAAAAATCCGATTTTATCTAAAGAGCTGGAAGATGAACCAAGCCATATCCCCATACTCTTACCGAAGTTTATACTTGCCCCAGAGAATGCACGGAAAGAGGAACATTCCTGAAGAGAGACAAGCACCGAAGCCTCGTCAGCTACAAGGAAACACACATCATCAGCATATGCGATCGCCATAAACGGCGATCGCAGAGCCGAACTCACGATGGCACGGATCTGTGGGTGGGCATTAAGACGTCGAAGCAACACATCCAGAAAAAAAACGTATAATAGAGGGCTCAGTGGACAACCTTGGCGAACTCCCCGTTTCACCAGGATCATCGGGCCCACCCAGCCATTAATCAGCGGAACAACAGTAGCCGTCCTATAAAATGTCTGGATCCAACGAATCATCTTATCAGGAATGTGCAGAAAATGCAATACGTTCCATAAAAAATCATGATTAACTGAGTCAAAAGCAGCCTTTTGGTCGACCGAAACAATAAGTCCCAAAACAGAATCGGAAAAACCATGGGAAAATAATTCACGGAGAAGAATCGGGTGATCAGAAATTCTCCTGTTCAGTAGAGAACAGGATTGGGCTGGGTGAATAACTATTTCAGCTATCCCGAGTAAACGTTGTGCCATGAGTTTCGTCAATATCTTAAAATCTGTATTCAACATACGGAGGGGGCGCCAGTTGTCAAGGGAATGAATGTCTCCTTTCCGTTTATATACATAAATCAAAGTGCCCTTTGTAAACTCCAAAGGGATACATTCAGAGACAAGAAGGGAGTCAAACACAGAGGTCAATTCCGAGAGGAGGTAGTCCCCCAGATATTTGTACAGGGCAGAAGGAAGGCCGTCTGGACCAGGGGTCCAACGTAGGGGCAAGGAAGAGATGGCTAACTGAATTTCCCTTTCCGTGAAGGGTTGACATGCAATTTCTGCACTCTGCAAGGAGGGAGAAGGAACATCAAGAGCACCGTACAGTTGTCCCAGGTCCACTGTCACAGTAGGTAGAGGAGAAAACAAAGCGGTCGTATGGTCAGTAACAATCTGACATAAGTCCAAATGGGAAGTACAAAGATCTCCATTCAAATTGGAAAGACATGACATAGATTTATAGGCAATCTGGTGATAATTAGATTCGAACGGGCAAACAACTTCCCGGGTACCTTTTACAGCATAGCTATGTTGGTGGTACAGTTGTTGCAACTGTTTAGACTGGAAATCCAACATGTCCTTCTGCACTAATTGTATTTGCTGTGCAAGATCCTGTCCGGTCAAGTATGCAAGTGACAGTAAAGACTGAAAATGAGCTCTATTCTGTAAATATACAAGATAATCAGTCCTGCTTTTTGTAATGACTATAGGATTTCAACAATCCAGTAAGAGTACGCTTGTATCCATCCACCACTGAATTGGATCATCATACATGGGATATACTGACTTGCTGGCATAAATAAATGACAAAAGGGTTTGCTGAAATGATGGTACCTGCAAAGGATACATTAAATTTCCAGAAACCAGGCCCTTTACTGCAACTGGCAGGAGATCCAAAACTAACAGAGAGTAGCTTATGGTCAGAAAGGCTACGCCTGTACTACAGCCAAGTGACTTCTAATATACTTGACGCAAAAACAAAATCTATGCAGGTGGCCAGCCTACCCTTTTGAAATGTGGGAGTATGTTGTTTCGTGAAAGAAAAATAAGAGTCCGTCAAACGGGCAGTACGAATCATGCGTCCCAGCACAAGTGAGTCACAATACATTTTTTGGTAGTAACATAAAGAACTCTTATCCCGGAGACTAAGGCCACAGTTAAATCACCAGAAAATAAAATCGGAAAGAAGAATGTAAATAAGGCGGATTAAATCAAAAGGGCTGTTCAGCCAGTTTTCAGTTGGGGGGATAAACATTCACCACCGACACGGGCATTGCCTGATCAGAAAGTCCAAAATCAAAGCCCTACCAGGGGCCAAATCAAACAGCTTCAAAAGTCTAAACTCGGGGATATTAATTAAAATGCCAAGACCAGAGCAGAGCAGGAGTTTTGGCCTATAGACCAAAAAGAAGGACCCATAAGCCAGTCTCGTTGAGCCAGTCGGATCTCCTGCACAGTGTGGAATCTCGTATCCTGTAAAAAAAATATCCCAAATGGCAAAAGCCTCAGAAAGGAAAACACCAGCCGTCTCTTGTCCACACGTTTCAGACTATTCACATTGACAGTATTGTGACATAGCAGCACAAAGATTAGGTAACCATCACTATTAAGTCTTTCTCTTTCCAGCTACCTTAGTCCCTTTCAGCCTAACCTTGGCCTTCCGTTTTTGTGAAAGGCCTGTGCTCAACTGAATTTCAGAATCAGTAAGACCATCAGGGAGGGAAGAAGCAATAGTGGAAGAGTCAGATTCACCACCTGCATCGTCCGATATCGACTGAAGCACCTCAAAGGCATTCGATAGAGCAATAGAAGGTGCTGCGCAGGCCTTCGGAGGGGACGGTAAGGTGCGGGAACCAGACCTTAACGACCTGCTTCACATTACTTTGGCAGGTTCACGAGGGGGAGGCATAGTACTAGGGCCCGGGCCCTGCACCATGTCCTCTTGCACCATAGCACAGACAGAAATTGGAACCTCCCCATGGGGCTGAGCCCTTGTGGCTGACATAGGTACAGTACTACAGGAGGCTTCCGAGACCAAAGCCTTGGGGGGGGGGAGCTGCCACAGTAGGGGCATCCAAAGTGGTGCGAAAGGAAGCTTTTGAGCTTGAGTAATCACAAAACGCTGATCTACACCTCCGCTGCGCGTTACCTTAGTATGTGCCGCCTAGGGACATGATTGAAATGTGTGGCCCATCTCATCACAAAGATTGCACCTGCAGTCATTCAGACAGTGTATACACATGACCCATTTCACCACAGTTATTACATTTAATCTTGTCGCACACACTGCTCAGATGTGAGGGTTCCCCGCATCTGTAACACGCTTTGGGTTGACCAGGGTAAAACAGGACCCCTCTATCCCGACCTAAAAAAAAAGAATTAGGCAAGTGCACTGGACCAGATTCAGAAACATTTAACATGACTTCAAATTTCCAACCCCCTGTCCAGATGTTCTCAGAGTCCAAGATTGCCTCTGGCTGACCCTGTAAAGTACAACGTTGTTTTAACCAATAAACAATATTAGAGACATCCACTCCCTCATTGCGAAACATAACAGTAACTATCTTAAAGGCTGGTTTAGAGAGGGGTATTGCCTGAAAGGGGGTCCAAAGAGCAGTGTTACACAAGGCATGATATTTTGACCAAAAACGGTCAAGACCATGAGACGTCTGAAAACTAATGTCAAAGATTAGTTCCCCCGAAACATGTATCAAGGCATTTATTTCGTGCAAAAAACTTCAGAGAATCCTTCAACAGCGTTCTGGCCACATACACACGGTCAGGGGGTCCGGCAGCCCACCTCGATAAGAAAGCCGGACGGCATTGTGATGTTTAGCTGCCAGAACTGGAAATTTAAACAATGAAGAGAACGACCTCGCTGGCCCAGTTCGAGCAGAGGGAGGTTGAACAGTGGCAGAGGCACCTTCAGCCAGAGGGTCTGGACTAGGGAGAGTCTGAGTGGCAGGGACCTGGTTAAGGTCCAGGACTGGTTTCTGAGTTAAACGGAGCTCTACAGGAAGATCAAAGGAGTCTATTGAATTCTGAGAAATCTGTTCTCCCCACCCATTTCCAGATCATGCACAGGGCGAGGGGATCATATAGGGGACGGCCCCGAGACCCAGGAACCTGCCGTGGGGTCTTGCACCCATCCAGCCGCCCGAAGCGCCGCATCTACAGACCATGCGGGGGCAGCAGTAGGGTGCTCCTGAGCAGGAGAAGTCTGAGAGGTAGCCACATCAGCCGGTAATACAGAGGGCGGGCTCACCGCCATAAAAGTACTCACGGGTTCCTCCGCCTCGGAGGAAAGTCCAGGGACAGCTCCACAAGACATCTCGAAATGCTCCTTTCCAGAGTCACTAAGCAAAGCCACAGAATCCGTTGCCATAGTGCCTGTAGGAACCATAGTCGCTGCTACAGGCTGAACACGCCATAGTTCCTGCTGTATTTCCAGCTTGGCGGACACATAGCAGCGTTCCGCCTCCAACAAACGGTCGTGCAGCACACGTACATCTGGACTCAAAGGTTCCGAGTCCAAGGAAGTGTGCACCACTTGTGGTCCTCCAGAACACTCGGGCAAGACCAGACCAACCTCACTTAGGCATACTGCCGACGGAGCCACAGGTACCTCCTGAAAACCATCTTCCAACACGGCAGACACAGGTAAATCCATCTGGCAATCTATCGTGGTCTCTGCAGATACAGAGACAGGAGTCGAGACCAGGTCTCCTGTCTCCATAGCTCCAGCAGCCGCAAGCAACAGAGCATCCTCCATCTTGGACAGGGAATCCCCTCTGAAGAGAAGGGGAATTTCCTCGTGTCCTGGCCAAATTTCCCTCATTCACTAAAAATACCACCAACAGCTTAATCTGGTTCAAGGTCAGTTGGCATTCATCTGTATCCCACTCCCCCGGGTCGTGCCTGAAAATAGGCAGGATTTGTCTAGTGCACTTACCCGGTCAACAAAAACTAATAAATAAATAAATAGAGCAGTGTTTATTGGAAGGCAAATTGAGAGCAAGGGCTCTCTTTTAGAACTGCTTCAAACACTACAAAACAGTGAGTTACATACAGTTTCGAAGCAGGAATAAAGTAAGTGCTCAGCAAAGGGGGGTTTATCTAGCCGTAGCAGTTGCACCAGGAGTATAGTAGGTTATAAATACAAGTCCTGAAGTGGTTAATTGAAATTATGGTGACCATTTTTACTGTTTTTAGTATGGTCTGCCAGGTACGTGGGACAGAAGCAGCAAGGGTGCATTCCCCAGATTTAGTGTAAATTTTTGGATGATTAAATGAGGGCAGTTTGGAGGATCTGAGGTTATATGTGGTAGGGGTTTTAGGAGTTAGTTTGCGCAGCAGGAAGGATGGGAGGGTATGTGTTATGAATGGGATCCTTACTAATTCTCGACATCCATAATCCTGTCATTAATGTTACCGACACCAAAATCCTGAATCGATTGCAAGCCCGACATTTAGAAACATAGACTTTGACGACAGATAAGGACCACTTGGCCCACCCAGTCTGCCCCTAAGCTGCAGATTCTAGTTTACCAACAGCCTACTTCCTCCTGCCACCCACTATAATTGCCTTATGGCTGTCCCATGCATTCATGAATTCCCCCACTGTTTTTGACCCCACAACCTCCTCAGGAAGGCGGTTCCTTATGTCCACCACTCTCCGTGAAAAAATATTTCCTCATGTTGCCCCTGAGTCGTCCCCCCTCTATCTTCAAATTGTGCCCCCTTTTTCTTGCACATCTCTTTTTCTGAAAGATGCTACGCTCTTGGACTTTGTTGATTCCCTTGAGGTACTTGGTAGTTTCTATCATGTCCCCCCCCCTTTCCTCAAGGGTATACATATTAAGCTCTCTTAGTCTCTCTTCATATGGCTTCTGTTGCAGACCCTGCACCATTTTAGTTACCCTCCCTTGGACCACCTCCACCCTGTCTATGTCCTTGCGGAGATGGGGTCTCCAAAACTACATGCAGTACTCCAGATGGGATCTCACCAATTGTCTGTACAGAGGGATAACAACTTCCTGTTTTCTACTGGTGATACCTCTCCCTATGCATCTTGGTATCCCCCCAGCTCTCCTTACTGCCTTCTCACATTGCTTGCCTACCTTGAGGTAATATGATATGACTACCCTCAGGTCCCTTTCCATTTTTTGTTGTTGTTAGTCCCCCCATTAGGTACTCTTCACCTGGGTTTTTGTTTCCCAGGTGCATTACTTTGCACTTATTTGCATCGAATCTAAGCTGCCATACTTTTGACCATTCTTCCAACCTTGCCAAGTCCGTTCTCATCCTTTCCACCCCCCCCTTGTGCATCACCGCTGTTGCAGATCTCTGTGTCCTCTGCAAAGAGGCATACTTTTCCTTCCAGACCCGCTGCAGTGTCTCCTATAAAGATATTAAAGAGGACTGGTCCCAGTACTGAACCCTGCGGTACCCCACTAGTAACCCCCCTTTCTTCGAAGTGAGTTCCATTTACTATTACCGTCTGCATCCTGTTGTGCAGCCAGTTTGTTACCAAGGCTACCACCCTGGGACCCAGTCCCAGGCTGGCTAACTTGTTTATTAATCTTTTGTGTGGGACTGTATCAAATGCCTTGCTAAAGTCTAAGTAGGCCATATCCACAGTCCTTCCCTGATCTATTACTTTAGTCAACCAGTCAAAGAAATCGATTAGATTTGTCTGACATGACCTTTCTGCTGTGAATCCATGTTGCCTTGGGTCCTGTGCCCCGCTGGCCTCTAGGTACTCAGCAGTTCTTTCTTTTAGAAATGATTACATCATTTTCCCTACTACTGACGGCTAACTAACAGGTCTGTAGTTTCCTGCCTCTGCCTTGCTCCCACTTTCGTGAAGGGGAACCACATCTGCCCTCCTACAGTCCTCAGGTACCATCCTATCCTCCCATGATTTGTTAAAAAGGGTAGTCAGTGATGTCACCAGTTCTCCCCTTAGTTCTTTTAGACTTCTGGGGTGAATCCCGTCAGGCCTCATTGCTTTGTCCACCTTGAGTTTTAGGAGTTCTTTAAGGACCCTTTCTTCTGTGAATGGACTGGTGTCGACCTCCCTGCCCAGAGTGCTTCTGTTGTTTGGTTTAGGTAACTCCTCTTCTTTTGTGAATACTGAGCAAAAGTATTCATTCAGTATCTTTGCCTTTTCACTGTCTCCCTCTTCCCACCTCCCTTCCCCTTTATTGAGCTCCACTATCCCTCCCTTGACCTTTCTTTGCTCCCTAATGTATCTATAAAAGGTTTTATCCCACTTCCTGAGTTGGCTATCTTTTCCTTGGTTTCGGCCTTTACTATTCTGACTGCCTTCCCTGCTTCCTTCTGCTTTAACAGATACAGTTCCCTGTCCTGCTCCTTCTGTGATTCCTTGTATTTACTGAATTCTTTTTCTCCCTAACCTTCCCCGCCACCTCTTTTGAGAACCACAGTGGTTTTTTACTCCGTTTTGTTTTCTTTGTTTCACACAAAGGCTTGGTGCCTCTCTGGCAGTTTTGATTTTTTTCCATTGTTCTTCCACACCTCCTTTCTGCCCATTTGCTAGTGCATTCCTTAGGTATTCACCCATTTTGCCAAAGTCAGACCTTTTAAAGTCCAATATCCTCATTTTTGTATGGCTTGACTCCACAGTTGTGTTTATCGTCAACCACACTGTGTGGTGGTCGCTTGATCCCAGATGGCTACCCACTTCTAAATCTATGATCCTCTCTGCATTTGAGAGTACCAGGTCCAAGATTACTTCCTCCCGAGTGGGTTACAGCACTTGCTGTCTAAGGCATGCCCCCTGTATGGCATCGAGAATTACCCTGCTCTTGGATGTGGCTGCAGTAAATGTGTTCCAGTTAACATCTGTCATATTCAGGTCCCCCATCAACAATATCTCCTCTTTTTCTGTCATTCTGAGAATGCCTTCTATCATTTCCTTGTCCGTTTCCTCGCCATGAGATGGTGGTCTATATAGAACCCCTGTGCGGATTGTGGTGCCACTTCCTTTCTTCATGGTGACCCATACTGCCTCCTGTCTTCCCCATTTACCCTTTAGTTCTGTAGCTTTGATCCCTTCCCTTATGTAGAGAGCTATTCCTCTTCCTCTTTTACTCTCCCTGTCCCTTCCGTAGATTGTGTACCCTGGTATATTGACATCCCAGTCATGGCTCTGTATGTACAGTACCATGTTTCTGTGACTGCCACGATATCCAGGTGTCTCTCTTCCATCTGGGTCACTAGCTCAGGAAGCTTGGTACCCAGACTATGGGCATTGGTACTTATAGCCCTCCATTTACTGTTGGCTATACCCTTTTTTGCCCCATCACTGCCCTTACTGCCTTTGTCTTTTTTTTCCATTTACCCCAGTCAAACTCTGTACCTTGGTGTTTCCTTACTAACGACCATGTTTTATGGGGAGAGGCTTGGGATTTCCTGCTTCCTATCAGCACCTCCCCCCTTGGCTAGTTTAAAAGCTTGCCAATGAAGCATTTAAACCTATCACCTAGGAGCTTGGTTACATTTCCTGTACAGATGCAGACCATCGTGCCAGTATAGTCCCACATCTCTCCAGGTGGACCACCAGTCCCCAATGAAGCCAAAACCCTGTGCTCTGCACCAGTCTTTCAACCATTCATTGAACTGCATAGTGTGGAGTACCCTAGCCTCACCCATGCAATAGACAGACAACGCCTCCAAGAAGGTTACAGTGCGTGCTACCTGTCTGAGGCCCATGCCCAACTCCACAAACTCCTCCTGAACTGCACTGATCCCATGCCCAGCTAGGTTGTTTGTCCCAAGGTGGACAATGATGTCTAGTACCCTCTCCCGTGATGCTGCTCCTGCAATCCTAAGGATTCCCTTCCTGTTCCTCCAAGCCATGGCACTAGGCAGGCACCTTACCTCCTTCTCCCTTCCCTTCCCTTCCCAGTTTTAACCCCCTAACAATTGAGTCCCCCACCAGGAGCTGTTTCCTTCCCGTGTTGTGTCCCTTGCCATCCTCATGTGGGTCTCCCTTGTGGAGGTTCCCAGCATCCTCCTGGGTCTCCGCTGCAGGTGTCATCATCGAGAAACCTTGCTCTGCCAGAATGGCATATGAGTTGTGGAGAGGTATGGCTCTAGGGATGCGCCTCTGTTCCACCACCCTCGCCCTCCCGGAGCCCACTGTGGTCCAACTGCTACTCATTCTTGGCAACCTCTGAGGCAGCCGTGGTGGCGCTGGTGCTCTTTGGGTAGGGGAGGCTTCCCTACTCCTTGCCAGTTCAGCCTGGAGATGGGCAGCCTCCTCCCAGTTGCCTGCAAATAGGGCAGCAACGCAGTTTCCAGAATGTCTCCCAGAAAACTGCCACCCTACAGCCAGTGCATTGCACTAACATGTTCCTCTCTCTTCCTACTTGTAATACATATATTTTTTTTTTTTGGTATGTGTGCTTACCCTCTATGCACTGTGCTGGTTACTGAGGATATGACAGAGTTGTGCCCCCTGCCCTCTTGAGGAAGTGATGTCAGAACCTCGAGTATAAATGAAATGACCCCAGAAACAATCAACTACACCACTACCCCACCACCCTGGTGAGTGCTGCCCTTCCTTTCAGTAATTCCACCAGCACAACAGTTTAACAGACCACTTCACGTACACAAACAACTTAACTGAACCCAGGAATAAAAATTAAATCAATCCTAAGCCAGCAGTACAATTCTAAAAGTTGCAAAAATATCGTTACAAATACTAAGTCTCTACACCAGCAAGCAATCACAGTAAGAAGTATATTCAGTAGTATTTCACTCCCTCTGGTTATAAAATTATCACTCCTCGAATGGAATCCTGCAAGCCTCTTCATAATTCAAATAAGCAAAAATGAAAGTTTTGGTAGACAAGTGTTTCAAACTGTCCTCACAGGTCCCAAGCAATATTATGTCTTTTTCCAGGCTCCCATTTCTGAAAAATGACTAATTGTGTTCTCTGCAGTATAGCAAAGTTTAGCAGCCTCCATCAAAAACAGTCAAGGCCTATGTTACCGACAACTGTATTCCCAACTACCAAAATCCTTAATGTGTAAAACTTCAAGAAGCTGTTACAAGTGGTTTAGTGTGCAAAGCATTTTCTGAAGGTGCACTACAGTGGCAGACAACTCCAAAGTGTAGCATCAGTGGGTACCTTAACAAAGCGACGGCAGTCAGGTTCCTGTGACACTTTCTGCCCTGCCACAGGACTTCCCTCATCTCCTCCTTCTCATCGTGCAGCCAGGGAAAGTAGAACCAACAGAGGACCAAGATGCACACTGCAGCCCCTACAGGTAGCTGGTTCCTGTGACACTTGAGTAACATTGGAATCATCAGCGGCTCAGTTCAGTCACAGTAGCAGTCCTCAGCAACATCCATCAGGGATTCCCATTCAGAAAAAGACTGCCGAAAACTGCAATGCATCCACCTTGCGGCTGTCAGCTTCTAGCAAACGTGGCAGCTGGGTGTTCCAATGCTGTGCTGCCAGATGTGTGGGAAGCTTTCATTTGTGCCTTCTTGCATCCATTCTGTTTTTGCTTAATCTTATGTGCTCTCCATTGGTGTCTCCAGGCAGGGAGGGAGAGTGTAGCCAGTGCTGCCCTCTGCATCTTGTCTCCCACACCTGTGAATCTCCACACCAGCGTGACTGACCACCGCGGGTGGGGCACAGAAATCGAAAGCACAGCACCGGAGCTGTGTGTGTGTGTTTTTTTGGTGGGGGGGATGTTTGCAGTTACTGTACTGTACTTTTCTTCCCATTTGCATATAAAGCACATAACTTAAAACTTAAAATGATGATTTTTTTCTTCAGCAACACAATGCCCATTGACGCTCGACACAGCTAATGTCAGGCTCCCGAAATTTGGTATTTCGAGTCCATTGGTATTTTGTGTGTTGAGATGAAAAAGTTGGGCACATTTTTGTCGTACCTTACCCGTTATGAATCTGTATACATAGAAGTACCAGTGTAATGGTTTGCAGATTGCCAGAGAGGTCCAGCCTACTGCTTCGTTTAAGTAACAGTGATGGGTGTTCCATGGGAAACCTGTTACGAATATTAGGGCGCTGTGGTAGAGAGGGTTGAGTGTACCCAGGAGGGAGTCAGATTCATTTCTATAAATACAGTCCCCATAATCCAGTTTGGTTAGAAATAAGGAGCTAACCAGATTTTTCCTAACAGGGAGGGTAAATAATATTTTGTTTCTGTAAAAAAAAAAAAAAAAACTGTAGGCATTTCAGATTGTTGGACAGATGTAGGATGTGTAGGTTGAATGTTAATTGCTCTTCTAGATGGATACCTAGGTATTTGTAGGAGTCAACTCTAGTAATTATTATACCTACTAAGGATTTTAATAAGAGTAGGAAAGTGTCTATGCCCTTTTTGGAGAACAGCACCCACTGCATTTTCTTCATGTTAAGGAGAAGTCTCAGATCAGCTAGAGTCTTCTGGATCATGTAGAAATCGCCCTGGATTGCGTGAATTGCTGCATCGATATCCTTGTTGTGTGTGTAGAGAATAGTGTCATCCACTTACAGGAATAACTTTGTGTCTTTTGAATTGTGCTTTGGTACATCACTGATGTAAAGCAGAAACAGAAAAGACCCAAGGATGGATCCCTGAGGGACTCCTTTATTGATAGCTGCCAGGTCAGAGCAGTGATCACCAGCCCTTACACACTGTTTCCAGGAGCTCAGGCAGGCTACAAACCATAACAACGCACCCATGCCCAGGCCAGAACTTTTGAATCTGTTTAGTAATATGGTGTGTTCAACAGTGTCAAAAGCTTATGACAAGTCAAGAAAGATTGCAGGGAAGCTAGTTAATTCTCAAAAGCATTAAATATATCATCAGTTACCCTGGACACTTCATTTGTCATGTTGTGCCCTTTTCTGAAGCCTGCCTGATATTGGGTCAGAACATTAAACTTAGTAAGGTATGTGGTCAGTTGCTTGTGCACTAGTTTCTCAAGAATTCTTACTATGGGAGAGAGGATGGATATGGGCCCATAGCACCCAGGGTCAGCATGATCTCCCCCTTTGAAGATGGGTATGATGAATGCTGTTTTCCCAGTCATTGGACAGCTGAGAGGTTGAGGTGGATAGGTTGAATAGGTGGGCTATGTGTTTTGCCAGCGGAGGGGCTGCTATTTTATAGAAAACAGTCTCTAGTCTATCAAAGCCGTATCTTTGTTTTGCATTCGATTTTGTAAGCACCCGTTGGAGAGCCTCTGCTGCAATACCATTGAAGGTAAACATGGGGTGATGTATGTCTCATGAGAAGTCCATGTCTAGATGGATTTGCTCCAGGTTGGGATTTTCTTTATCAAATACCAATCCTGCCTCAGCAAAGAAGAAGTTGAATGTGGTTACTTGGTCCTTGGGGTTATGAATGGGGGAGTTCTTATAATTGAGGACTGGGGCAGAGTTGGCTTGCTGACCTTGCCTTGGAAGATTTTAATACCTGACCAAACTTTCCTTACATTATTTGGGGCCTCAAAGTATTGTTCATTACAGCATTTGGTTTGGTCTTGCATATTTCGGAGGTGCACCCGTTTCTGTGTATTGTCAAAGCTAGTATATCTTGATGGTCTTTTGAGGTCCCAGATTTAGCCCAGAGGTGGTCCTTCTCAAGAAGGAGTCTGCTTATAGTGGTTGAGCCAGGGTGCAGGTAAGGCCCTGATGCTTTTTTTGCAGAGGGGGGAATGCTTGTTTATAACCTCCAGGAGGGATGCCTTAAAGAAATCACAAGCTGTATGAACCTCTGGACAACCATACAGCAGGGACCAGTTGATGCTGGCAAGATCTGGCAAGAATGCTTGCTCACAGAAGTGTTTAAAGTTATGAGTATTTGCCATTTTTGCCGGAGCGGGGGATCTTGTGTGCTGGCAAGGTTAAATATTACACTTATTTTGGCCAGTCTTTACCCCTTTCTTGTCCTTGACTAAACATTTCAGATCAACAACAAAAACATTAGATTCTTCTTTGCAGAGTCTGGACAGATTTAATTGAAAATATGGTGGCAACTCTGTAACTTCTACTATTAGGGGCAGCTACAGTAATTTTAAACATGCCTCAAAAATTCTTTATGCAGCAGAAATATGGGGTGTTAATAATCCTGAGAGCTTGAGAAGAAACTGATAAAATGTTGGCGGTACCTTTTAGCCCTTCCTCAAGGAATCCCAGCCTGCACTATTAGGGTAGAATTAGGTGAAACCTGTTTATTCCCTGCAAGTAATTTAGAGTACTCATTTTCTTATTGGCTATGACTCACTAGACTGTCCTTATCTAGATTACCATATTTGACCTTTAGGGAAGGTAAACATTTTAGGGACCATGGTCTTGAAGCCAGATGGCTGGCTCAAGTTAACTTTATTCTCTGTCAGACTAATCTCTCCTCTTTTATCCTTAGTGAAACTGGGAATTCATAGCAGTCCTACATCCAGGAAGGTTGTTTACAATAAGTTGAGTGAAACTGAAAATCAAAAATATCTTGATTATCTTTTCAAATAACAAATAAGCCCATGGTTAATAGCCACAAAACAAACCCATAACTTAGAATCTTATTTGCTCCTGCTAACTGATCTTCATCTTTGTCAAGCGTACTCCAGGTTCTGTTACAGATGTTTGATTCCAGTACACTAAAGGCTATATATGCAGGTGTCTGTGACAATTATGACTCCACATTCTGTGATTGTAGACTTGGTATCCCTGAGGATACTTTAAATGTTGTTCTGATTAGTCCTCGATATAATTCTCAGTGTAAAAAAAACGGTTAGGTTCTTTCTTTGCTAAGTTCATGGATTCCCCAACCAAGCAGTTAGATCCCTGCTTTCTGGATTTGATCCTTCATTAAAGTAGCAGTGCAAAGAAATTTAAGAAAAAAAAAAAGATAGCCACCACATTTGGTTTCAAAATAGTATTGTAGACCTGGCAAGAGTTAGGGTCAAGAAAATAAAAAAAAAAAAGGCCATAGCATTGATGTACCTAGAAAAGTAAATTTTACAAGGATGCTAATATTTTTTTAATTGTAGCTGAAACTTGCTTTTTGGAAAATTTTTGTTGCACTGCTGCTTTAACTCTGAACTGTGCAAAATATTTGATATCAATATTAATATTAATCCCTAAATGCATAGGAAGTTGTATCTTATACAGTGTCTGGTATGCTGTTATGTATTACTGATCCACTGTATGTACTGTTTATATCGTATGTAATGTCCTCTATTTCCTCTGGCATTTTTTTGTAACAATTTTTGTCTAGGAAAGACACACTAAGACGAAGTTTGTTTCCAGATCCTTCCTGAGAGCACAGGGAAGTTAAGTGACTTGCTTAGGGTCACACAGTGTGCATATGGTAGCTGTAGGCAGAGGAACAGATAAGGGGAGTAAAGGAATATTTGACTACCAGTTTTACATGATTTACTTCCACGTTCTGATTTTAGGAATTTTGTTTCCTACCCTGTATATTTTATTTGCACAAAACTGGCAGCAGCATTCAGTGCTACTAGCCATGGATCCACATACTAACAGACTGTCAGCAGTAGCAATAGGGTCAGAAAGCAGTATAGGTATCAGTTGTATACATGCAGGAAACAGTTTGAGGAGTTGTGCTCTGGATGGCAAGAAGGTCAGTTGCAACATACAATGTTAAAAATAGAGTCACTGCACTACATAGTGGTGGGAACGTATCTCAAGACTCCTCATTGCTATCAGAGAAGGAGGACCAGTGGTTGCAGACACCCAGTGGAACTGGGACCTTTTTTAGAGATGGGGGTTTGAGACAGGTCAGTGCATGTTATTACAACCATGGTGAAAGCAGCTAGCAGTAAATACTTACCAGACCTAAAAATTATCTGGACCTCTGGCTGTAGGATTCAAACCCAGTTCTCCAGGTTTGCAGCTCAGTGTTCTTAACCACTATACTATACTGCCTCTGGTTTTATGAATTGCTGATGTGAAATTAGTAATGGCTTTTAGCCGATCAGTAAAATAATTATTACTACTAGCCTAAACCCCAGTCACACATACAAACTGTTTTGCTGCAAGTTAAATGGAATTAACTGCCACCCTCCCTTTCCTCTTAATAATACGTCAGACTGAACTATGGAGCTTCCTCTTGTACTCCTACAGAAATATCTATACAACTTATCCAAGTGATGTTCAAAAAATGGGTTATTTCCCATTCAAAACAAACCTTCTTTCAAACTCTGTGATAAAAATGTTAGCATACATTTTGGCCATACTCCAGTACATGACTGTCCCCCGAATATGACTGAAAAACTGGCTTTTAAATTTAAAGTAGTAGTCCACCCAGAATTTGCAAAAAACATATGTTATGCAGAGTGTTTTGATATGCATGTTAAGTCCTAGTGTGCCCTTCCCTCTGTCTGCTATTAAGAGTTTTTCCTAAATTAGCCTGCTAGCTGTATGGTAGTTTTACGATCCCTGGGGATCTCCATCACAAATAGATTTATTGATTTTCTTTCTCCTACGATGCACCCTGTCTCATGTGACACTGATGTAGCCACGCCCTTCGATTTAGCATGTGCACTGCTTTAAAATCAGTTCACAACAGGGAGCACAAATGGCAACAGTTACAGTTTAGCAGATACCTGAGAGCAAGATAACTGGGGTTTCTGTAAGAAAACTGCTGCTAAATAGCTCTAATGCATTATTTGTGTTTTCAGTGTGTGTCAGGTCTAGCTAGCAGTGGTAAGTGTTTTCATTTTAAAATGTTATTTCATCAAACTACACACAACAATGAAAAGCACAGAAATTGCCCCAGATCATCAGTGCTATAATTAGTAAAGACTGTAGCTGTTTTCTTACAGAACACCTTCTCAGCTCTCAAATATTTGCTAAACCATAAATGTAGGTACCATCATTGTGATTGGTTGGCATCCATGGCACTCCAGACATTACCTCATGGGTTTTAGCCAACCTGATAGGCTACTGATGCACATGACCCAGATCAAGTTTCCAGTATATCCAGGTCCCAGAAACCCCTGCTCTCCAGTTTGAATCGTGCATCTGATCAGGCAAGAAGCACACCAGGAATCCCTGTTTGCTTCTAGAAGGTAAGACCTTAAAACCTGTATTATATATCAAATGATGTTTCTTATGTTAAGTAAAAAAAAAAAAAGGCAGTTTCATCAGTTCCTGATTGTATTTGGCCCTGGATTTCTCTCTATTTTACCAGGTGCAAATTTTAGTTTAGTCCCTGCCTTAACACCAGAGACTCACAGCATGCACTCTGAATAGCAAGGGGGAATTATCTGAATTTTCACCCCCTGCTAACGTGAATGTATTATTTGTGCCTTTTTAATGTGTGCAGCGATTGTTCTGCTGCTTTTAAACATGTAAAATGCCCGGAGGTCGAGGCAGCCTATGGGCAGGCCCCACCTCGGGCCTAGAACTCCTTATAGAAGGCCCCTTTTTTAGATACCCGCCCGCACAGCGCTCCGCGCCTGGCGGCCTTGCGCTACCTTTCCCCTCGTGTCCCCCTCCGTTCCGGCTCTCCGAAAAACTCGCGAGGCCGCGGGGGGGGGGGCCAGTCGCCTGCAGCACCAAGCGCCGGCCTCGTGGAGCCCCCCAGTCTCATCGCTCCCATCTCGGAGCGTGGAAGGCAGCTCCCGTGGGCCTCGCCCCGATATCAGGAGGCCCCTTTTCCACTGTCTCCACCTCCGGGAGAGTGGATTCCCCACATGCGCTCGCCTCCGTTGGTAGGCAGATTGAAGCGGCAGCCTTGGCGATGCCAGAGCGTCTCCTCGTGGTCTTAGGCCCTGCTTCTCCCTTCCGAAGGTGGATCCTCCGCGGTCGCTTGCCTCCGATGGGAAGCAGACCGAGCGGCCGCATGGGGGTGGAGGGCGTTTTGTTGTTTAGGCCTGTTGGGCCTACCGCACCCTCGCGTCCTACCACACCTCCTCTCACTCCAGGACTGCGCTACCTCTGCCCTCGCGGTCGCGCCTGGACAAGGGGTTGAGTTCTCGATCACTGTGTGGTTTTCTTGTGGAGGACACATGGATTGAACATCCATGGTCTTGGGTTTGAGACTTACCTCCCCATTTAGGGAAGGCCCTCACCTTAGAAGGAGAGTGAGGGGACTCTCCCGGCCTCCCACACAGCAACCACACCGGAGGCACTACAGGGCAGGGTTGTTTAAGCTGAACTGCAATCTGGGAACCTGGGCCAGCACCCGGGGAGTCATCTTACAGTCCAGAGTGCGCTTTTCCTCCTCAGGGCAAGGTCCTCAGCCAACATATTTTCCCCCCAAACCCTTCTCTCGAGGGGAGCAGGGAGGCTCTACCAATTATTCTGGCCTCGCGGGTGGAAGGAGAAGACCCGTGGATTCCTTCGTGGAGGTCCCTCCCACAGCGATCCCCACCACCACAACCACTCCGCCAAGGCTCCTGCTCCGGTTCCTTCTCCAGGGGCCCCAAACTTATGTCTACCACTAGGGTCCCTCCCATAGCGACCTAAGTAGGTTCCGATCCTTCTGGCCCTACTCCCAGTGGCCATGGCTCCCTCCCATAGCGAGCCGTACACCAGACGCTGTCCGTCCGCTGTAGGCCCTCACACAGCCCCTCAATCCTCTGGCGCCTCTCAAACCCAGGGAGTCATGAGTATAACGCTTAAAAAAAAAAAAAAAGACAAACACTGCGGGCCACCATGCCGACTCCTTTCCTAAGTATTTCCTCTCTCCTTCCAGATGGTGAAAGCAAGGAAATGCTCCACATGCAGCGCCAACCTCCTCCCCCAAACTCCGGGCCCCCTCTGTGCAGCGTGCCTACTGGACGACGACGACTCTTCACTGGAGCGAACCCCGCCCCTGGCCCCCAACAACCCCGGGCCCAGCAACCCTACATGGATGGACCCGGGCTCTCTCCTGATACAGAACCAACAGGCCGCAGTTGCCATGATGGAGAGCCAGAAGAACTTTATGCTCAAAATCATGGAGAAGCTGGAGTCCCTCACCCAAAACAGGACGGTTAAGCTCAGAACCCGAGGCAGGGGTCAACCAGAAGATCTTCCAAAACCCGAGGACACCCTTCCAGACATTCCGTGGACAGTGCTCATGAGGACGGGAGAGGGAGGATGCAGAGGAAGACGATGAAGCGGATTCGGAGGCAGAGGATATGGAACTACAGACGACCCCTTCGCTGACTTCCAAGTTATGCTCGTTTGACATGATCCCGGGGCTCATGAAGGTCATCAAGGCCACCATGGGCTTTGACACCGAAGATACCGAGGAGAGCAGGCCCGAGTCGAAGCTCGACCCGATGATTCAACTTAGACCTTCAACCACAGAGACTTTCCCCATATGTCCGGCGATCGAGGACATCTTCAATACTGAATGGCAATCCCCCGAACCGGGTAGGATGCCAAATCGCAGGAATTTGGACAGGATGTACCCAGTACAAGGGGAGAAATCGGACGCCTGGTGCAAGGCTCCCACCATCGACCCCCAAGTGGCAGCCCTCAGCAAAAAGACCGTACTTCCATGCGGCACAATAGCCCTCAGGGACCCAATACGGATAAGAAGATCAAGACATGCAAGAGGGCGTTTGAGATTGAGGGCACCACTGCTAAGGACCACTACAGCCATCTACACGAACTGGGCTCAGATCCGCTGGCTCGAGGAACCCAGGAACAAGCCACCCCTAAGTCTAAGGAGGCAGAACTGTTGAGTGCACCTTAGGACGTGACAAAACTACTGGCCGATATGGTGGAGACACCCTCGACTTGAGCAAGGGCCACCGCCATCACCAACCATGCTTTCATGGGCACTGTGGCTGAAACTGTGGGACGCAGACCATGAGTCAAAGACATTGTTACAAACTTACCCCTTAGGGAAAGCATGTTTCGGGAGGGTTGCAGGAGTATTTGAAGCAAAAGGAAGAGGGCAGAGACCTTCTCAAGAACAAGACCAAGTTCCCCTACCTACCCTCCTCGAGACGGAGGTTTTGGGGGGGGAACAGATCACACCAACCCCGAAGGGATATACACCAACAGGGCCACTCCTTTCGAGGCAGTGGCACCTCCACCGGCTTCTGTGGCCCGTACCTCCCGAACTATCAGCCCTCAACGTTCAGATCCCGGGGCCAAGAACCGGAGGTCGGAGAGGCTTCAGGGAAAGCGGCAGTGACTGCCCCTCCCAAAACACAAAGCCTGGACCAGTACCCGCGGTGGGGCAAAGGCTGACTTCCTTCGCCCACGCTGGGTCAACACGACCTCGGACAGATGGGTACAGACGTGGTAGCCAGGGGTACTCCATCGAGCTGTCATCGCCCATGTTCCACACAGATTAATCTCCTCCCCGTATCCAGGAGAAGGGCGCCCCGCATCAAATCCAACAGATCTGTGAGAGCTTACTTCAGAACAGGGCTATCCAGCCCGCTCCTCTACCGGAGCAGGGGCTGGGGGTTTACTCCATATTCTTCCTAGTGCCCAAAAAATCGGGGGAACTCAGGCCCATCCTAGACCTGAAACATCTAAACCGGTATGTGGTCTCCCACCGTTTCAAGATGGAGACCATCCGGTCCACCCTGCAATGCATCCGGGTAGGTGATTTCCTCACGTCTATAGACCTGAAGGACGCCTATCTACATATCCCCATCATCCGGAAACACAGGCAATTCCTCCATTTCCACATCCTCGGCCACCACTTCCAATACCAGGCGCTGCCCTTCGGCCTGTCATCAGCCCCGAGAGTCTTCTTCAAGGTCTCCATAACCCTGGTGGCCAGACTCAGGGAACGGGGACTGGACATCATCCTGTATCTGGACGACTGGCTCATCCGTGCATGGTCAGAAAACCAAGCACGGATACACACAAGATGCGCCATGCAGGCACTCGAGGACCACGGCTGGGTGGTAAATCGAGAAAAGAGCCATCTCAGCCCCCCTCAACAGATCAAGCATCTGGGAGCACTCATCAACTCGGCCGAGGGGTGGGCAAAACCGTCCCAAGCGCGAGTTCGCAACCTGATGGAGCTGGCAGCAGATGAGGGCACGCCACCGCACCACAATGGGCAAGATAAGCTCAGTTGTTGGGTTGTATGACCTCTTGTATAACCTCATTACCTGGGCCAGGTGGCATCTCGCCCCCACAAAGTTACGTCCTGTCAGCGGGGGCCTTGGCGAACACAACCTTCAGTGCGTGGTGCCTCTACCCCGTGCAGTGAGGTCCTCCTTGACATGGTGGACAATGGAGGAGAACCTGACCAGGGGAGTCCCTCTGGAGCCCCCGCGCCCAGTCTCCATAGAGACGGACGCGAGTCTCTCAGGTTGGGGAGCTTGCCTAGGAGACAGGACGGCACAGGGCCTATGGTCACCAGCGGAGGAGAAGCTCTCCATCAACATTCTGGAAATGAGAGCTGTGTCCCATTCCCTGAAGGCCTTCAGGCCCCAGATCCTCGGGCAATTGGTCCTGATCCGTTCCGACAATCGTGTGACGGTGGTCTATATAGCAAAGCAAGGTGGGACCAGGAGCAGAGCCATGATGAAGGAGGCAACGACGGTCCTTAACTGGGCCCAGACTCACCTCACCCATCTGGGTGCGGTCCACCTGGCAGGGAAGCTGAACGTCCACGCAGACTGGCTCAGCAGACAACAGGTACACCCAGGGGAATGGCAATTACACCCGGCCCTATTCCGGATCATACAAGCGACATGGGGACCCGTGTCCATGGATCTCATGGCATCACAGGACAACGCCCAGGTCGGGGAGTACTACTCGCGATTCAGGGACAGCCTCTCACAAGGAACGGATGCCCTGTCGCAAGCCTGGACACGGGGGAACTCTTGCGCCTTCCGCCTCTTCCTCTGATTCCCCAGGTCCCAGCCAAGATTCGGGAGTCAGGTCACACGGTCATACTGGTGGCACCTTACTGGCCGCGCAGGGCTTGGTTCGCAGCAGTTCGGGAAATGTCACTAGCCAGTTTCAGAATACCCTACCGCTCGGACATGCTCTCACAGGGACCAGTGCTCCATCCAACCCCACGGACCCTGAAGCTCACGGCCTGGCTCCTGAGAGGAGGAGACTGAGGGCAACGGGGTACCACGAGTCGGTCATCAGCACCTTGCTTCAGTGCAGGCGGGCTTCAACCACCTCTACATACGGGAGGCAATGGGCCATCTTCAACAAGTGGTGCCAGGAACAGGGGAAAGTCCCCGAACAAACCGACATGGCCACCATCCTGCTATTTCTCCAGCAGGGGCTGGATAAGGGTCTAGCACACTCTTCCCTCAGGGTACAACTGTCTGCCATAGGAGCGGCCAAAGGCCTCGTTGAGGGATACCCCCCAGGAGCTCATTCCGACACCATCCGCTTCCTGAGGGCAGTAGAGATCCTCAGACCGAGGACTCGACCGACCATCGCACCTTGGGACCTCCCTATGGTCCTTGACTCCCTCAAATCGCCACCTTACGAACCCCTCCGAGAATCGGACCTGTTCTGGGTTGGCCTCAAGGCATGCTTCTTGGTGGCTATCTGCTCGGCTGGGAGGATCGGGGAGCTGGGGACCCTATCCTGCGCAGAACCCTACACAGTGTTCACCCCACTAGGGGTTACTCTGAGGACAGTCCCAGCTTTTCAACCAAAGGTCTCCACCAACTTTCACAGAGAGCAGCCTATTGAGCTGCCCACCTTCCCAAGCGATTCCGCACAGGGCTTCAGTGCGCCCCCTCACCACCTCGATGTGGGATCCACCCTCTCGGTATACCTAGCCAGAACCCATCCCATTCGCAAGACAGAGAGGCTGTTCATCATTGCGAAGGGTCAGAGGCAGGGTAATGCCGCCTCCAAGACCACCATTGCTGGGTGGCTAAGGCGAGTCATCCAGAACGCCTACACGGCAAACCGGCTGATTCCACCCCAGGGGATCAAGGCTCATTCCACCAGGGCGGTTGCCACGTCTTGGGCAGAGAGAGCCAGCGTGTCCTCAGAGGACATTTGTAAGGCAGCCACATGGAGCTCCATACACACATTCAGAGACACTATAGGTTGGAACAACTACAAGCCATACGAGCCGCCTCGCCACCCAGGTCCTGGTGGCAGCATCCTCAACGGTCACCCTTAGCTCTCGTCCCACCGGAGTTCTCACTGCTTCTTATCTACCCATGAGGTAGTCTGGAGTGCCATGGATGCCAACCAATCACAATGGGTGTTTACTCACCTGGTAAAGGTGATTGTGTTGGTTGGCATCCATGGCACTCCAAGGCCCTCTAGAGTGTTCAGAGCGACCGGTTCCGGATAGAGGGGGAGTCATCACCGGTAGACCCACAGGAAACAGATAGTGGGTCTATGTCAAATGTTAACGACCAGTAGGACCCTCGGGTCCGGAACTAGACTGTAAATAATAGAGGAATAAAGAACAGGCCCCAGGGCCGTTGTTACTACTACATCATAGTCCGTTTCCTTTGTGGCTCTAGTCATCCCCCTTAGTATTCCTCTCTCTCTCTCTCTCTCTCTCTCTGGCCTTAACTGCATCGTATGTTTTTCTTCCTCCTTGTCTTGTTTACTAATTAACTTGATTTCAGCTGTGGAAGATTCGAACTGGAGAGCAGGGGTTTCTGGGACCTGGATATACTGGAAACTTGATCTGGGTCATGTGCATCAGTAGCCTATCAGGTGGGCTAAAACCCATGAGGTAATGTCTGGAGTGCCATGAATGCCAACCAACACAATCACCTTTACCAGGTGAGTAAACACCCATTCTACTAGAAGGAACTGGGAGTTAGGGCAGATTTTGCTCTGTGACATCACTTTCATTTATTTATTTGTTTGTTACAAATGGGAAGTGTCTTTTTAATAAAGTATAAAAATATGTATGTGTGAGTTATTTAGTTTGGAGAATATTTGTTTTATTATTTTAAAAAGTGTAATACACCAAATGTGTAGTGCAGTGAACCAATGTAAAATGGAATCAAATGTGTAGGTGGAATAGTCACTGTCATCCTGTTGCTTTCATGCCATACCACAGGCAGGAGAAAAGCTGACTTCAAAGTATTTTGCAGTTTCTAGGCTGCAGCTTCATACCATATACTTCATTTGTAAAAATAAATAAATAAATATGAAAATATTGTCACAGAGCAAAATTTATTTTATTGAAATGTTTCACCAGGAAAGGCACACTGAGCAACAAGATACTTGTCTCATGGTGCGACGAGGGGGGGGGGGGGACAGAGGAGAGCAGTGAGTACATGATACATAACATTGACTTACACATTGGAGACATGACTAGGGAGTAACATTACATTAATTGATTACATACTTCCATTACTAACATTAGTTACATTGAATCGAGTTAGAGTTACACATTGTTTACAGGGCTTTAACTGCCTTGTATTTAAAGGGAGGAGGATACATGAAGTAGGGAAACCATATAGGGGAGGTTTAGAAGCGAAGGGAGAACAAGGAGTAGGTTTAGATCAGGATTGTGTTAACTACACATGGGTGACAGTCCCTGACTAAGGGACTACGTTTGACAGGGCAACAAGGAAAAAGTACAGTATGGGGTAAGTGCAGAGGTTTGTAGAGATATATGCCAGCATTTATAGCCGTTAGCTAAAGCTGCAGGTCAGGCCATGCAGGATGTAGGGGGAGCAATGGGGTATTACTAGGAAGAGGGGGGAGGGGGTTGGCTAAAGGGTTGGGGGAGCACTAATTGCTAATAGAATGCTGATACCTACATTTACAGTTTAGCAAACACTTGACATCTAACTGAGTGGGGTTTCTGTAAGAAAACAGCTAGAGTCTTTATTAATTATAGGTAGCATTGATGATCTGGGCAGTTTCTGTGCTTTTATGGTTGTGTATAGTTTGATAAAATTAAAAGTTTTAAAATTAAAACACTCCTGCTAGCTAGACCGGATGCACATAGAAAACAAAAATAGTGAATTAGAGCTATTTAGTAGCTGTTGTCTTAAAGAAACCCAAGTTAGCTTGCTCTCAGGCATCTGCTAAACTAACTGTTGCCATTTGTGCTCCCTGGATAAGAACAATTACCCGTTATTGTGAACTGATTGTAAACTGATTTCAAAGCAGTGCACATGCTAAATCTAAGGTCATGGCTACATCAGTGTCACATAAGACAGGGTGCATCATAGGAGAAAGAAGGCAAATAAACCTATTTGTGATGGAGATCCCCAAGGGTCGTAAAACTACCATACAGCTAGCAGGCTAATTTAGGAAAAACTCCTAATAGCAGACAGAGGGAAGAACACACTAGGACTTAACATACATATCAAAACACTCTGCATATGTTTTTTGCAAATTCTGGGTGGACTACTCCTTTAAAGGGGTTATGTGTGAACACCAAATGAGCCATTTCCAGTAACAAGCAATTTGGTGGTTGTTCATAGACTTTGAAGGGCAGAGAGAGCTATTCTAATGCTTTCAAGCCCATAGAGTGTGGGATACGTGTATAGAGATCTTTCATACTTAAAGATGTTAGAATATAATTTAGTGGTTGGTCATAACCCCTGTTGTCCTTCAAGCGCTCCACTAATGCCTTCATATCCGTTGTGTGGGGGATACATGTATAGAGATCTTCCACACTGTAAGATGCCACAATGTAATTTGGTGGTTGGGCAAAGTGTCCTCTGCCCTTCAAGGCCTCCTATAATAACTTCAAGTCCATTGCAACATTGTAATTTTCAAAAAAACTATTCCAACACCAGATTTTCAGTGATGAGCAGGTGCACTGCAATTTACAACACTAAAAATCATAATGTTATTTACAGAACTGTGCAAAACTGAGTCTTACTGAAAGTTCTGGCAATATATAGTAGGGCACACGGTAATTGGGATGTTAACAGACTTAGTCTCTCTGAGGTCCCATGCTTCTCTAGCTGTTTTCTCTGCAAGAAGCAGGCTTATGGTGGAAGGCACATAGTGAGTCCAGAACCCAATGGATGCTATGCACAGAGGACAGAAATTGGAAACGGCAAACCCAGTAGATGTTATCACAGGAAAAGTGGATGGAGCTGCCTAAGTCTGCCACCCTCAAGCAAACTCTGACTTTACATTTTGACACCCCATTGAGATGCCGCCATGTCTGGAAGGGGAGTCTTTTGACTCACAATGTGACTCCACCCCAACCGTGCTGCCACCAGGGTTGGGCAAGTCAGAAAGTAGGGGGATGACTACAGTAACTGGCAACAGGGAACAGCTAAGAAGCTGAGAACAGCTGTTCAGCAGTCAATGATGAACAGTTAAATTGCACTTTACAACACTAGAAAACACAATGTCAGTTACAAAATCATTCAGGACTGAGTCTTATTGAATGTCCTGGCAAAGCTTAATTGGGCACACAGTTGCTGAGATGTTAACAGTCTTAGACTCTCTGGGGTCCCATCCTTCTCAATTTATGATCTTTCCCACTTGTGGAAAACTGTGTTTTTGGTTGCCATCATCTCAGCGAGGTGGGTGAGTGAGCTCCAGGCACTATCTGTGGAGTCACCATATCTAGTTTTCCACAAGGACGTTGTCCTACATCTGCATGTGAAATTCCTGCCTATGGTAGTGTCTGAGTTTCACCTAAGTCAGGTACTCATTTTATCAAGCTTCTTCCTGAAGCCATCTGCTTCGGAGACTGAGAGCATGCCTCTGCTCATACCAGGAGAGTACAGCAGATTTTCATGATGAGGATTGCCAGCTATTTCTAACCTACACTGAGACCACCCTTGACAGACCAGTAGATAAACAGATAGTTGGCTGGTGGAACATCCCCTGCATCACTCTATGATATTGGTTGGCTGGGGAGAAACCACCAGTGGGGTGAAAGTCTCACTTCACCATATATACTGCTGCCTGTGTCACTGCAGCCAGGTATATACCTATTTATGTAGTTATTCATTCATTCATTCACTGTTGATAACCAACTAGATCTACTGGACAAGAAAAACAGCTGTTTTCAAGAACCCAGGGCAATAACTGCCACATAGATACATAAAACACATAACAGAATACATAAATTCAAAAATAATGAAAAATTACATGTACAAATATTAAAACTATTTTAGTGCAGGTTCAGACACTTTTTAAAAGACATAATTGTAGGGCAGTTTCGTATTGCTGCTGTTAGTGAATTCCAAAATTTAATGCAGTGGTATGAGGAAGGACATTGCCCTTGTACAGGCTTTCTAAAGGAGTACAACAAATTATTTTTAACACAACATAGAGTAATTTCATAATCTACAAACTGAAACATAGCACACCCAGCAAGGATTGAGCCCCTTTAATAATCCTCCAGGAAACAATGCCTTCATAATACAGCCTTCTTAGTTCCAGAGGTAACCATCCAAGTTCTTTATTAAGGTAACAATGATGTACCTAAGACTGAGCCTGAAGAGCAAAGCAACATGCTTCAGTAAACAACTTTTGAACCCTCGACAGGACACTGTTATTTGCTGATGACTATACTACCAGACCACAGTCAATTAAGTGTAACATAATATTCTGTGCAGCCAGCTTTATTCTATTACAATAGAGTATTCCCAGTCGTGTATTGGCTGATCAAATTAAAAAATCCACATAATTGGCAAATGGCAGTGTCCTGTTGAGATACAGGTAAGGATTAAGCCACGAGAAAGGATGGGTCTACTGTGGTATTAATCCATGGTTGGGGGGGCGTTGGACCACGAGGCCGAAGGCCAAGTGGGTCCAACCAACCAACCATGGATTAATTCCACTGTAGACCCATCCTTTCGAGTGGCTTAATCTGCTTGTAACATGGCAAATGATGTCCGGCCTTCATATGTATTATTATTATTAAATATTAATTATATTAAGAAGAAACTGCTGGTAAAACATCAGTTTGCTACGTCTCACTAATCTCTGAATAACGTTCTATGCAGTTCAAAACGTGCGCGTGCACCTTGAGGATTTGATATCTTTCACAATACTGATGTGTTGCTGTTTTTATATATATGAGGTGGCTAAAATATGCAGAATAGCTATGCATTCTCCTCAGTGTGGCTAATTTGTTTTCCATGTCTCTGTCATTCTCTGTTTCACCTTCATTCGAGCTGTCTGTCCTGTTTTCTCCTGTTGCACTGTGGGTATCTCTGCAGATTTGCATCCTCAGATACTCACAGTGCTATACCTACGACTAAAGGAACATTTCTGTGGAGGTCACAGTTTTTTTCATTCACACACAGGTGAGAATAACAGTTTTTAGATTACTGCACTGCTTCTGTTCCATTACTGTGGGTGTACAAATCATACCGGCTCATCGGCTTTTCGCTCGGGTGTCTTTGCCATTGTCTTGCAAAGCTATCCGCCTCTTTCATTTATTACTATTCCGTACACTTACTCTGCAACTCTGCAATGTTCGGCAGCTGCGTGACTGGGTGGGTGCTGCACTTTAGGACGCAAGCAAACAGAGGCTTTGCTATCCTGCACGGTTTTCACCATTTCTTTCCCTCGCTCGTGACCAGTGTTATGTGGCGCGCCACCCCTCCTCCTAACCATTGTTGAATTCTTTCATTCGCACGCTCCCGATGCTAACTATGATCTACTGTGGTATTAGACCATGGTTTCTGATGTACCACATGATGTGATTCCTCCAATGTGATTTCTGTATTTTGTGCTGCTTTTTTATGCCATGTTACAATCCCAAATAATGAAAAGTTGATAGTGTCTCAATGAGGATGTTATCAGTAGGTACCAGATCAGATGAGAGACCCATGCTGTTCTGCCTTTTCCTGCTAATAAAAGTCATGGATTTGGTCTTATTTACATTCAATGCCACTTTATTTTTCATGAAGCCATAGCTGAGTGGTTAGTCAAATTAGAAATTTACCCACTGGTTGAAAATCATATTGCCTCATCTGCATACAAACTGTCTGCATGTTTGACTCCCAACATATTTTCGGCAAATCATTAACAAAAGGCTGAACACCAAAATGTATCTTTTTGGTACTCCTATACTTACAGGTGCATCAGAAGAAAGCACTTAGCTCAATCTAACCATTCGTTCTCTACCACTCATGTAGTCAGACAACCAGTCCAGTTCTTCATTTGATATGCTGAGGCCCTGCAATTTCCCAACTAAAGCACATGCTCAACAAGATCAAAGGCCGTAGGTAAATAAATAAGGCCCTACTTAGTCCTCCATCAACAGCATTCTGGAAATGATCATCATTACTGAGATATGAAAAACAAAGTGCTGTGTCAGCGTTTGGGATGAAAGCAAAAGGAAAAGGTAATATAATATTAAATGCATGCTGAGAGTAGAAAATAAAGTTAGAATTGATGTTTTGACCATAGGTCTTTTTCAGAAATTATCTAAAAGAGTTAAAAGTAAATCAAGTCTAACTTTGCTGTTTTCTCTTTTAGATAATTCCTGAAGAAGACTTACTGTATGGTCAAAACGTTGATTCTAACTTTGTTTTCTGTTTTGACATGCATTTAATATTGCCTTTTTGTTTTATTATTGAGATATGTAGGGCTGCTACCTGGTCATATGTGCACACATTGATATCCAATTATAGCATCGACTCATTCAGTCATCGTGATGCTGCTTTTGGTTCCTCAGTACTCCAGTCTCTATTTGCCTAATGTGGGGTGTGCATGTTTCCCCTCCTCCTCAGGACTGCGGGGGGTCTGCCTAAGTATGGATAGTAAACTGAATCTAGGCAGTTAGATATAGAGAGTACTTACATGTAACCAGAGTTCTACTGTCTGGTTCACATCCACATAACCCACTCAACCTCCCCTGGCAAGGCTTGTTTCGGATTCCTATTGCAACATGCAGATCCGAATGCAGTAATGGTGGAGCCAGAGGACTATATGTCTGGGTTGTAGGAGGAGTCATGTTTAAATATTGTTCCGGTCAGTGATCATGCTCGGTGGAAGAACTGAATATTACTAGCACAACTACGGTTACAAGTAGGTAACCTCTATGTCTGTCTGTTCTGTTGGGGTTTCCTCATTAGCACTCCTTTTTTCTCTTCTGTTTTCTTTTTCTCTTTTTTTCTCGGACATGTCCTCCTTCTGCCCTGTCCTCTTTCCCTTCTGTTGGCCTTGCTATCTTTTCATCTGTAATCTGCCCACCCTTGTTGCAGTATTAAAGACCTTGTCACTGTGCTGAGGCCAGTTGCAACCCCTGCCTTTTCCTTATCCTAAACAGACATGTTTAGACTGGTGAGATCCATTGTAGTTATCTGTGTTCCTGCTGTTACCTGAGGTGTATAAGGAACTATAGCTTTCAAATTTACCTATTCCCTTCAGTGTAAAATGGCCTTTATATTTCGACCATGTACAGTGTATACCTTAATTGTCTGATAGTTGTGTACAGTAGGTCTCTTTTGAATTTCTTTATTTGCAAGTTTTTTATCTTGTTTTCAAATTCTTCCAGACCCCTATTAATCTCCTTCTCAGGTAACCTGGCACTCATTATTATTCACTTTACTTTTATATTGCTCATTCATAGTTCCTATTTCCTCAGCAGCAGATGCCTGCTCTGTTTGTAATGCCTCTATTAAAACTTACATTAAGTCTAATGAACAATTATTATATACCCCATCCCAGTTCTTGTCTAAAGTGGGAGCAGTGAAGCCCACATTTAGCTCCAGAAGCACCCTTAAGCCTTGGAAGATTCCTTGTTGTTTTACATATTCCTCTAGTGTTAAATAATGCCAATCCAGTCTAGTTTCTTAGCTGTCCAAGTCTGGTTAGGATGTTTTTGTTGTCCCTGAGAGCTACATCTGCAAAGAATTCCTTTTGCTTAGTTAGAGACATAACAATAGGTGTAGAACTCTGCTCAGTGAAACTATCAAGGCCATGAAGTGTTCCCATAACAAGTAATATTTTTAATAAATAATAAATATTTTGTGTGTGTAACCCCCCTGCAAATGGGGGTTCATAAAAGACTTCCAGGAGCTTGCTTGAATGCTCCAAGCCTGAATGGTGTTTGGCATTTAAGCCATTTATCAGTGAGTGTTTTTAGAACCTCTGGTACTGTCTCTTTAAGAGCTGTCTGCTTGCAGACATAATTAGTTTATATGGGGGGACTGTGTGCTTCTCTGAGTACCACTCGAGCTGCTGCCAATTCACTTAATTTTGCAGTCACTAGAGTGCAAAGGAACCTATCTGAAAGATGTAACTGTTTACCAGAAATTATTTAGAGTAATAATGAAATTAAAGTTTGTCTAACCTGCTTTCTTTGCAGTCAGAACTGTGTCTGCTAGTTCCCCATTCTAGTTTTGAACTGCTGAACTGGACCAATCAGTGTGGGGTAAGCTAGCTCTAAAATGGTGCCTTGAACGAATCAGAACTTGGACTCATAATCTGAGCCAGCCACAAGAGGATTGTATGGGCAGTGACTCTGGGAGATGTAGTCTAGACTTCAGTGCCTTTTTGGACCAACAGCAGCAGTCTATGGAGTGACAGCCAATCCAGTCAAGAACTGGGAGGAACTCAAAGGAAGTGCCGGTTTTGTCGGTTGGAGTTTCAGTTGAGCTTGGCAGTGAAGAAGGAAGGGCCCTGTGCTTTTTTCATGTGCAGTTTTAGTCAAAAACGCGGTGTAAGGCCCAGAGTTCCGGTCTTGCAGCTTGTTAGGACTGAATCTGTCCTGTGAAAAGAATCAAAGATCTCTGAAGAGTAGAAACCAGGCTCACCCTGTAGAAGACTGGAGGAATTGCTGAAAGTGCATTCGGTCTGTCAGGAACTGAATCTGCTGTGTGTCTCCCAGGTATTGTGCAGTAATTGCGATCGGGATACAGATGCAGCCTGCCTGGTATAGTGCTTTCTTTTATATGGATGTGTGAAGAGGTTTGTGTACCTCAAGTGAGCCCTGCTGACATTGAAGGACCCTATCTTATTTGGAGGTCGTGAGTACTAATTCAGGTCGCTCCCTGTTGAATTGCCACATTAAATCCAAATGGAATTACTGTACTGATTATTTATTAATTCTCCTTTCTCTGTGAAAGGGCCCACCAGCTGCCACGGTTTGGACTAGCCACTAGGGCTTGGGTACAGGGACAGTAACTGATAGGGATAGGCCTGTGCACAGAGCCATAGGTAGATTATTAGAGTGATAAGCTAATTAACCTGATTTCCCTGTCCTTGTTATATCTCCCTAAATAAATCAGAACTGCTTGTTTCAGCAAAGTTATACTGCCTGAGGTATTTGTCTATGTTAAAGTACTGTACTGTGATTGTTGCACTGTATCTCATTTCACAGGAGGTCCCAGTGCGGAACCAGACCTGGGGTAAGTGTATACTGTGAAAGGTAATTCTGATATATTATGTGGGCCACTGGTGGGAAGAAAGGGGGGTTGCAGTGTCCCAGAGGGCTGTGACCAAGTTAGTTTAACTATTGCAAACCCTGACCTCTGGGTGGAGGCACCCGCCATTGGATCCAGGCCCCTCAACCTGTTAGTGGCAAATCAGGCAGGGGTAGTAGCCCCTGGGATAGTGCCATCTAGGGGTTACATGTGTATTATAGATTTTAATCTGTGTGTATCTGTGCCTGCTAGACTATGTTAACCTGTTGACTGCTGCTGTTCTTCATGACATCCCAGTGACAATGAGCTGCATCTCATGGGTTTATCCTGGTTGTAGTAATTTCATATACATAAATAAGCAAACATATCAATAACAAAACTGCATATGCAATAAGGAAATAAGGCAGTGGTGACTGGAGGTGTGGTATGTACTGAAACTAAAAGCATTAAAACCTAGAAATGTGCAAAAACTGGATAGAATATAATCAAATCAACAGGTCTCTTTTATACTGTAACAAGTACCAAGCAGTAAATAAACGAATAAGGATGTACTGTACCAGGTTTCAAGTGTGAGTCCCCTCAGCAGTGCCTACCAGAATGTGGTAGACTTGTGTAAAGATCAACACTTGAGAAAGAGTCCTGAAGTACTGGTCATCCACAGTGTAAATAAAGAAAGGAATGGGCTGCATCCTATCACACAACATATACGTAGCGTCTTGCCGTCATGAAGCCCGAAGGACAGGGACATGTGATTCCAAGGTCCCACAGCACAAGCAAACCAAAAGTCCCGTATGTCTCATCAACCCTAAAAATTATGAAACAAGCAGGGAGGACTCCTAGTCCAATATGGATCCACAGAACACCAATGTACACAGTTGGATTAGTAATACTCACTTTCCGAATTGAATGTTTCATGCAAAGTAATAGTTTTTTTTTTCCATATTGAATATATTAGAAGATCTGGTAACCCACCAACATTTCATGACCAGCTGGTGTAATTTCTGTATCCTTCCCCACCCACAACCTCAAAAATGTATACAGCATTTATTATAGAGTGATTAGTTTTTCTTAATAGTCACTAGTCTTCATTTATTGCACTCGACCAGAAACGTTTACTTGATTCCCTTTGTTTTGCATTACAATGCTTGAAGCCTTTGTACTAAAGGAGTTGTTTCTTTCTATGACTGCTTTACAATCTGCTTACTTGTGGGTTTGTTTCAGCCATAGAATTGTTTGTGTTTTGCTGACACAGAATCTGAGGGCACTCACCTCTGTCCAGGTTGGGTGCTGGTCACTATGTTGGCTGCATGCGCATTCTGGTGCCGTCTCAGTGACATCATATGCATGACTTTGTGGGCACCTGTGTGCCATATTTGGCCTCACTGCTACTTATGTCACTGGAAATCACTCACGTATTGCTCCCCGAGACAGTACCCTAAGGGCCATGACAGGCACTGAAAGAAAGTGCAGTATGGAAACACTAGTAGACTGTATGTGAAAGAATCCAGTTTTATAATATTAACATTTTATTTCCTGGTACTTTGTGTATATCATTCTGGTATGAGCCCCTTGCTGCATCCTCTCCACAGAAAAATTCACAAGAATTACGGAGGACATAAAATTCTTTTTCTGTGAGAACTGGGCACAGAGTTTTCAAGGTACAGCTTTTTAATGAATGGTGCAGGTGAAATAATGAATCAAGAGCCAAAATAGGATTCAGAAAAAAAATATGTATTACAGTTTCTAGAATGAACAGATCAATTTAATGAGTCTTTCTGCTGCAACAGAGTTGGCTTGATTGATAAAAATCCCTATTGGAAATGGAACCCCTCCACTTAATAAAGATTTTTTTAATATTTTATAAGTACTGTAAGTTAATAAAATTCCTTTATATTTAACCCTTTACTATACAGATCCTTCCACCCTAAACCGTGATTTAATATTGTGGAACGTTGATGGGTCACCAGGTCTTCTTATGTAACCTAGATGAAAAAAAAAATACTTGTTTGCATAAAAGCATTCAGTTGAGCCGGCCTGGTGGTGCTGAGGGGCTGGCGCTGGTCACCCGCCTCGCACACAGCGACCGGTGTTCAGGAATGAGCACGGGTCGCCGAGGGTTGGCAGGGGAGGAGAGGGATCAAGTGTCTGATGGACTGCTGTCCCTCTCCGGGGTGGGGTGTCCGCAATAGTCTGTGCACAGTTGCCCCCTGGCAGAGGCTGAGGGACAAGATGCATGCTGTGCTCTGAGGAGAGTTGGGGGCAGGCACCAGGAGGGAGTGCATGTAGACACGTGTGCGCTCTCCTCCGTCGGTGTCATTGCACACTTGCTGGCTCAGGGGGAAAAAGAGGAAATACGACACCTTGTCATGTGGCTTGATGACCATGCGTGATCTCCAGCTTTGGGGGTGCGCCTGATCTGGATCCATTCGGGTGGGTGAGTTGGGGGCCCCCCACCACCCCACTGTGGGGGGCAAGCACAGGAAACAAACAGCGGACCCTAATGGAGTGCAGGAGGATGGGTGGTAGCTGGATATCCCGGTGGAGTTGCCAGCCAGAAAGGGAAGCAGACAAAGTAGGCCTCAGGAGGAGAAAAAGTATAAACAAATAAAAAAGCATTCAGTTGGGTGAGAGATTCTTACTGATCCAACTGTACAAGTACATTGTCTAAGCATCCATGTTGGAACAGGACTCCTTCTACTTTGTTTCTTATATTTTAGTGTCAGTGGGCCTTTGGCGCTTAATATGTATTCTGTAGTTGTTAATCAAATCAAATCAATCTTTATTGTTATAGCGCCTTTCACAACCAAGGCGCTGTACAAATTATAAATTACAATGTAAAAACAGAAAATATAATAACGTTTTAAAATCAGTTCATTTGCTACCAGTATTGGTGGCATTTTATTGTAACCAATGCAAATTGATGAGTAACATTTGTGTGAATAATCACAACATGTGCATAATGTGACCTGCTGTAGCTAGGCTTTTTTCAAACATTAACCACATGCAAGAACTCATTGGCAGGTCCAACATCCTTAAGGGACAACACTCTTCATTGAAATAACCCCACCACCTGACATATACAGTAAATCCCTGGTTAGGGGTTTCACAAAAAAATTAAAAAAATATTTTTTTATTACTTTTCTGCAGTTTTATAATTATAATTAGTGAAACCCTCTGGTATGCAAACAGTGGCAGTGCTTTGCCATTTTGACAGTTTTAATGTTTTCGGATTTTAGTTCACATTCAGCATGACCAAATAAGAATGGAATGCCTTTCCAGTGGATTGTACATTTCTAAAGTGATACAGTAGTGTCACAAAATATCCACATCCCTTTGAGCCACCCCATAGTCTGCACTGGAAGATAGATGGATGGATGGATTGATAGATACAGTAGATAGGTAAACAAATATAAACAAGGGATAGTGACCTATATCCAGGAAACTTTGGTAATAATAAAGCACATAGTATTTTTTTTTTTTGTATATTCTATTTATACCCCCCGTCGTGCTCTGGAGCTGCCTCGCCTTCGTGCTGCCATGACCCTCAAACATCCCCCTACTGTCTCCCCCAAGCCACCTTACCTCAGATCTGCAGCCATCCTCGTGATAGCCTGGTGTAACCCTGTACCGGGTGGGTCTCTCTCTTCCGAGGGGGAAGGCGGGGAGGAGACTGGCACACTATTTTTCCTCGGTCCCGGGCGCTGCTGAGGCTTTCCATGGCTTCCTGGGAGTCTTCAGAGGTGTCCAGGGCCAGCAGCCATCATCCAGCCAGTCCCTAGAGCGGTATTTCCGTTTTCCTAGTGTTCCTGTAATGTGATCCCTCTGCTGCTCCGGTCTCCACGGGGTCACTGCAAACAACCATCGTCCTAACCACCCCGGAGGAGAGCAAGAGGAGAGCAGTCCCATGGATGCTCCTTCCTACTTCCCCTGCCTACCCCTGGGCGCCGAGTCCGTTCCCGAACCCGGGATGCCAGCGTGGTTCGAGGTGTGGCGTCCAGTGCCTCAACCACATAGTAGTTTAACATTACTGTATATTACCTAGCAATTCATGAAGCACTTTTACAATGTTAATTTTGCTGTATTGCTTTATTTTTACTCAGGTTGTTGTTTTACTCCACCCTTAAGCTGAATCAAGGGTGCAGTAAAACCACAAGAAAGGTAAAACCAAAAGAAACATGCCAAAGCTGCCAAAGCTGGCCACCGTGAGCAGGCACACAAAGCAAGTGCTCTGATCTCCTTTTCATAAACTGCTGTTTCTAGCCATCCAAAGAGATTCTAGTACTGGTAAAGATATAAAGAAATGGTGGGAAAAAATTTTGCCTTTGGCAGATAAATTGACCCTATGAAAAGGAGCCCTGCTGAGAAATTCTTAGCTTACAAACCTGTGTCCCAGAGGCTGAAGCTGCAGCTCTGCAAGCAATGGTGACAAGGGATAAGGGAATGCCTTTTAGCCTAAGGACCCTTGAGACCACCTGACCTGATGGCTATAAATACAATTTTCAGTGAGTTGGTGGAGACTACTTTAGAGTGATGTAAATCCTCTGAAACAACTACTAAAATGGCTCCTTTTCAGCAGTGATAGAATGTGTGCCTAAAGCAGAGGTAACATTCTTTAAACAGGCAAACCTTACTTTTCATACTCTGTTTTCCTTTTCCTTTTTTCCAAAGGTTAATCAAAAGTCAAACTCCATTTTTGAATGCAATGTCATGGTAGAAAATGAGGTGATAGGCAGAATGTTTTGAAATTGACCAAATAATTCAGGAAACTGCTGATAGAAAGATTTTGGAAATCCAAAACAAATGTTTAAATTTAGATACCTTGGGCCAGATAGTCAAAGCTTTGCATGGTGCGCAAACTGTTTGCGCGGGATTAGCGCAGGTCTGCCATATTCAAAAGGCCAAATAACGTGTGCAAACTGCATTAGTACCGGGCAAACCATAATCATATGCAAGGGGCAAAGTGAACATGAATACAGGCACTATGAGATATTCAGTGACTAGTGCCACGCTAAGGTGTTTAGTGCGACATAGTGCAACCCTTAGCACAGTACAAATTACCGCCCAGGAAAAGCTGGTCTTAACCCTGGGCAAACAGCTTTGCACAACATTGGTGCTTTGCACGGTGTTTGCGTGGGATTTGCATGGCTTGCGTGACCCTAACTTATGAATATGACACTTAGAAAATGCCAGACATGGTGGACACATGCTGCTCACTGATGGCACCACCATAATGGCAACAGCTGCCACCAGTCCCAGCCATGCCAGGCAGTACGGGGAGATCTGGCCCACATGGGACCTCATGGTAGTGTGGCCATACAGCACACACCTGCAGACCATACGTCTGTGGTGACCAACAGATGCCATCACACACATGCAGCACTGTGGGCATGGTGGCAGTTGAAGGGAGTGTGTACGGGTGGCCAGACCTCACCACAAGGCTGGGACTCATCATGCAGTGCACATGGGCCAGTAGTGGGAATACCCCACCACCTGTGTACCTGTTGGATCTTACATGCCCCCCCCAGCTGCATACCGCACAACTGTACAAATGCCACAGCACACACAGCCGTCCATGTATATGTCACTGTGAGCATCCCATGCCACAGGTGCAGCATATGTGGAGCACACAACAGCAAAACAGTACTGTCCACTGTCAGTAATCACCTTCAAGCTGGGCCTGTCACTGTGTACAGTGCAGTAGTTATCACTGCCCTACATACCATAGGCATTGCTGGTCCCTCACACTACCGGCCCCCTTGCTACTGTAGTGTCTGCTGTGCACTGTAGCATGGCCAACAGTGTGACAGTTGCATGAAGTGCCACCACCGCATGTGCCTATGCTGTATTGTCCCCTGGGACACACAGTGTTATGCTGTACCGCATACATGTAGCCTGCAGCAACCATCATGCACTGTCAGACAGACCTACAGGTGGAGCTACGGCCAGACTTGGCCAGCCCCTGTACTTCCAGACTGACCTACAGGTGCAGCTGTGGGGGCCCTGCAGTAACGCTGGGCAAACTGCATGCAAATCAGGGAATAATGAGATGCTAATTTGGCTGTTTGCCCAGAGACTACCTAAGTAGGCTCATTTGCATGTCACTTTTGAATATGGCAAATCTTAGCACCGGGCAAACAGCGAAGCTCTGTGCTAAAGCCATGCTAACGGTTTGCAGAATATTATACAGTTCTGATCGCTGTTCTTTCACATCTGCTGCTGCCTACAGCTGTACAGGGTCCACACATTTGCTGGCACACACATTGGCCACATAGTTCATCTCAACCTGGCCTCGTGTCACTGTGCACTGTGTTGTTGTGGTTTTCACTTCCTGGTTGCTATATTCAGTGCTGTCTTATTCCAGGGCTACGTTTGCCCTGCACTCCCAGCCCAGTTTGCACGGCCTCATTCCCATGCTATATTCAGAAGCTGCTTGCCCCGGGCTATTCCTTTTGAATATAGTTTGCTTTGTGCTCTGGCCTAAGTTTGCCCACTGGGCACTGTTAGCTTAGCCCAGGGGCAAAGTGTTGAATATCTGGCCCCATGTGTACTGCAGGAACTAGAAACGTTGTTCAACTAGTAAGATGGACACATTTGAAAACAAACAAAAGTATAAAAACTTAAGAATTGTGGGTATATCAAATACAGTTGAAACTCAATATGAATCCCTTCGTGATATGATAAAAATGATGCTTGTTAAGTCTTTGGACTTTCCGCAAGGAAACCTTCCATTTCTTGCAAAAGTATTATATATTCCAATCAGAAAGTGTTTGACGTATATAGATTAGACGACTGTGAGATTTAGGTTTGCTGCTTCATTTAAAATAAAAATAATAAAAATCAGCGGGGGGCTTCCGGTGCAGCTTTCGGCTACGTGGCTGCTTAGACACTGAGCTCTGGCCCGCTGCTCGAATTAAAAGTTGTAAAACCAGCTGTCACTCCGGTAAAACCGTCGGAACTTGTTTAGAAACCATATGGCTGCATGCAATCTATGAGGGGGACGTAATAGATTTACCGCACTTTGCCCTGATACAGAAAATTCCGAAGGGGATGCGATGGACTCTGGAGCCTCCACGCACCTCTCTCAAACCCCCCAGGCCTAGAAGAAGAAATAAGCCGAAAACAAAACAGCCTGTCAAAATGGATAGCAAATTGGACAAAATATTACAGGACCTCCAGGAGTTCAAATTGGACTTCCAAAACTTCAAACAAACTCAGGAATCTTTCCAAAAAGACCTAGCTGACTTACATTCCACAGTCTCATCCCTCGATAATCGGATGCAGAAACAGGCTGCTGTTACTTCCCAGTTGCAGGATGCTCTTAATCAAGTGGCCCACCTTTGCCAGCTCACAGTAGATAGACAGGAGGATGCTGAAAACTGCAGCCGCCATAAGAACCTTAGGATCCACGGGATACCTGAAAATAGAGAAGGCCCCAACCTGTCCGCTTTCATGGAAGATTTTCTAAGAGAGGCCCTTACGCTGCCTCAGATTACAATTTTGAAATAGAGACTGCATCGACGCTGAGACCAACCCTATTCAACTGACAGTGCGCCCCAGATCCATCATCATAAGATTCCTCCGCTTCCAAACAAAGGAATTTATTTTAAAGCAAGCCTGGGCTAAATCTCGCCTTTTCTGCGGGGAGCATCGTGTATTTGTGGACAATGATTATGCCCCTGCTACAGTGCAGCGAAGACGGGCCTTTTTCCCACTATTTCCAATCCTTAGGCAACAGAAACTCAAATTTAGAACCCCATACCCCAGCAGACTGGTTGTTCAATTCCAGTCGGGGCAACAATCCTACGACACATTTGAAGAAGCCTGCACAGGCCTGAAGAAGCGCTGCTATACCTTGCCAGCTTCGACTCGTCCACCAAGGAGAATCCTCGAAGAAAGAGACTCTCCAGCAACAGCACCAGTCAGACAACTGCCAGATCAACGAGCTATCATAGCCTCAATTAAGAAAATGCTGGCACAGTTTTCGAGACAGACGGATTGAACTCCTACAAGATCCAGAACTCCTAGAACACAGTAAATGTGTGTGAGGGGAGGGAGGATTAGGACAGTTCCATGATAGCCTCTTGATTTGGAGAATCCATTTAGAATTTTATTCCATGGTCCCTGATCCTTGAGAATTACGAGGAGAGACGCAACCCAATCGTTTAGGCTTGATCTTCGGAGTTTTTGGGGATTGCCTTGAGCCGAGACAGGCCCGAGCCACCAGACTTTGCTTGATGGGGTTGTATGGATGGCGAGTGGTTGGGGGTTTACCTGCTCTGCCCTGGTGACCGACGGAGCCTGAGTGGGTGGACTGGGGACGAGCCCAGCACGGTGATCAGTGCATCGCCTCTCTAAGGAAGGTCCTGTTGCCTTGATAATCTGCTGTCAGACGGAACCGAGTAGGAGAATAGAGACCCGCCTTACTCTTTGCATCTCCTGAACTAGATAAGAGCTTGTTGCATCTGATTCTCTTCCCACTAAATAAGGACTTTCAGAGACTCCCGGTTTGGGCGATGGGATAGTGGGCCTAGAGCGTGTGAAAATAACCCGCTCGAATCCGGATGCCTGTCAGTGCTGGGAAAATGCAACCTAATAAGCTCCCTCATCCGGACTGCATTAGCTTGATAAATAGAGCGCAGTAATAGGGTCTTCTTGGCTTGGCGAGGTCTGGCAGCACTTTGAAATACTTTAGCCTGATGATTTAAGGCGGTATTTGAAATCAGGCCTCTGTTTATGCAAATTAAGAAACTTGGATTGCGGATGGGCTCGATCCTGGTTTTATACACCATCTAAAATGTGGCTCAGTTGGCGTCAGGGGTTAGGGCCTGGGGGACCTCCCCGCCCATGACTTCCTTGAATGAAATTCTTGCCCTGGCTCTCCCGGGGCCCCCCCTTGAAGTCTTTGTTTAGAGCAAAGCCTGTTTTTTCTCTTTGTGATTTGTGGGAGTTAGCAGGAGAATTAATATGTGGGACCTCCCTTGAACCCTTCTGGCGTCTTTGCAACCCCTCGCTTACACCACCCAAATACAGTGTAACTAAATCCCTGGAGGACCCACAGCTGTTTGTTGATATATTAACAGTCACATCGAGATATTGCATATCTCATACTTCAAATTAAGATAGAGAGTGAAGACATCGTTCACACTCCAGAAACCTCCTAATCTTTTAGATATATTGGCCATTTGGTTTAATCTCATACTTTCATCAAGTCCTCCTTTTCTCTTTCTGTTTGGTTTCTAGAAATGAATGATTTGGTGACCTTGGACTTTTCTTAATGGGGATCTGAATAATTTTTACCACTGTTAGAAGATGGTTGATGCAGGATTCTAAATGAGGGAGCGTAGAAATCTTTTCCTCCATACCTGTGGGAAAATAAAATAGTATGGTTTAGGAAGAAGAGGTCTCTATCCCTGTCTCTGGACTCTCTTCGAAGGATTTAAAGCTGTAATGTCACTTACCTTATCTCCCCACTCGATACACCCCCAATCACTGGGGAGCGGACCGGAGACCTTCACTTGGGCCAGGCCTTTAGCCATGAAGGTTCTGCATCTTTCTTCCCTTCCAGACCATTCCCATTTCCTACCGCATGTTATTTTTTTTTTTTTATCATCCCTGGTCTTAGTTATCGCTACTCTTTCCCTCTTCCTCTCCAGATTTAGGGGCAAGAGTTTCCCCAGGACTTCCCACCACAAGAAGGGGTTGGAGTCCACTTTAGGACGGACAGATGACTGTCCCCAAATGCTTGCTCCACCTGAGCATGCATTGTTGGAAGTCACAAATCTTCTCCATAACCGGGGGGTGTACATAGTTACAATTTCACCTTACCAGGTAAATACCTCTATAAACATGGCCAGTTGGCATGTTAGGTTCCTTATTGCTTTATACCACTTGTTTGGTTTACTTTTTTTATTTTTTGGATCACACACCAATGGATTCCTGTCAGGAGTACAGAACTTGTTGGTTGTATATGACTGGATGCTTTGGATGTGGGGGAAGTGGGAAATTGCTGGCATGAGGGAGGGGCCCAGGAGGTTTTAAGAAACCCACCTATACATAGAAATGCAGTACCCTTTTAAACTTATATTGCATAATGTAAACGGACTGGCTGGCCCCATCAAGAGGGACCGTACACTCAGAGCCCTTAAAAAACTTAATCCTGATATCCTGTTACTGCAGGAAACTCATATTTCTTCTAGCGAGCACCAAAAATTACTGAAATTCAGGTTCTCTCAGATAATTGAATCTTCATACCAAAAGGGTAGGAGGGGGGTTCAGTAATTTTAATTCCGAAACACTCCAAATTACAAATACTTGACCAGTATACAGATAAAGAGGGAAGATTGGCCCTGGCGGTAGTCAGCCTAAACCACCAAACCTTAACAGTGTGTAATTTCTATGTTCCACCGGGTTCTGATGTCTCCACTACACAGCAGCTATTGGACGCTATTCTGACTAGACAGCAAGAGGTCTTAATTGTTGCCGGGGATTTCAGTTGTCTTCTTAATCCTTCTTTGGACTCCTCGGCGACTCTCCCCCCACTTCACAATCATCTGGGCAAAAATATCTGAGGCGTCTTGTTCAAGATGTAGGCCTGGTGGATGCGTGGAGACAGCTTCATCCTTCCCAGTGAAAGTTTACCTATTACTCTAACGTCTTTTAACATTATTCCAGGTTAGACTATTTTTGTCTGGGTAAAGAACACATTGACCTAATCAGGTCGGCCGAGATTCTCAATATTTGCCTATCTGATCATACTAACATACTAAAATGCCAGCAGAATAGACCTAACGGTCTTTCGTGTCTTCTCGTTTGGTCAGTCCCCAACCTGGGTGCTGACCTTGCTGTCCTCCTCGCCTTCTCTGGCTTCTCCTTTCCCAGTTCCGGATATTCTTGCTGCATTGGATTTTGCTTCCAGAACCCTTCCCCTGTACCTGTCCCACCCCTCTTGAACCCTCCACTGTCTCTGCTCCACCAGCCCCCTAGGCAGTGCATTCCATGGCTCACCCACCCTCTCAGTGAAGTAGCACCTCCTCCTTTCTCCCTGAGTCTTCCCTCCAGCTTCCAGCCATGCCCTCTAGTGGCCCCTCCTCCTTCCTTGAAGCACCCTGACTGTTCCTCCCCTATTTACCCTCTTCATGTACCTAAAGACCTCTATCATGTCCCCCGGTCACTTCTCTCTTCCAATGTGTACATATTTAGCTCTTTGAGCCTCTCCTCATAGGTCCTGTCCCCAAGCCCCAAATCATTTGTACTCCTCCTGGACCCTCTCCAGGAGGTTAATGTCCTGCTTTAGCGTGGCCTCAAAACTGCACGCAGTACTCAAGGTGCGGCCTCACCAAGCAGTTATACAGAGGGAGTATCACTTCCCTCCTTCTGGAGGTGATCCACCTAGCGATGCATCCCAGCATCCTGTTGGCCTTGGCTGCTGCCCTTCTACAAGTCTCCGAACTGTTCATCTTGACATCCACCACCACCCCCAGGTCCCTCTCAGCCATCGAGACTTGTAGCATTTCCTTCCCCAGGGTGTACACTTGACCTGGGTTTCTGGCCCCCAGGTGGAGTACCTTGCATTTCCTGCATTGAACCTCAGCTTCCACTTTCTAGACCATCTTTCCAGAGCCTCCAGGTCCCCTGTAGGCCACCTCCCTCCTCCCCATCCACCACCCCCAGTTTCGAGTCATCTGCAAAAGAGACTCATCTCACTCCTGATTTCTGTCCTTATGTCAGATACGTAGGCGTTGAACAGAAGGGGCCCAAGGACTGATCCCTGTGGGACCCCACTAATGACCCTCCTTGGGGATGAGACTATCCGCCAACTACGACCCTCTGGGTCCGGTCCTGGAGCCAATTGCCTATCCATCTGATCATCTGGTTCCCCACCCCCATTTCTCCCAGCTTATCCAACAGGCCCACGTGAGGAAAAGAGTCAAATGCCTTGCTGAAGTCCAGAAAGAGGACATCCACTGGTCTACCCAGGTCCAAGGCACTTGTCACCCAGTCATAGAACTCCACCAGGTTTGTCTGACACGATTTCCCGGATGAATCCATGCTGCTCATCGTCCAGGCACCCTGACTTATCCAGGTCCCCCAGCCTCTCCTTGACAATGCCCTCCATCACCTTGCCCACCACGAGGTCAGGCTGACAGGCCTGTAGTTCCCTACCACCTCCCTTGATCCCCTTGGATAGGCACTATATGCGCCACCTTCCAGTCTTGGGGCACCCACCTGTCCTCAGAGAGATGGTGAAAGAGCTCTGCCAGGGTTTTGCCAGGACATCTGCAAGTTCCTTCAGCACTCTGGGATGTAATTTATCCGGCCCCGTGCTTTCTCCGTCTTAAGGGGCTGAGGCTTCCTCACTCTCTCAGCTGTGATTTCCACTGCCGTGCCCCTTCTCCCTGCTTAGCCCTCCCCCACCTGCCAGTGATGCCTCCCCCTCTTCCCAGACCTGCCGATCGGTAAGGGTCCCCCCCTCCTCAGTATCTCTGTCACCTCCCATGTATGATGCAGCACCCCATTTCCCTGGTGAAAACTGAGGTGAAGTACTCATTTAGTACCTCAGCCTGCTCCCCCGGGTCTTGTGCCCATCCCTCCCCTGATTTAATCCTGCTAATCTGCCCCTTCACCCTTCGTTTTCCCCAATGTATCTAAAGAACCCTTTGTTCCTCTCCTATTTCCCTGGCCAGGTTCTGCTCCTTCCTTGCCCTTGAGCCGCCCTCCCACTCTAGTGGCCCTTCTAGCCATCAGCTCGTACTCCCTCGATCCCTTTCACCCTTGAGCACTTGAATTGCTTATAGGCTGCTTTCTTTCCCCGCACCACCTCCTGGACCTCCCTGGTCCCACCAACAGGGTTTTTGGGCCCCACCTGATTGCTCTTACTCTGCACAGGTGCTGGTAGCATCCTGCAACCCTCTCCTGATGATTTCCACCTACTATCACGCCCATGTCTGACCCAATCCCATCCAAATGCTCCATAGGATCCTTCCATTTCCTTAAATCCGCCCCCCTGAAGTCGGTTACTTCGTCTTTGTGCAGCCTTCTACCCTCCTAGGTCCAGGCAGAACCAGACCGTGGCATGGTCACTCCCGCCAATGGGTCCCTTACCTCCAGGCCCCCAATCTGGTCACTGTCTGCAGGACCACATCCAGTACCTGTGCCTCCTGGTCGGTTCCCTCACCTGCTGAGTTGAGGCAGCGTCTTGAAAGACATCCAACAGCCTCTGTTCCCTGGTCACAGAGGATGTCATAGTCTCCCAGTCTGTTCCTGGCATGTTTAAGTCCCCAACACCACCACCGTTCCTCTGCCCAGTCTGCAGTGTCTCCAACATCTGCCACCAGACTGTCCTCCAGCTCCTCCGCCAGGGCAGGGGTCTATACACCACTCCTATTTTTACTCTCTTGCCCCCTTGTTATCAAGGTGACCAAATCGCCTCCACGGTTCCCTCCGCCTCCTCCTACTCCCCATGCCAATGCAGTTTTTGACTATCATTGCTACCTCCTCCCCTTCCCTCCCCCCCCTTCCTGAACATAGTGTATCCCTCCAGGTTCAGGTCCCAGTCATGTCTTGCAGTGGCCCAAGTCTCAGTGACCACTGCCACATCCACTGCTCCCTCAGTTAGCATCGCCTGGAGCTCAGGCATTTTATTGTCCAAGCTCCTGGCATTTAGCAGGACTACCTTCCACCCTTTCCCTATAGTTCCATTTCCCCTGCTCATGTTCCCATGGGGATTCTGTTTTCCCCTGGTCTGCACTTCACAGTTGGCCTTTTCCTGCAATCCTCCTGGTCCCCAGGGGAGAGACAGAGTCCCTCCTTATCGGCACCCCTTGACAGCCTTTTCTCCCATCCCACCCCTTCACAAGTTTAAACCCACTTTTCACCAATGAACCCCTCTATTTTCAACTTAAGGTTCCCCTCCTCCAAATTGAGATATAGTCTATCTCTAGCATACAGCTCCTTATCCTCCCAGGTCTCCCCAAATCCCCATCAACCCATACCCATCTGGCCTCACACCACTCCCTGAGCCACTGGTTTATCTCCCTAATTTTCCTTTGTGTGTTCCCACTAGCCCTTGGCACTGGCAGGATTTCTGAGAAGGAACTGTGCATCCTATGTCATGACAGACCCTGGCGAGCTCCCTGAATCTTGCCTGTATCTCTAGCTGCTATTTCCCTCAATGTCATTTGTACCCAGGTGACCAGTATGTCTGCAGGGAACCCCCACAATCCTTGCCAGCTGATATACCTCGTGCTTAGCCCTGTGCAATCCGTTAGTCCAGGGAAGCATCTTGTTCTAACTGGCCAGGCTTCTCCCTCCCTATCCCATTTGATACCCCTGATCATAGAATCCCCAGCAGGAGCACTCTGACCACTCCTTTTCCTCCATTCCCCCCTTCCATGTCCCTCATCCTTTCCTACAGGCCCTCCACCCAGCTGGCTCCGTGCTCCTCCCCTTTCTGGGTGCCACATCCACCCCTCCTCTCCAATCCTATGCTCTCCTCCTCCTGAGTATCCTTCTGTTCCTTACAATTCCCCCTCACTGCTCTAACTGGTCCTTCTCCCCATCTGCTAAACTAGCCTGGCTCATCCTCTCTTCCTTCCTGTCTCCATTTAGTTCCTCCTTGCTCGTCCGTGCTCCCCTGGCCTAAACCCTCAGCTCCCTTTACTGAATCCTCCTTGTACTTCTGGTCCTTCTCCTTTACCTTTCCTCCCCAACTGGTCCTTCTCCTTGTGCTTTCCTCCCTCTTCCCTGCCCCTCCTGCTCCGATCTACTGCTCCCCCATTCTCCTGCATTCCAGGTCCCCCCTGTTCTTCCTGCTATCTGGCCCTGCCTCCCTGCCTCCCCTCCTTTCCATCTCTAACTACCCTGTCATGGCTACATGACCCCCCTCATCCTCGAGCAGAAGAGGAATTGAAGCGGTTACTGGAGTGTAAGGTCTGATCCACTTCCCCGCTGCTTGCTTCTGTCCAGCCCCACCATCTGCCTACTTCCCTGAGAATGTCCCTCCGTCCCCCTTTGTGAGGGCCCCAGTTACCTGCTTGCTTCCTTGGTAGTGTCCTTTTGGACCCCTCTGCAGGTTCCCTATGCTGACCCTGGTATTCTCCTGCACTCCTTTCCCTATGCCCCCACCCCAGTGCTGGTGCAACCTTGTGGAGATTCCCAGCCCCTTCCCCAACCATACCACCCCCCCAGCTTTCTCCTAATCCCCGCAACCTCCTCCCTAAGCTGTGCTAGCTGGTAGCACACTGGGCAACCACCGAACTTCCAAGCCCAGTCCAGTATCATGGCTGCTCCACACCCTGTGCACCCCACCACCCTCCCAAAGATGCCTGCCCTAATGATGTGTGGTTCCATCCCCTTCCAAATAGGTTTCCTTGGGTGAGCTACCAGGTTCCCCCCAGTCCAAGATACCCCTCCTGCCTAATCAGGTCACCCACTAATCTTACAGACAGTCCCACTGTACACCAGTAACCCTGTTACTAGGTGCAGTACAACACATTAAACTTATAAGGGAAATGAACAACTCCCAAAGCTCCTCTCTCCCAGCCTTTAAATCCTACCCCCAGTGGCTAGAACTACATGAGCTGCACCTGCAGCCTTTTCCTCCAATTGCAGGGCAGGTGCTCCCCTATAAATTTGCAGACTTCTGGGGAGGGAGGGGATGGTGGTCTTGGGCAGACACCTGACTCGAGAGAGAGAGTGTATCAGCCCTGTGTCTCCCCTCCAAGCCCAGCAGCCAAAGAACTAGGCCCAAGCAAATCCCACCAAATAGGTTTTAAATCAGAAGAAATAGGCCTCTACCAGCGCAGGCTGTTACACAGTGAAACATCCACAAAATGAGCCCCACTTACAGCCACCAAATCAGTTTACAAACATCCAACAACACCCAAAACAATACCCTGCTAGCCCCTTAGAAGTAAGAAAGAAAAGAACTAACCTACCAAGTAAAATCCACAAGAACCCTGTGAAAACAACAGCAGCAGCTACTGTCCTGGAACACAACTGATCCTGTCCCCTTCCAGTTCTTTCATGCCCCCATCATATTAAATCTCACTGTTAAGAAAGACAAAATAAACACCCAGTGGAGATTCAATCCATCCCTTCTTTGAGATAAGGAATTTAGGGACTTACTAGAGAAACGGATCCCGGAGATCATTGGAGATAACATCTCCTCCCAGTCTTCCCTTCAGATGCTCTGGGATACCCTCAGAGTTGTACTACGAGGTTATATTATAGCCTATGCCTCCCATAAGAAGAAGCAAGCAGAGTCTACTCTACTAGCTCAACAAGAAAAACTCAGATTCCTCCAAGAAGCCCACATGCAAGGAGATACTGATCTCCTCCCCTTAATAACACAGACACAAGTAAAGATTCAGCAACTACTGATGGCTAAAACTGAACAGGCCCTGGCCTGGTTGTGGCAGCGTTACTATGAGGGGGGAGCACGAGCTTCCAAACTCCTAGCCTACCCTCTTAGAAAACAAGTAAAACAAACTTACTGTCTCTAAAATAAAGGATCCGCTATCGGGCCAAACCAAATATTCCACTCCACAAATATTAGACGAATTTAAGAAATACTATCAAAATCTGTACTCCCTCCCCACTCCCTCTGACTCATACAAAATCTCCACCTTCCTGAACCAGCTTCATCTTCCTGCGCTTTCAGTGGAACAACAAAACCAAATAGTAATGCCGATTACAGAATTGGAACTCCAAAACACAATCCAAAGTCTTAAGAACGGAAAATCTCCGGGTCCAGACAGTTTTGGGGTGGAATTCTATAAAGGGGCATGGAAGCTTTTAAAAAATCCACTTCTTCAGATGTTAACATCTGCACATGCTACCTCTTCTTTCCCTATCTCATGGAGGCAGGCTATGATCTCTGTGATTCCAAAACTCCAAAAACCTCCCCATCTCTGTGACTCGTACCGCCCTATCTCTGTTCAATCAAGATTATAAAATATATACAAGCATAATGGCACATACAGTAGACTTGACCATATCTTTCCCTCACTGATACACCCAGACCAGTCCGGATTGATCAAAGGTAGACAGACAACTGATAACATCAAAAGAACACTATATCTTATAGACCATGCCCACTCCACAAAATCCCCCTTTTAATAATAAGCCTAGATGCTCAAAAGGCTTTTGATATGGTTTCCTGGGAATTTCTTCAGATGGCCCTACAGAAGTTCAGTTTTCCCACTTCTTTTCTGAATGCCATTAAGGGGCTCTACACAGGACCAGAGGCAGTAGTCAAGTTGAACAGTTCCCATTCTGAATGCTTCCCATTACATAGGGGCACCAGGCAAGGTTGCCCCCTTTCCCCATATCTGTTCTCTATCTTTGTAGAACCCATAGCTCAGTATCTCAGACAATCTCCTAACCTGCAAGGATACAGTCTCAGACCAATCATATCACAAAATAACATATTATGTTGATGATCTACTACTCTACATCACCCGCCCTGAAGAATCATTACCAACCTTAACCATCATTTTAAAAGAGAGAGAGACCCTCACAGGATACACTATAAACACAAATAAATCTGAAGCCTTAAATATACAGTCCTCCCCTGGATTTTACCCAGAATTATCCCTTTGAGTGGGATAAGGCGTATGTAACATACCTAGGAATTAAAATCCCCCCCAAATCTAGCTGGTCTGTATACATTGAATTACTCATCCACATTCACCCAAATAAAATTAGACCTTCAGAGATGGACCCCTCTCCCACTGTCATTATTGGCTAGGGTTCAATCTATTCAAATGAACTCCCTCCTGAAGATTTTATACTTAATGCAAAATATTCCCCTACCCCTCTCGTCGAAGGATATCCAGATATGGGATAAATCTATTAGTAAATCCTTATGGGCTAACCGACAGCCTAGACTGGCCTTGGCAAAGCTGCAATGTCCTAAGGAGAGAGGAGGTTTATCCCTACCCAACATATTCCTTTACTCGATGGCGTCTCTGCTCACACATATAACCACTTGGATGACTCCTTGTACTCAGGCACCAACCTGGTTAACAATAGAGCAAGCTATGGCATCATGCCCCTTGACTTCTTCCCAGGTGTTTCAACCGCATAATAGAACATGGTTACAAGGAGCTTCTAGATTCACTAATGCGATGCTCCATGAGTAGTTGAGGTTCTTGGCACACCCGTCATACAGGTTTCTTTCCTCCTGGATGGGGATCCCAGCTGAGGATCCCACTTGGGTCCCGGCGGGGTTGGATCTCTCCTTTCACTCATGGGCCCGTAGGGGACTACAATTTACATACCAGTTTTGCACAAATGCAATATTTAAAACATTTGACCAACTTAAACAGGAATTCTCTCTGGACAGGAATAACTTCTTTAGGTATCTACAAATCTGTCACTTTTAAAGCTCAAAGATTGGTCTAGATGTTACAGACCAGGTTGTCCCTCCCCTGGATCCCCTCTTGGTTTGGCTGGGGGGGGGGGAGCCTGTGACCATCTGGTTTCTCAAATATATAAAGCTCTACAGGGAGCTCCAAGGGAAGCAGAACTCCAGACTGACTTATCTCCGGAGGATTGGGTCCGGATCTGGAGGAGACAACATAAAACCTCCAGTTCTTATATATGAAGAGAATACTCCTGGAGAGTGGCCTCCAGATATTTCCGTACACCACAAATAACTGCTAAGTTTTTGCCTGGTGGCGATTCCTCTTGCTGGAGGAAATGCGGTTTCGAGGTAGCCACACACACACACACACATCTTTTGGTCCTGCCCAGTCTTAGCCACATACTGGGCAACTATAGGGGATAGAATTATACACCTCTTCCTGACCCTGCCAGGAATATCACCGGCAATGGGCATACTGCTTCACTACCCCCGCTATTTTAGAAGCCCAAATCAAGTGTATCTTCTTAATATTTTACTGGGAGCGGCCAAGAAGTGTATAACCAGGCTCTGGCTTAGTCGGGAGCCTCCCTCCATCACAGCCTGGGCGATTACAGTCTATGATATATATAAACTTGACCACTTGACTGCCAGACTTAATAATAGAGTACCGGAGTTAGTGAACCGGTGGAATCCATGGTTCCTCTCTATAAATCAGTTCAGATTGGACCAGATACCACAGAGATTAGGTTTGGAGGGAGAGGCGCGAGGGAGGCTACATGATGGGGTCAAGCCAGTCCCAAACATTGATTTTCCTTTAAAAGATCTCATATAATTGAAAGATGGGAGCTTCCTTCTGACATAGCTCCATTAAGAGTGATCTCCTTCCTGGGTTCACCCCCCCCCACTTATCCTTTTCAGGAAGTTTATATATATTGTGTAATTTGGTTTAGAGTACCTGTTTTTGAAGGACATTTCTAAAATGGGACATTAATTTGATAGACTATGACTATTGTGTGATCAGGTAAACATTAACTAAATCCTTGCTACTATTAATACCTATTCTTATGTTGTTTACTGCTCTTATCCTCCGAATGGGGGGTAGATATCTCTATTGGTGCTCATTACCTCAGCATGTACAAATCAAATTAATCCTGTATAACTGGTATGTGATCCTAAGTTTGTTAAAACTTGAAATAAAAATATAGCATAAAAAAAAAAAAAATCAGCAGGGGCCCAGTCAATCTCAGACTGAGTTCACTGATGGACAAACAGCCTTTTAAAGAGCACCTTTCATGATGGTCAAAAAGTTACAGCTTGTATGCATTATATGCAGTACTAGACCTGAAAGGGTGTGTGCAATTGTTATTTTTGGCCAAGGTTTACTCTGCCTTCCATAATTTGGATTTGTTTTTTGAGCCCTGCTGCACTTGCCTTTGCTGTTTATCTGCTCAGCTGCTGGCTCCTGATGACATCACTATACTGTAGAGGAGTGACGCACACTGTGGAGTACCATGCAGTTGCAACAGTGTTGCAAGGGAAAACTACCAGTATTCAATGTGCATGCTATTTCCCCCCTCCCCAAGACACCCTGTTAGCAATGCATTATGCCAAAATGCAAATGCCTTGTCAGTATGTTTTTTTTTTTGTGTGTGTGTGAGAAATTGACTCTGCCCTATAGTGATGTCAGCAGTACAGCCCTGGGCCCACAGCAATACCAAACTTGCTATAGAAGCTCTGGTATACCCTACAATTTTCAGCAGCTCAGAATACAAAAACAAACTGCAGCAGACAGCAATGAAATACAATTCCAGAATCAATGCAAGAAGGAATAATTTATGCATGGAAGTCAAAAGGACTGGGAAAGGTGCTCTTTAAAGAAACAAAGAATCTGTTAACAGGAAACGCCCATTGGCCCATCATGTCTGTCCATTGCTACCAAACTAATGCTGAATGAGAAGAACCCCAGAGGCTCCTCACTCCCCACTATCTTCCTCCCTTTCTGCTGTGGTGTTTACAAAGCCTGTGTTTCTGCCCCAAACTCTTTTGAATTTCCTCACTGATTTTGCACAGACCACCTTCCCCGGCAGCCTAGTTCACTCTTTCACCACCTTTTCCATAAAATAACCCTAATCCCTCACTGTTAACTGAAATATTTGATGACTAGAGGACTGAAATGCTACTTGTTATATTACAACTATGTGACTTGGTAAAGTCTTATGCGATGGATATGAGATCACGCCAAGAATTAATCAAAGTACTGGTGGTACTTAGAGGTGCCAAGCTGCCTCAGGCAGAAGAAGGAGCCCACTGAACACGAGATGTGGTATCTCAGCTTGACTGCTGTGTAAATATATTGTTTGCAAATCACTTTGGGATAAAGTACATGAAAAGTGCTACATAAGTCTGTAGTCAAGGTGTATTGTTTGGTGTCAAAACAACGTATACAGTAAAAAGTAAAAAAATATTTATTTACAGGTACATCATGGCAACCTAATAAACTGTTCTTCAGGTACAAAAATACATTAACAAGCAGAGGAATATGTAAGCAGTGGAAGGGCCTCTAAAGATCTGAACAAAAAGAGGTGAGAAAGAGAGGTATGGGGGGATATACTGTAAGCCTGAGGAAGTGGAGTGCATATTACACGGAATGTGTGCAGGTGATGTATTTATTTATTTATTTTATTTTATTTATTAAATTTTGATGACCGGGTAGGCCCACTGAGCCCCGAAGGTCCCTTTTTCAGGGGCGACCCGGGATAACAATACAAGATAAAATACAGTGGAGAAAAACTTTTGATTACATAGGTTGTTCATATCTAGGATTTTTCTGCATTTAAGTGTTCAGCTAAGTCTATGATATTCTCAATGGCTTTGAGATTAACATCCTCCCATTTTTACGAGACCAGGTTGATAAGAATGCTCAGCTTCAGGCTTGTCCAGGGTGTGGGTAATTGTGTATTTATGGCTGTTAAATCTTGATCTGAGGCTGTTTTGTGTTTTCCCTACATACTGTTTTTTTGCACTGTTTACAGATAATTTGGTAGATTTCCTGTTTGTACTAGAAATAAGATGTCCTTTGATCATGCAAAGGGCTCGTGTGGAGGGGCTTTTAAAGGTATATTATATTCCTTAATGTGCTTGTAAGTAGCACATCTTCTAGTACCGCATTTCAAACATCTTGGGCTGGCTGTTTTGATTTGATTTTGAAGAGGAGGCACAATGGCTCTCATTTCTGTGGAAAGCTATGAAAGGTGGGACATGGAATATGTTTCTCAAATATACTTGTGAGAGAGCTGTTGTAGTAACTTGAGGATCTTGTTGATAGAGTATTTAATGTGAGGTACGCCTGTATGGTATGGTATGTTACAAACAAAGGAACCCATTAAAAACACTGACACATAGGCAGAACAGGACTGTTTGGCCCATCTAGTCTGTCCAGAAGAAAATCTTCTCTTGATATCTGTTTTGCCCAGTTTATCTGTCCAGAAGCCTGGTTGAGTGTTCCCTTTGTGTAAGATATTGGAGGAGCCTGCAAGGTATTGCAGCACACAGGGCTTTGTCTGTGGGCTGGGCCGGAGACACCTGAACAACAATAGGGACCCAGATAGGACTGCCCAGAAGGGGCTGGGGGGGGATAGGGTTCCCAGGGGGAGGGAGCTTGCGGCCAGGGACAGAGAGGAGCCAGGCCCCTTAAGAGGAGCTGCACAAGAGGAATTCTCCCTCATTCCTCCTTGTCCCAGGTCGCATCCCACCCAAACCTCACCCTCGTAAAAGCAGGGGGGAACTTGGCGGGGGTACTAGGAACTTGTTGTCCCACTAAGGGGGATCGCCTTAGGGGTCGAGAAGGAATTTCCTGTTTTTTTCCCATTGAGTTTTCTGGGTTTTTGCCTTCTCCAGCAAGGGGGGAGTCATTCTAGTTAGAGTCGGCTAGGGAGCAGATAGGTAGGTGTCACGGTCCTGAACATTGTAAGTGGAGGCTTGGTAGTCTTGGGACGCTGTGAAGGGGGTAACAGTGGATCACGTGTCTTGACCAGCCAGATCTCCCTGAGGCTGACAGGAGGGCAGGCCTAATGGATGGAGTCCAGAGGGTACCCTCTTCGGGTAGTGTCCCGCGGCATGGCGGATCCTCTGATGGGGGAGGAGCTAGCCGCAGCTGGTCACAGAGCCATCCCTCCTGCCCCGGAGGCTGTTGTCCCTTGCGGGGTCCGGGTTGATGGTAAAGCGACCCTCTCCTGGGAGGGAGGGTCGACCATCAACAGTCTAGTGCTCCATGGGGAACTAGATTCCTTCCAAGGCTACCTAGTTGCGCAGAGCACGCTGAAGCATTTGTATATATGAATAATTGGTTATATCAATAAACACATGGCTGTGGCCATTTCTCCAAAGCCTGTTGTGTCAGTTTGTTCAGGTGGGGAAGGCATATGCCCTCAAAAGACAATCCATTGGTTCTGTATATCTCTTGTCAAAACTGGAGACTGTTGAAAATGAGAAAATGCAGTGCAGACTTAAAGTTGACCAGTCAGCACTAAGAGCCCTACACCCAAGTGTGGGACTGATCTCACTTTGCAATCTGTGTATAAAAACATTTCTTTTACTTACTGCGTACTGCAGTATAGTAGATTGTTTCAGAATCCAGAATCATCTGCAGCTGGCATCATAGCAGGGCTGCAGCAGTTGGAGATCAATAATCTGCAGTGCTAGCCAGCCCGCTGGCGCAGTGGTTAGATTTCTGCTTGCGATGCTGGTGACCTGGGTTCGGGAGTGGACCCGGGTGCCAGAGGAACGGCCAGGAGGAGGTAGTTTGAGCTTCCACCGGACTGCTCAGCTCCTTCTGGGGAAGGGGGGTTTCTTGGCCCGGGGGTGGCACGAGGGCCCAATCGTGGGTTCTCCCCCAGCCAAGCCAGCCGCCACAGAGGTCCCAGATGCAGATTTGATTCCTTGGGGTGAGGTGAGGTGAGCCCCCACTGCAGACCTCACCTGGGAGGTACTGTAAGCCAGAAGCTTCGTGGGGGGAGACCTTGTGCGGGTGGTGGGCGGGCAGGGGAGTCAGGTACAGCTCCGAGGTTGGGGAAAAAATGGAAAATAAAAATAGTCTGCAGTGCTTGTTAAAGTTTTTATAAGCTCTAGGGTCCAATATTCAAAGGTTTGTGCAGTGCGCAAAGTGGTTGCTCACTGTTAACTCAGGGATTATGCCCGAGCACAATATTCAAAGGCTAAAGGAGTGCACTCTAAATGGGTTAGCATGTGTGGAGCAGGATAATGTAATCGGTGCACAAAGGGTGGGACGTGGACGTGAATACAGGCGCAGTGCTATATTCAGCATGTTAATGTTGCGCAAAAGGACTTGCGTAGACCACTTTGTGCAGTGCAGTTACTGCCTGTAAAAGGTAGGAGAGACACTACAGCCAGCAAACAAAATAGCCATCATGGGAGCACACCTGCTCTGTATGTTGCAGGAGGCCCTGCAGGAGGAGGATAGAGCAGATGCCCACCCTGCCTCCATCCATTGGCTATGGAGGTGCTATGTTGCATGCAGACAGTCCCAGCCACGAGTTACCTTTGAAGGCCTACCACATGACCATCTAGTTAGCCAGTACCAGCTCAACAGGACCATGCTTAGGCACCTCTATGAGCTCCTGCATGACCAACTGTGCAGTAACACTCAGAGTAGCCACGCCATGTCAGTTGAGCTCAAGTTGACAGTTGCAGTGTGCTTTCTAGCCACAAGGTTTTTCCAGACCTTGGTGAGGGATACCACGGGGGTCTTGCAGTCTGCCACCTCGTGCTTGCTGGCCCAACTCCTAGATGCATTGCTGGCACATGATGGCAATTTCATTATATTCCCCAGCATACCAGTAGAGCATACAGCAACAATGCAGCAGTTCCATCATTGCTCACCTACCAGCAGTACTCAGTGCCATTGACTGCACCCGTGTTGCCATCTGGGAACCCACTGATGATGAGATGGATGCCTACTTCAGTAGAAAAAGTTACCACTCCATCAGTTGCTAGGTAGTGTGCAGTGCAACAGGGCGCATCACCATCTTGGCATGGTACCTCAGCAGCACCCACGACACCTTCATATGGCATAATTCTACCCTGTGCCACAGATTTGAAGGTAGGGATATACCCACTGAACACCTTGCTGGTGAGTACATGTAACAGGCCTTCCATACGCACTCCCTCATAGGGGTGTACAGCTGTAGCAAACCACAACATGCCACACTGTGGGGAGGGTGGACAGGTGCACAGGACAGGCCACAGCATGTGGAATGTTGGCATACTGCAGGGACCTTGATTTTCAACAGATGCTAACATACGTATGTTTCCTTACAGGGGACAGGATCTACCCCTTGCACCTCTGGCTCCCCACACCTGTCCTCTGCCCCTCATCTGTGGCAGAGAATAGGTACAGTGTGGCACATACTGCCACATGCAACATCATTGAGTGTGTCTTTGGCATGCTGAAGATGCAGTTTTGGTGCCTGGACTGTTCCGGTGGTGCCCTACAATTTTCCCCTCAGAAGGCCTGTGCCATCGCTGGCCCAGTAGCTTGGAGGGCTGAGGCATCTATGCCTTCCCTCCTGCCACGCTGGTGACCCGTGTCCGTGATGCAAGCGGGCCACCAGGGGTCGGCTGGGGAGGGAGAGGATTATGCGTCCGGAGGACAGCTCTCCCCTCCCAGGGAGGGAGGACTGGCGCTCCTGCTGAATGACTGCCCCCAGGTGGAAGCCATGGTGTGGGTCTGTCAGGCACCAGGGAAAGGGAGGGTGATGTGGGACTTCCGCTGACATGCGTGCGCCTCCACGCACGCACATCTGGTTATGTGTGCCCCAGCAATGGGAAACAGGAGGAAACAGAGCAAATGCCCCAGCTGCAGGATGATGCCTGACCCTCCGCAGGCTCTACACCTGGTGACTGAGCTGAAGGTAAGTCGCAGTGATACTGGGGTGATGGAGCTGGAGGTCGGATAGAAGGGAGCAGCCAGAGAAGGAGCATAAATACTTACATAAAAAAAAAAAATTATGCCTGTTCTGTGCTACAGAACATGGCACACTACCGTGGAATATGCCTGCTGGTCCAAGAGGAACACAGTGCATCTGAAATGGAGCCAGAGGAGCTGGGGATAGTGGAGCATCTTGAGAGGTGTAATCCCTGCATGGCCAGGGGGGCCCAGGAATACAGAGCACGCATGATACGGAACCTTGCAGGTACTAGTAGGTGAGTATCAACTACACTGGACACTGCTGCATGCTTCACTACTATATTGTTGGTACAACCAACACATGGTAGCAGAGCAGAAGCAGTAGCAAAATGTATACACATAACAAAGGGTACAGTACAGGTAGAAACAACGCATGTTGTGTGGCATGGGAGTCGACATGGATGGACATGGATATGTAACACACATGGCCACAGCTCAGGTTCAGAGGGCAGGGGAGGGACATAAATGTCATGGGGGGCTGGAAGGTGGTGGGCTGGTGCTGCCAAAACATACACATGAATGGACATGGAGAGGCGCAGTGGGGGTGCAAGGTACTATGGAACAGTGATAGGTCGTAGCATATGGTGTCAACTGTGCAGAACCATAGCGTGGGATGTGCCATGTGAGGTCACCTGGTACAGTCACCCCAAGGTGGATCACAGGACGCATGGCCTGCTAGGCAGGCCTTGACACCAGGGCATCTGGGTGACACATGTACCCCCTGTACCGGCTGTGGGTCACTGAATATATTGTGTATGTACTGGGGTTGGAAGAAGGAGCTGTGCCTCCTATGTTTGTCTGTGCCCACTGCATATGCAAACCATATACCATCGCTGATCCCTCTGCATGAAGGTTGTGGCCTGCAATGACAGTAAGGGAATGCCCATGTTGACGGTGTCACCCTGGCCCACGTGTGACTCAGCATGGTGCTGTACACTAGGAGGTTCAGGTTGCGCCCCAGTGTGCAGGTAGTGCCACTAGAAGTGGGAGTGCTGGGCATGCTGCCAGTGTCAGATATACCACCCTGTGGTGTTGGTGTATGCTGAGGTGTCTGCTGGGCATTAGGGCTGCAGATACTGGAGAGACTAGGGCTATGACTGGCCCTTGCAGCATCAGTCACCAGGCCGCCCAACCTCTCTTGGGGAGACATGCAGGCAGTGTGGGTGGCAGTGCTGGAGGTGGCAGCTGCAGTGTTGCTGGTGGTGATGGCTATGGTCAAGATCATGGCCTTTTGGGGGGCTGGCTGTGGGGGACTGTGTCCAGGTCAGTGACCAGTGCCACTAGCTCCATGTTGTTGATAAAGGTCTCATCATCACTGTCTTCCAGGGCCTCCTCAGTGGTGCAGTTGAGTGGGTGGTGGCTGCTGCATATGCCTGTAAGGTCCAGGAATGTCCTCCTCCAACTCTGACGCCATGGCCTGTGCTGTAGAGAGAAGGGAGGACCATCAGTGTTGCACACATAACACAGTATGCACTGCAGGGTGGTGGTGTATGCATGCACTGGTGGATGGTGCTGTGTGCTGACACAGTATCTGCAGGCAACTATTGTCAGTGGTAGAACCTTCCCCAGAACCTCACTGGTCACACAGTTACCATGGGGGGGGGGGTTGAATGTGGTAGCATGACAGTGGTCCCCAGTCATGTTGCACATACGTGCCACACACACATGCATGACAGCACACACAGTGCAGACAACACCCAGCACCAGGATCCACACATCCAGCACTCATATCAACATGCCCCAACACCTGTAGACAACAGATGGAACATAAGTGCACATTCACCCTATGTTCATGGGCACACCCCAGTGGTCCTGGGTGTATGTTACTACCCATTGGGGTGTCCAGGTGACACGCTACAGTGGGGACCACAGGGCAGGGTCACAGCATGTCATTGTGCCATTTTGTGCACAGACACTGACAGCCCACACAATGTGCAGCTAGTCCATGTCCATAGTGTGCCCCAACAGTGGTGGGAACCACACGTGTACCCATGCACACAAGGGGTGGAACCAGGCATGTATTTACATAACTGACTGGCCACTACCTGGGTCTCATACCCACCTTCTGGCACCCCTGTCACCACCACAGGCCACAACATGGATGCCATGTCTGCCTTCACTGGATCAAGGGACCTAGTGATCCCTGATAGTCATAGGCGCCCACCCGTGGTGCGTTGCACCTGATGCTGGGTGGCAAGGTCGTTCTTGGCATGGTGCTGCAGGTCCCATAATTGTTTCAGCAGAGCATCCATAGTCTGGCCCCAGCCACCAATGGCATTGACCTCCTGTGTTATCTTCTCCCTAGCCGTTCGGATGCAGGTATCCATGTAGCGGATGTGGGACAGGATCTCCTCCCTTGCTTTGTAGGCCTGCACCAAGGCATGCAGTTCATCTTTACTGAAGTGGTGTGCACACAGTCTCTCATTGTCTCCCAGTGGACTTGCTGGAGTAAGTGTAATGGCAGAGGTCAGTAAGGTATCTCAGAAAGAGATGTATGTGGGTGTATGCTGCACCACCATGTCCAGGTGGGGCACTGATGCCCTGTACGAGGTACTGGTGGTGGACTGGGTGGCTTGTACATAGTGTAGGCCTGTCACGGGCTCTCTTGCAGGGAACATAATGGCCAACGTGTGTCCACTCAGTATTACAGGTGTTTAGGCCACACACCCCATAGAATGGCTGCCTGCAACATCCAGGCCAGTGTGGATCCGGTACACAGCTGCCAATGCTGCACACATGGGGGTCAGACAGGTGTGGGTGACAACCTTGCTGTGTATATGGCCTATAGTGATCCACGCTCGGTGGGGTCTGCCCTAGTGTGTGTGGGGGGGGGCTGTGAGAGACTTGCAAGTGTGGCTACCAGGCCAACCCCATGGACTTGGCACTGCACATAGTGTGACGTGCTGTGTATGTACAGGAGCACTCTGTGGGACAGTGCAACAAACTTGGGCATGCAGGAGCAATGTCTCATGACGGCCCATGTGGAATGGGCCCACCCGTGTGTCAGGCACGTAGCAGACATAGTATATCAGCCTACTGCTGGCCCCCAAGGGGACAACTATCACAGCACTGTCCCTGTGTATACGGGTGGTGGTATGTCAGGAACATGGCTGTTGGACCCCGGCTTGTGTGGTGTGTGAAAGATATGGTTGCAGTGTCAGGCTCCGCACTTCTGTGTTTCTGTGTCCAGGCATGCAGTGTAAGGCAACACATTGGTAGGACTAAAGCAGGTATGCAGTGGGACCTTGCATACCACAGTGGCCTCCCCATCTCATGCATACCCCCATACAGCATACCTGTTCAGGGACTTTCCTGTCTGGAAAAGGCCCTGGTAGTTGTACCAGGCTGTCCTAGGTACTCAAGCAACTCAGGCTGCTGTGAAGGAACCATGTAGAGCGTGTGCACAATGAACTGTCACACCTTACAGGTGCAGCCCTGTGCTGGGAGGGACACTGCAGTGTACAGTATATCCCTACTGGTATCGGGTCAAAATGTAGCTTCAAGAAGTGTGGCAAGAACCACGCTGTGTAAAGCACTAAAGCATTTAGAACAACAGCGGTATAATAGTGGTAAGGAATTACCACTACCCCCGTTGCTCACCATGGAGTTTAATAAGGGCTGAAGAAGCCTCAGGTGCTGTGCCTGGTTGAGTCACTCCTGTGGTGGAGTGGCTAAGGCATAAGCACCTGCAGCAGTGGAGACCTGGAGACCAGGGTTTGGTTCCCCGTCTCCTGGGATTTTTAAAAAAAATTTTTTGTACTGGCACAGAAACAAAGTTTCCCCTCTCTGGAATTTTACTATATCCCCAGGTCTCCCCACCCAGGAGTTGATTATAATAATTCTGGAGAGGGGGCACCCTGCAAAAACAAAAAAGCCCATTGCTTTATATGGTGTAACGTTTTTTGTTAAGGTCGGTGTTTTTACCGTTATTTTAGAGTACAGCATTATGCTTGCAGCATTTTTTGTCGGCGGCATTATGAACCTGTGCCATCCCTACCATGGTAGCAGTTGGGGTGCTCCCTAACTGTTTCCTAAGTATTTTCCTGATACAGGGTGTGTCACAAGGTAGACAATGTCTGTGTGTGTCAGTGGCACACAGTACTCCTACCTGTGGCAGCAGATATATCCTTCTAGGTTGTGTGTTTGTTGTACAGTTCCAGTTCTGTGGGATGCAGTTCCACTGTGCTGTGTAGGTGGTGCACATGTCCCCTTAATTAGCCCAGGTGCAATTTGCCATGCAAATGTATGCAGAAGGTTCTGGAATGACATGTAAAGTGGCCCCATAACCTGCTGACTGCCCGAGTAGTCTATGCATAGCATTTCTGAATATTGGGCTTTAGCCCTTAGCCCTAAGTGGGTTTACGCTACCACAGTGGGCCCAACATGTGCAAGTCATTAGCACTGTTACAGACTGGTCCTGACGTCAACAGATGATGTCAGCCTGTGTGCCCCTGTGTGGGTCTGTGCAGCACTGTCAGCATGTGTGACGTTGCACGGGTTACATTCACTAAAATACCATCAACAGCTTAATCTGCTTTAAAGTCAGTTCACATTCATCTGTATCTCCCTCCCCTGGATTGTGCCTGAAAATAGGCAGAATTTGTCTAGTGCACTTACCCGGTCAACAAAAACGAAATAAATAAATAAGCATGTAACACTTGTGTGACTTTATCACGTGCATGCTGGCCTGTGCGTTTAGCTCTATGCAGATGGGTGGCGTACAGCACAGCCTATGTGTAACACAGTGCAAATGGCACGGCCCTCCAGAACCAGGAGACAACATGCACCACACTCGTAGGACCTGTACAACATCAGTAATATAGCTTCCTCTGGTACATGCCCAGTCCTGCAGAGGGACCAATGGTGGACTGAGGAAGAGTTAGCCAGCCTCAGACCTGGTTCTGGAGCAGGGGAACCAGCTCCTTGGAGACCAAGTGGGGGTTGACAGGCCATGCTGCTAGGTCTGGTAGTCAGTGGGCTGCCACCTCACTAGGCAGACCGAGGTGACCCACATAGGCAACCAGTACTGGCACCAGTATACAACTTGGTGTGGAGGGACCAAGACCGCCTCCACAGGAAAAGGGCATGGTTGCGAATAGAACTGTCCCACGGCAGGTGGGTGATTTGTGGTATGTGGCACATGTCTGTATGGGCATGGGACTGGCAGGGTCTGGGTCAGCACCCCAGGTGTGGTGCCAGTATGGTGCACCCACAGGGGTTGCTGAGGTGCCTTGCATCCCTGCATTGCACTATCTGGACAGTACTGTGTTCCCTCATGCTGTCTGCCATTATCAGGTACATGCACTGCATCACAGCTCCACCCACTGTTCTCTGTAGTGTGGCATGCACATCTGTGCCCCTGAAGGACAGCTGCCTGCGTGACATAATGTGGTACTGCACCAGTTACGTCTGTGGCCTGGGGGGGGGGGGCCGTCCCCATGAAACACCTGTTGGAGCCCTTTGCACTGGGTACAAGCCTGACTCACTAGCATACTGTGCAGCTGTGCTGCTTAGCATGCCACTGGTAATGGGTGTTGTTGGATGCACCCTGATGCCACTGTTACACACAGCATGGCAGTGGCCCATGGCCACCATGGGTGCAGGCCATGCCATACCAGGGTCACTGGGGCCCACTGGGGAGGCCGGACAACCACTGGTTGTCGTATCCCCATGGGACACCTGTCACTCCTGTGCCATGCAAGGGCCCTGCCAGGCAGGCTTTCTGTGCCCAACATGGGGAACATTGTCTCACTGCCATGTTGGCACAGCTGGTGCATGTGAGGGAGGCCTAGGGTACAAGGCTGCTCAGTACAGTACTGACATCACTCCTTTTTCTGTTCCTACAGCTTGAACATCCAGGGATGACAACAGGAGCCAGCTGACACAGCCTAGGACAGTGCCACCGCAGGGCCCCCACTGGCTCTGGTGGGAGGCAGAGAACATATGAGTATGCAGTATTGTTTTGTAGACCCATAGTCATACAGTAGGTAGGGTCCACAATGATGTTGCTTTGCCTCACCCTGAGCACAGCACATTTCTCCATGCTGTGCTGTCACCCTCCATGGTGCACAGGGCAGTGACCGCTACATGGGGGAATCCACTGCCACTGTCACACTTGGTGCTATAGGTCACCTGTCTGCATGCCCAGTCCTGCTTCTGTAATGCGTAATGGTACCAATGGTTGGCTTCAGGGCCCGGGGCCCCACTGGGGGTCAGCCATTATACCCCTACAGTGCCCCTAGGCACCTTGGCCAGCTAGGGGCAGGGGGTGGGATCCCCAGTCACTTTGCACATTCCCAGTGCACACTGCCCCACAGCACAGCATGTTCAGGCTCCCTATAGACCACCAACCCAGGAGGAAGAAACAGATAGGGAGCTGATGCTAGCCATTCAAAGGATGGCAGACATGGGTGAGGCAGTGCTGGTTGGAGACCTCAATATTCCAGACGTGGACTGGAGCATCCCAGCAGCAGCATCAACTAGGAGCAGTTTTATCCTGGACTCCCTTCAAGGTGCCTTCCTCAAGCAACTGGTCATGGAACCAACTCGGCAGAAGGCAATACTGGACCTTGTGCTTACAAACAGGGACAGTGTGATGGGGTAACAGTGGGGGAGTACCTGGGGAACAGTGACCACCAGTCATTGTGGTTTGAAATCATAGAAGGAGCAGAACCAAACCACACAAAATTGCGTATCCTGGATTTTAGGGGGGGCAGACTTTGGAACAATGAGGAGAAGCTTGAAAGAGGCATTAAGGGGAATGGGGCAGGAATCGGGGTTGAGGAACAGTGGGCAGTATTTAAAACGGGGATTACAAGAGCAACATAATTATGCATTAAGCAGGTTAGCAAGGGGGAAAAGGAAGAGGAGGCCATTATGGTTTTCCAAGGAGGTAGCGGAGAAAGTGAAAGCCAAAAAGATTGCATTCAGGCAATACAAAAAGACGGTATCACGTCAGCTCCGCACAAACATTTCATCGCAATGATTTTGTCGAAAAAATTTAATTGCAGTGAATATCAGCACATTATACATTTTGTCGCATTAAAGGGAAACAATGGAAAATGTACAGCTTTACCCAGGCACTACAGAAATGCCTGATTAGTGCTTTCAGATGGTAACAATTTATAACAAATAACTCTAATTGATTTTTTTAGTGATGATTTAAACAGTGACCTTCAACTTTCACTTTCTGTTGCTGGCAGCCACCATTTCATGAGTAGCAAAGAGCTTCCTGAGCTCACTTTATGCTAATGTCCTGCCAACCAATAGCTGAGGTCAAACAGGCATATTAGCATACAGTGAGCTCAGGAAGCTCCTGCTGCTCATGAAATGGCTGCTGCCAGCAGCAGGAAGTGGATGTTGGGTAACTATTCTAAATCATTAAATAAAGTAGATTACTGACTGAAGCACTAATTGAGGAGTTTCTGCAGTGTCTGAGAAAGCTTTGTCTTTTCCATTGTTTCCCTTTAAGTCGAAAAATGCAAAAACGCTTGTTATTCCTACCTTTATATATTTAAATTTAGCACTTGGGCAGTTGCATTTTTGCACAGCTTTCAAGTATCAAATTATCATGAGTGCATTTTTGTTTAGTTTCTTACTGGCAATGTGTTCTGTTTTGTCCTTTTCACTAATTCCTGCTGATATGTTGTGCTGCTGCTATCTAGTATGTGACGTGCTGACCTCAGGTCCGGGAAACCCGAATCAGTAAGCAGGAACAGATCCAATGAAAAAGCTGAGCATTTAGAAAATGACATGCTTTTTATTCAATATACTGTATATTGTTCGATAATCCTTTTTTGCTATGCTGTATTGCCATGTGGTTCACAACATGTACAGCTACAGCTGTAGTAATCATTTTCTTGCAAAACTCTCCTTATCCTGTCTTTTTCTCTAGAGAAGGCTGCTGACCTAATGACTGCTCCACACACTGTTCTATTCAGTTCTAAAAATTAACTGTACTGATGCATTTTTGCCAGTTAATTCCTACGTGTCTCACTCCCACCTGTTTCACTACTGATTTGCTAATAGTCTGCCCCTACACAACAACACATAGAAACAAACTACACTGAAACACTGCTTCATCAATATGTATTTAAATGTGTATCATCTGTAAACTTGTATTGTAAGAGGAGACTCAGTGGTGTAATTTCTAGGAGCAGTCATAAGGTCAACAGCCTTCTCTATAGAAAGATAGTGTTCAGGATCACAATGATCTGTATCTGAGAGATAGAAAATATAAGTACTGCAGAGCTGCTGAGTCTGATGACAACAATAGGAGCTGGAAACTAGGGGTCAGAATGGGGTGTAGAAGGGAATCATGGCTCTAGTACTACAGACCACGCTGAACACGACAATACGCGCAACGTCATACATCCGGTCAATCATGAAAGGTATTATATATGCCATCGGTAATTGACTGTGACGAAATGTTTTACGCGGAAAAGACATGGAACCCAAAAAGACACAGGCAGAAGGGGATAGGGAGAAGTACCAAAAGAAGCAAAGGGAGGCAGGGAGGTCAGTAAGGGAAGCCAAAGCTCAGACAGAAGAGCACATTGCAAAATCAGTGGGTAGAGGGGACAAAACCTTTTACAGGTACATAAGTGAAAAAAAGAAAGGCAAAGGGAGGGATAGTGAGACTGAAGGGGGAGGGTGGGGGTGCTGCGTGGAGGATGATAACAGTAAAACTGACATATTGAACAGGTATTTCAAACAACATGAAGTCTTGCTATATTATGACATATGCAGTATAACCCCAGGTTAGAACTGCTCCAGAGGTGAAAGAGTTAACTTTCCATGCAGGGCATGGAACCTTGAGCTCGAGCTCGGTTGAACACTCTGTCTGTTGTAGCTCAAACTTAAACTGTCAGATTCTTTACTCCGCCTCACTGAACAGTCGCTCTGGAGATTTCTCCTGCTGCTCGTTCGTTTGTCAGTTAAAAGTGTAATTCTCAGTTTATTTCACGAAATTAACCGCAATCAGTCGTTTCAAGCTCTGTCTATGGTATTGTAAGTAATAGATAGGCTTATTTTATTTTCTTCTGTGTGGAACTTGTAGACGTCTTTTTCGGTTCGGTTTGAACCGATCAGATGGGTTTTAAATTAACTTTCTAGCCCTTTAGAGTGCGGTTCCCGTTTCTTATCGGTTCTAAAAAAAGCGGATTTTATTTAAGCAATAATGCCCCACAGGGTGTGTGAGTGCGTGCTGGGATAGCGTCACGCTTCAGGTGGTTGGGCACGAGGGCGCGGGCGAGTCAGTCCACTAACGAGGCGTGACGTTATCCCAACACACACCCCTGGAGGGCATTATTGCTAATATATACAATGGCTCGTTATACAGCATAAAAAAATTATTTTAAAGATGTTTTCGTGTGGAAAAATGTTTTTGTTTTAAGAGCAGATGAAACAATCAAGCAAATGATGAGCATGCTGCTGCTCAGCAGCAGGTTCACAGTGAGGCTGAGACTAGACCCGTGATGTTGTACTGATTAACATCACACCCGTGATGTTGTACTGATTAACATCACTGGTCCAGTCCAAGACTGACCAATCGGAGTCCAGGATTTTTTCTTGCCATTGTATAATACGTTTTTTTCCACGGCCCGTGACACGGTTGGGAACCGATAAGAGAGTCTTGCTTGGTGGATTGCCACTAACGGGCAAGTTTTGGTTAGGCTGGCACTATGTCTGAGAAACCCAAAAGAAAAACCGGACCCACTGGGTTTCAGCACTGTGGCCTCTGTGGGGAAGCCTTTGCTAAGGCTGACCCACACACCACCTGTGTATATTGTCTGGGGTTTGACCACCTCAGTGCAGACTGCCAGATTTGTAAGAATTTTGCTGCTGCCACCGTGGAAAAGAGTTGGTAGGCTCAGGGAAAGGGAGGCCAAAAAGTCCGCTGACCTGGATGGCCAGCCAGGTTCGGTTCAACCGAACCTGAGGGAGTAGCCCTCTGACCAGAGGCGATACTTCTTCGGGCAAGGAAGAGCCAGCTCTGAGAGCGGTTCCAACTAAAGGGCTAGAAAGTCAGCTAGTGTGGAGCCAAAGTTTTTCTCAACCGCTGAAATAGCCTAAAGCTATTCAAATTGTCAGTCTCTTTCCCGGTTCGTCCGAACCGACACCATCGGAAGCGCTCGGTTCGAGACGGTTCCACGGTTTAAGATTATGATTTTGAGGATTTTTATGAACCGGAGGAAGGGAAGAGGGTATGAGGAGAGTGAATGTGATTTTGAAAGTCTGGATGTCCCATTGAACTGGACATCTCCAGACAGACCTTCAGGGTTTCCCCACCAGGCTATCTGAGTCCCTTCTCATTTTATGTTCTATAAGAAAGTTGCTGAAACTCTCCAACTCCCTGTTGAGGAAGCTGTTGATGACCAAGAAGAGCCTGATTATGTAGAAATGATGGATATTCCAGAGTCTAGGAGGCTGTCTATTCCCTTGCATAAATCCTTTAGGAAACAGACAGTAAAAATTCTAAAAACTCCTCACTCTATCCTTCCTGTTGATAAAAGGATGGACAAAAGGTATACATTATCAGGCTCTGATATGGAGTTTCTCTCTCAGCAATGCAGCCATGTGGGGATAGTGCAGGCTGCAGCCTGTGACAAGGCTAATATTCCTCTAGCCTCTCACCCTCCTGAAAAATTCCAGGAGGATGGATGCCATGGCAAGAAACAGTACATGGCAGCATCTTTAGGACTCAGACAGGCGAATTATATGGCTTATGCAGCTAGGTACCAGAAATCCAGATGGGATACTGTGCTGGCACTAACAAAACAGGCCCCTGACCAGCTTGCCAGGGAGCTGGCGCAGGTGGCTGCGGATGGTATTGAGGCATCCAAGGTGCAGTAGACTCTAATGATGTTTCATCAAGAGTCATGGCTACATCTGTGTCTCTTCGCAGAATGGCCTGGCTCAGATGTACTGCCCTGTCACAGGATACCCAGTCTAAGGCTATGGATTTTCCTGTTGTGGGCAATTCTCTGTTTGGGGAGCAGACAGAGAATTATATGAAGAAAATGGATGAGTATAGGACCACCTATAGGAGTGCACAGGCCAAAGAAAGGCAAGCCACTCCTCAAAGGCAGCATGTCAGGAGCAGGGGCAGGCCTTTTCATAGGCCTTTTACCAAGCCAGGCCTCCTCTTCTGCTTATGCCCAGAGGGGTTCTTTAGAGGAAGAGGCAGAAGGGGGTCTAGTAGCAAGCTCTACCCTCAACCCAAAGCCCTGCAAAACAGGCTCCTGATGGGGTGGCCAGGCCGATTCTCCACTACCGGTAGGGGCAGGCTGGCTTACTTTGTCCAGGACTGAAGTCTGTAACATCAGACAAGTGGGTCCTGGAAGTAGTAAGCCAGGACTGGTTCTCAGCTTCAAAAATTTCCGAAGATGAGAACCAGGTCCTTCCACCTGCAAATCCATCAGAGGCACTTGTCCTAGAAACAGAAGTTTCTTCCTCCTGGCTCTCAGAGCTGTGGAAAGGTTCCACCCTACACCAGGGCAAAGGTTGTATTCCAGGTACTTCCTTACCCAAAAAGACAGGAGAATGGCGGCCCATCCTGGATCTCAGGTATCTAAACAAGCACCTTTTAAAACCAAAGTTCAAAATGGTAACTCTGGGAATTATTTTACCCTCTCTAAGGCCAGGGGACTGGTTAGCCTCCCTGGACTTCAAGGATGCCTACTTCCATGTTCTCATCAGAAGCTCTCATCGAAAGTACCTCAGAATCAAACTGCCTTCAGGCCATTACCAGTTCAGAGCAATGCCCTTCGGCCTCACCTTGGCCCCGAGGATGTTCACAAAATGCCTGGCAGTAGTAGTTGCCCACTTAAGAAGGCAAAAGATTGCCATCTTTCCTTATCTGGACGACTGGCTCATTGTAGGCCAGTCTCCAGACCAGATCAAACTACACCTACAAGTAACTCAGCAACTTCTTACATCTTTAGGTTTCCTTCTCAGTCTTCCAAAGTCAGTTCTGGAGCCTGTCCAGCTTCTTACCTTCATAGGCGCAGAACTGAGCACAAAGAAGCCAGAGCCTTCCTCCCTCGGAAGGAGCAAGGACTTTGGTCTCTCTGGCCTCTTCTTTCACCCTGCAGGTCTCTCGACCAGCAAGGCATTTTCTACAGCTCCTGGGGCACATGGCTGCTTCTACAGCAGTAGTGCAGGGAGCAAGGTTTCAGATGAGGACATTCAGTTCCATTTGAGAGCCTTTTGGTCTCAAAGGATAGATCCTCTAACCAAATTGATCCCAGTGACTCGGACCCTGATCCAGGCCCTCCAGTGGTGGCAGGACCAGAGCAATTTGAGACAGGGGGTTCCTTCATTCTCCAGTCTCATTCCTTGACCCTTACTACAGATGCATCCCTCTTGGGGTGGGGAGCTCACATGGGCGACCTTGCTACCCAGGGGTTGTGGTCCCCTCAGGAATCTCTGCTCCACATCAATTTGTTGGAACTCAGAGCAGTTTTTCTAGCACTCCAGGTTTTTTCCACATCTGTTCAGAACAAGGTTGTTCAGGTCAGAACAGACAATACCACTACAATGTGGTACATCAACAAGCAAGGGAGCACTCGGTCTACAGCCTTGTGCACCGAAGCAATGAAGTTGTGGTCTCTGGCTTATTCTCTGAACGCCTCTTACGGCAGTTCACCTCCCAGGCAAGGACAATGTCCTAGCGGATGATCTCAGCAGGATTTCCCAGGGCCATCACGAATGGGCACTGGATCCCCTAGTACTGGAGGTAGTATTTGCCAGATGGGGCACCCTCAGATAGATCTCTTTGCAGCCCCAGACAATCACCAACTTCCTTTTTTGCTGCAGGCCCCAGTGTTGGGCTCAGTCCCTCTGGATGCCTTCCTACTCAGTTGGGAAGGAAGTTTCTATGCTTTTCCCCTTCCCTCTTCTTTCAAGGTGCTAGTAAAATCAGGTCTCAACCCTGCAGGATGATCCTGATTGCTCCAGATTGGGCCAGGCAGCCCTGGTACCCACTCTTCATGTCCTTAGCAGTCCACCTTCCCCTGTGTCTTCCCAGGAATCACAACCTGTTAACCTGTGCCCAGGGGAGAGTTTGGTATCCAGACCTCAAATCTCTCAATCTCAAGGCATGGCTCTTGAAGAGTTAGAGTTTGCTGACCTACACCTTTCCCAAGGTGTATTGGAAATCTTGAAGGCCTCTAGGAAGCCTTCCACCAGGGCTACTTATAATTCAAAATGGAATAGGTTTTCCATATGGTGTGCTGGTAAGATATTTCCCAGAATCGGGCTGACGGCCCACGATTCTGGATTATTTAGCATTTGAATTCTTTTGGGCTAAGACCTGCTACCCTAAAAGTGCACTTGGCAGCTGTGTCTGTCTTTTATCAGCAGGTAAGCCCTCTTCTTTTCAGCTCACCCTGTGTTCTCAAGTTTTTAAAGGGTTGCTTCACACAACCCTCCGTTAAGGGACCCTGCCCCTGCTTGGGATCTTAATATTTGCATTGCCCAGCTTATACAACCCCTTTGGAGCCATTGTCTTCAGCAGAGCTTAAGTACTTGACTTGGAAAACTGTGTTTCTGGTAGCCATCACCTCTGCCAGGCGCATAAGTGAGCTACAAGCATTGTCAGTGGAGCCTGATTTTATCTCCTTTCACAGAGATAAGGTGGTCCTCAGGACTAACAGAAAGTTTTGCCTAAGGTGGTTTCAGACTTCCACCTTAATCAATCCATGTCTCTTCCTGTGTACTTCACTGACCATTCCTCCTCTGGCAAGAGGAGATTACACAGTTTAGATGTCAAAAGAGCCCTTAGTTACTATATAGAACGTACCAAGGGTCATAGGTTTGAATCCCTCCAATTGTTCCTCACTTATGGTGAGGTTGGTAAAGGCAAACCTGCCACTAAAAGATCCATTGCCAGGTGGATTGTCTCTTGTATCCAATTTTGCTATGAAAAACTGGGTAAGATTCCTCCCTCAGGCCTGAGGGCTCACTCTACCAGAGGTACAGCTGCGCCCCTGGCTGCTGCCAGGGACATCCCTATCCTAGAGATATGTCAAGCAGCTACCTGGAAAACAGTTCACACTTTTACTACATTACTCCTGGATATCCAGGCTAGGAGTGATGCCCGATCTTACAGCTGTGCTTCAGAGCCTATTTCCTAAGTAGGTTCTGTCCCTCCTCCATGGAGGTACTGCTGTGTAATCTGCATATGTCATAATATAGCAAGACTTCATGTTGTTTGAAAAAATTACTCACCTTAGTAATGTTGTTTCTTCTAATGGAGTCTTGCTATTATAACCTCCCCAAGCCTGCCCTCTCAGAACCTCTACTTTTGGGATGTGGGTGGACAGTGCAATGTTGGCATTTCATAGATGCCCACTTTATTTTCACCCTTTCTTAGGGTGCTTAGGTGTTATGTTTTATTTTTCTTTCTTGAATCCCCTGACTTGAGTCTTTATTTTGGGATCAAGAACAAAAATGTGTTTTTGTAGTTAGGCCAGTGGGCTAGTGTAGGTTTACAGCTTCCACACAGAACCTTAGTGAGTTTTGCTCATAAAGATCTGACAGTTTAAGTTTGAGCTACAACAGACAGAGTGTTCAACCGAGCTCACGCTCAAGGTTCCATGCCCTGCATGGAAAGTTAACTCACCTCCGGAGCAGTTCTAACCTGGGGTTATACTGCATATGTCATAATATAGCAAGACTCCATTAGAAGAAACAACATTTCTAAGTTGAGTAATTTTTTCTTCTGCTCAGTATTTACTGAGGAAGAGGAGAGTAAATGGTCTGAAGGGAGTATAAGGGGAGGGAATGGTGCAGAAATGGACATAAGTCCCTTTGCACGAGAAAGGGTCCTGAAGGAACTGGAAGTAATAAGAGTTGATAAAGCAAAGGGACCAGATAGGGTGGACCCCAGGGTCCTTAAAGAACTAAGAGAGATGGTGGCTGAACCTTGGCAATCCAGTTGAGCCGATCACTGGAAACAGGGGAGGTACCCAAAAACTGAAGGACAGCAGATGTAGTCTTCTTATGCAAAAGTGGGAACAAAGAGGAAGTGGGGAACTACAGACCACTCAGCCTCACCTTAGTAGTGGGAAGATCATGGAAGCACTACTGAAGGAGAGATTGGTGGAACATCTGGTTGTCAATGGACTACAGGACCCAAGGCAGCATGGTTTCACCAGGGGGAGGTCGTGTCAGACCAACCTCATTTAATTTTTCCACTGGGTGACTAGGGAGGTGGATCAGGGGAGGGCAGTGGACATGGCCTATCTGGACTTCAGCAAGGCCTTTGACATGGTGCCACATAGAAGACTATTGCACAAACTGGGGAATACGGGTGTGGGCAGGACAGTAGTGTGGTGGGTAGGTAACTGGCTGGGCAGCAGGACACAGAGGGTGGTGGTAAATAGGTGTCATGCCACAGAGGGAAGAGTGACCAGTGGGGTACCATAGGGATCAGTGCTGGGACCGGTCCTGTTCAGCATCTTCATCAGTGACATTGTGCAGGACCTAGAAGGCAGAATTTCCCTGTTCACTGATGACACAAAGCTCTGTAACAGAGTAGGCACACCAGAGGGTGTAGACAGAATGGGAACTGAGAAAGGACCTGCAGAAACTTGAAGAATGGTCTGGGGTTTAGCAGTTAAAATTCAATGCAAAGAAGTGTAAGATAATGCATATGGGGCACAAAAACCCTGGCACAATATATCAGTTGGGGGGTGAGGAAACAGCGTGCACCAAGCAGGAAAGGGATCTTTTGGCTATCATCTCTGATGACCTCAAAGTAGGGAAACAGTGTGACAAGGCAGCAGGTAAAGCAAATAGGATACTGGGGTGCATAGGCAGAGGCATCACCAGCCGGAAAAGGGAGGTCATAATTCCACTATACAAGATATTAGTGAGGCCCCACCTGCAGTACATTGTACAGTTCTGGAGACCTTGCTCGCATAAGGACATAGACAGGGTGGAGAAGGTTCAGAGGAGGGCAGCAAAGATGGTGCATGGATTGCATCACAAGTCCTCTGAGGACAGGTTGAAGGAACTGAATATGTACTCCCTAGAGGAGAGGAGGGAGAGAGGGGATATGATAGAGATGTACAGGTATCTTACAGGGAGGAATAGGGTGCAGGAATACATTATTTTGTGAGCGAAAAAGATGTTCCAGGACTAGAGGGCATGGGATGAAGTTGGAGGGAGGACGATTCAGAGGAAACGTGAGGAAGAATTTCTTCACAGAACGGGTGTTGGACAAGTGGAACACCCTGCCAGAGGAAGTGGTAGGGGCTGAAACAATCATGGGACTTAAAGAATGCATGGGATAGACATAAAGGAGTTCTGGAAGTCAGGGTTAAGGGACAACAGACTTCTAGGAAAACATAAAGTGAACTTACAAGCTCAAATGGGCAGACTGGTTGGGCCGAAGGCCCTTATCTGCCAACACTGTCTATGTATCTGTGTATCTCTGATGCGTTCAATGTCCAGTGGCCATATGGGGATCCAGCAGGGTACAGTGCTCCCCATGGGCTGTGGGGTCCTGCCATCCTACAAAGGTCCCCATCCCACACAGGGTACTTAGCCACACCAGGTGATGCTCTTAGGAGGCCTTCCCCCCTCCGGCCCTATGGCCAGCCCTCATGCGGGTTTGCCACCCTGCATGGGCATGGCCAGTGTGGTGCTCCTGTGCCCCTGGGGTCACCTCTGTGCCAGGTGTTGTCCCTGTATCCCCTGCAGGGGAGCTGCCTACACTATGTCTTATGTGGTTTGGTTGTGCAGGTACTGGCCTGCTGCACTGACAATGCTACAGAGTGGACTTGGGGGGAATGCGGTTAGGCCTGCCCATGCCTCCTGGCCCCACAGCTCTGTGCATTCCAAGGGTGCCGCAGTGCTCATCCTATGCCACAGATTGTGACCTTGTACACATCATACACAATACACAGTCTACCCCTGAGCACAGCATCCTTGGCCTTTGGTCTGCCATTGCACCCACTAGCCCAGCCCATGCCCCCATGCAGCATTCCAGTGCCTGTGTGGTAGCTGCACATGTCCAGATGTCCTGATGGCATGGAGTGTCTCCTTTCAATAGAGTGGTTGTGCCACCAGTGTTCCCTTTGTTCCATGTTGGTGGTAGTGCTTGGGGGGGGGGCATGGTTATGCTTATTAGCATAACATATATGGTCCACCGTGTCTGCAAAGGTCTTAAGACACATAGGTGGCCGTAGAACTGTGGCTGAGCCATGGCAATGGGAGACCCACAAGGGGAAGGAAGGAATGACCTCCTCCAACACATAGTAGTATATCAGCAGCACTTCATGCTTCGGAGGCTGGAAGGCCTGGAGGAGACCTCATCACAGGTGCTGGAGGCCCTGCCAGAAATAGCAAGCACCAGCCATCTGCCACCCCCAGCTCTACTCTAGCCATCCCCCCATATCCCCGGTTTCAACACCCCACACCTGCCTTCCCATTACCTCCCTTGTTTTTGGCCTGTTGTCACCTGTTTGTTTTACTTCATATTGCTTTGTTTTTGTTGTAGTAGTAGTTGTTGTTTTGTTTGGCTTTTTTGCATATTAAAGTATTTATTCATCCTGATGTTCCTGTGTCTTGTGTATGTTGTTTTCCTGTGTTACCATTGTACTTTGGTTTGCTGCGGTGCCCTTCCTGCTTACCTATGACAACCACAGTGGGATAGAGCCATCCCTGTCCTTTGTCATGGGCTCTACTGTGGTAGTCCTGTGGATGTCTGTGAAGGTGCTCCAACCTCTGCAGGGTTCTGCATCTGGCATGCATACTGCCTTGTTGGCTGTCACGTTCTGTTCCACAGGTGTCATCCTGCACATCAGTTGTTCGGAGCGGCCCACATCCTGGCTGTTCTTGTCCGTTGCCATCTGACAGTAAATGTCATTCAGACTACTTTCCTCCTGTATTGCTAGCCATGGCTGCCTCTGTATCACTCATGTCTGTTGATGTGTCCATGTGGGCATTACTGCCTTCCATTCCCTGTGTCCCCACACTGTCTTCCAGTTTGTGTGTACTCACATGCTCCATGTCATGGTTCCCTGTCTTTCTCCCTTGGGTGCTGGGCTGCCGTGGCACTCTGCACTGCCCTTGTGCTATATTCAGTGCTGGGCAAACATTGCACTGCACTCTAGCCTGTGCCTTGCATGCCTGCCTTAGTATCCTATATCCAGTGGTTTTAGTGGCAGTGCTATGCCTTTGAATATGACACACTATGGGCCTTATGCAAGCTCTATCTGCCACGCAGCACAAACTTTGTGCATGGGCAAACCTTTCAATGTATGGTCCTTGATCTTTTGTTTCCTGGCCCTGCTGTCGTCTTGGGACTAAATGCAGTCACAGAGAATTGTATGTAGCCCTGAGAGGACAGCAGGGCTGGTAGACATCTGATCTGAGCTTATCAAGTCTCTAACACGCACTGCAAGCTATTCAATCTCCCATTGTTCAGCACTGCTGGCAGCTGGAGGGGATTATGGAATTTCTGGTTAAAGCAAATGTCATCTTGGAAGTCTGCAGACTCAGTTTGATGCAATGTACTAGAGGCAAAAAAATGATGATTTATTTATTTGTTTATTTAAGAGATTTACCAGGAAAGCATACTGAGCAGAGTACCGCTCGATTCCAGATGCGCCCTGGGGTAGGGAGTTTACAGTGGTACAGTAGATACAGAAACAAAACACAAAACAACAACAATAATAACAGCAAGTTATGCATAATGCGTTTGGTGCAACAATGATGATGGGTATGCTCATCTGTCCGATAAAGGTGCTGCCTGACAAGCCGGGGCTACCGGGCAACCATTCAAAAACAACAAATACTGACAGCACCCATACACCAAAGTATGTGGAGGATAAGCGTTTATTTCTAAATCTTCTTACTTACAGCAAATAATAGTGCCCAGCTGAGGATGCAAATCAGGAGCAATCACCACTACTTATCAGTGGGAGGGTTTTGTCAGGGGCTGGTGCTTGCATATAGATCATGACTATTTATATCAGAACTATCCCGTGATCAAATCCCCATTTAAACATTGATAAATGAAAGCCACATAGAAAGACAAGAACAACATCATACAAAATTAGTATTATGGACAAAGATGCTATCGCACACTGTACTGTATGTTTTAGATTGCAGGAAAAACAACCTCTTCATATCTATGTATTTATTTTTTATAATAAACAGTACTTAATTAGCAGGATATGAGAAACTTGGCTACAATTTTCTTTGAAAGCTATAGCTATGTTTAAAACATCAGTGGACCATATTCTAGAATTTTTGCATTTTGTTTTACACCAAACTTATTTTACATTCCATGGTAAATTCTATCTGCAGAAACTAGGAATGCTTCAGGGCCTACATTAGCTTCCTCGAACGGTAACATCTTCTTAGAAGAATGTGAGAAAGTAAAGTTATTCTGACCTGAATTGCAATCTCAGACACATTATACACTGGTATTGTTTTATCAACGGTGTCTGGGATGGGGATGAAGTGTCAGCATCAGACTTCAACCAGTGACTCAGTGAGAATCAGGTACAGTTACAATTTACCTATCAGATGATGATTCAGTATGATGCTGTTTTCGTCTCTGTGGCTTTCATTTATCAAAGTTTAAATGGGGATTTGATCACATGACACATGTTTTGAAATAAACAGGCATGCTGAGTATGCAAGCACCACCCCCTGAAAAAGCCCTCTTGGAGATATGTAGAGGTGCTTACTCCTGATTTGCGCCCACACAGCTTGTCACTATGGTGTGCTGTGAGGTAGGAGGATTTAACAGTAAATCCTTATACTTCACAGTCTTTGGTGTGTGTACCATCATTTGTTTGTTGTTTTCGATTCAATTTACTGTACTGCAGTACACAGTTGGTAAACAAAATATATCTGCACACAGAGTGCAAATTGGGGCCAGCCCCAGACTTGGGTGTGGATCACTTAGTGACGACTGTTCAGCTTTAAGGTTTGGCTGTAAGGGATACTTTTAAATGTATGTTTTACATGGCAGGAATCTAGTGCCAGGTACATATGTTTTCTGTGGGTTTGATATTTAAGTTTGTTTTAATTTTGCCATTTTGCACTGCCAGTAGAACATCAAGAAAACTGAGGTAGGGGCATGGCTGACAGTCTAGCCGAATGGGAGTGTACCTTCAAGCTTCTGATATTTGGCTTGAATCTGACAACTACCGTACAGAAAATAGATAAGAAATTGGATGACTGTTCCACTCAGCTGGTGAAAGTCAAAAACAGAGTGGAAAGCATGGCAGAAGGGGTGAAAGACTCCAAAAGAGTTGCTGGAATGGCGCTTGCTGTGATAGCGGCATCTATCAAGAACAAAGCCTGTTGACAGCCAGGCTAGAGCATTTGGAAAACTCAGTCAGAGCTGCCCATATACAAATACTGGGACTCTCAGAAGGAAATGAAGGGGGTGCACCAATTTCCTTCCTGACTGGGTGGATACATTAAGCTTTGGGAATAAACTTGACATCACAGCTTGTGAAGGCCTGCATAATAATTCCTCAGAGTGCAGTGAGTGTGGAATAAGGTCCCTGCACCTTATTAATCACGGCTTTGGTTGCGGTTTGATATCTGGTGTTTCAGGTGGCAAGATTCAAAAGAAATGTGCAGTACAAGGTGACCCAGGTGGTGATGTTCCCTGATCTTGCATATGCCACCTGTTGTTAACGTAAATGTTTCAACGCAATTAAAGAGCTAGTGTACTAACCACAACTAATATTAGTTTTTAAAAACAGTCAACCATTACCTTGTATATCTGAGATCATTTTTCTTTTCCCTTTGTTTAATTAGAAATTTTTTTTTTTGTGATATCAGTAGATGTGATGTGTGGGACAGCGTTCTGCCTGACAGCTGACATATCTCTATCCCCCCCCTCCCCACAACAGCATCAGCATTGTGACCTCACAGATTGTGACATCACTGCTGTTTAGGAACAGTCACTCAGTGGCTGCCAGGTTAGCCACCTGTGATGCCGCTGTCACGAAGATCACAATGCTGATTGTGTAGTGTGTGTGTGTGGGGGGTAAGTATTAGATATGTCAGCTGCCAGGCTAAGCGCTGTTCCACACATCCAGCACAATATTATCACATAGAAGTCTATCTAATGAGCAAAGAAAGAAGAAAAATACTTAAGAAATAAAAAAGTTATAACTGACTACTACTTAAGATTTGTACTATTTTCCTGTCTCTCTGTTTTTGTTACACTAGCTGTTTAAGGGAAATCTCTGAGAACTTGAGGTGCCATGTAACCTGCTTTACCCAGAGTGACTAGAATTCATTGTGGGGAAAAAAGACTTATATACAGTATACATGGATCCCCCAGAAGCAGGCAAGCTGCTTGCCAGATTAGAGATGGAGAGGGATCTCCAGAGTGGGAACAAGAGTCCAGGCGAGGAGGATGACAGCTGAAATGAATTGTTTAAATGAGCAGAGGAGTGAGTGCTGGTATTTCTCTTTTCTTTCAAGACTTGGAGGCATGTTACTGGTATTGCCGTTTGTTGAGACTCTGGGGTCACATCTGAAAGAGGCTCCCAAGGACTGTTTGCTTTTACTCACCCACCATAAAGTCAGTTTCCCATTCCACTTGGGGTTGTTGTGGTATGGATTAGTACCTCAGTGCCTGAGGACATTATTATTACATAGGATCAAACAGTTAACTGGACTTCTGTGCAGGTCTCTGTAAATTTCTTGGTTTAGAGGTGGGTGAACGTGTGCATTTATAGCGAGAGTGTGTTATTTGTCTTTAAGTTTTTTTATTTTCTATTCCCCTTATCTTATAAAGTATGACACGAGTAAATTTGTACACGACGGTGCAGACCACACCTTCTCTCAGAAGGGAATGTTGTTAGGTGTACCATAGAATCAACGCAGTTGCCTTGCTTCTTCCACTGAAGCTTATTGCAAACAGCACAAGTAGCCAGGCTAAGGGTCCTGTAGCCCTGCCAGCGGCTCTGCCTGTCTTGGTCAGGCTGCTGTTGCAGCCTGTATGGTTCCTTGCCGGCACTGTCCCAGACCAAATATTTGGGATGGCAGGTAAAGTTATCCTTATTTTATACAGTACAGCCTCTGAGAAGACATTGGTAAATCATGTTGGTAACTGAAAATGCAAAGGGATTGATGGTTTCTTCCCCTCTCCTGTAGTCTATGAGATGGCTTGGCTTTCCCATTGCCCGGTGCGTGTGTATATTTGTGTGCATGGATTGTTAATGAGTTTAAATACATTTTTTATTGTGCACCAGTTGAGAACTTCCAAATGTCAAACTTTGCACACTGGCAATGATTCAGCAAGTACAAATCTGCCATAGAGTCACAGTCACTATTTTCTGTGTCTTTGTGTCCTCCTCCAGCGGGGTCAACAGCATGTAAATAGTGTGTGTGTGTGGGGGGCGGGAGGTAGTACAGTTGAGCCCTCTTAAATGCACACTCTCAGGATAAAATTTTTTGTGCATTGCATGCAGTGCATTTAACCAGAAAGTCACTTCCAGGCACATTTCACTGTTTCTGTAATGCATTTGATTAAATACCAGATACTCAAGTTAATATTACATTACTGCACAGTCCTACGGCACAGTAATACTTGAAAAAATCAGTAATCTTCTGCTCTGTGTGTCTCAGTATATAACTCAAAATTAAACAAAAGGCTAAAGTCAACCTTTTCTTTTGACAACACAAATTTTCTTACTGTGGCCATGCTAGACAGCATAGTGGGTGCAGTTACTATGGCCAATTAAGATGTTAAGGTGTGCTGTTTAAGGAGGTACATGTACAAAATGTGCACTTAAAAGCTGGGTTGGACTGAAAAGCAATAGGAAAAGTTAAAAAAAAAAAAAGTGCATTTAACCAAAATATGCACTTACATGTAGTGCACTTAAGAGGTAAATTTAACATTGGATAAATAGGAAAGAAATTGTTATATAGAAAAAATGTGCATTTAAGTGGGATGTGTACTTATCCAATGTGCACTTAAGTGGGCGTCACTGTATTGAATGGAGACAGCAGAGTGCTTCCAGTAGCTGAGTGACTGTGCTTCAAGTCCCGAGTTGTGTGCTTTGTTTGGAATCTGGAAGTCCCTTCCCTCTCTCTGTGTATAACAGGAAGACATCATGCATAGCTATCGCTATGCAGCATTAAAAGATAAAATACCCAGCCAGTCACTGATGTCAATCTTTAATTAAAGGAATCATTCTGACAATTCCAGCACTGCAGTCCCTGAAATCACATTAACAGTCAGACAGTACTCTTCAAGGCATAACACTGGCATGACACTTTTTCAAATACATTTCAAAAGTGCTTTCTTAGTGCTGTGCAAAATGTGCTAGATTGTAAAGTGAAAAAAATAGCTGGCTTTTTCAACACAGGTCACTCTGCTCCAGCTGCCTTCTCCTGGCCCCACTGCTTCACACTCAGGAGCTTTCTAAGGATTTGGGGTAGCCCAGGTATCCAATTTTTTGTTATTGTTTTTTTTTTTATAGCATGATGATCCCCACTCCCCACATTGAAAGTAGCATAAAATATTAAGTGACTTTTGTGCAAGAATCAGTCATGATTTTTCTAAATCATGTACATATACATACATGATAAATATGTCTAGTTATTCTTGTTACGTACATCCGGAATAGAGTACGTGCATAATAATGCTAAGTGCAAATAGTAACTGGTGCTTAAAAAATACAAGGCTAAAATGTTTTTTCTTATGGACAAGAATGAATGTGTTCCTCCAAACCGCCCCAGCATTTGCTGCACAATTTAGTTTGTGAAAGAGTTCACTCAGTGCCACATCCACACACAGACATGGGTCAAATATTGCTGTTCTTTATGTCTGTATTCTTCATTTCCCTTGCTGATGCTTCATTTTGTTTCATTTTAGTTTGCGGTCTCCTTGCCAAAATTTAGGAAGTTAGCATCCTGGCATCACTTGTTGCACAGAACAGCTTCTGTTGAATTATTCTATCTAATAATGGGATTTTAATAATGGAATTTACATGACAAATATTTTTCTGTGTGTTTGATTTCATTATGTGTCTTTTCTGTTCTCTGGAAGTTGTATGGCTGTGTCATTCGAGTTTCCATGCAACAAGTGATGCCAGGATGGTAGCTCCCTAAATTTTGATGAGGATTCCACAAGCTAAGATGATGAAAAATGAAGTGTCAATGAAAGAAATGAAGAATACAGACATAATCGTGAATGGGGATCTTTTAACCCATGCCTGTGTGTGGATGCGGTTCTGAGCAAACTCCTTCACAAAATGATTTTGTCAGCAAATGCTGGGACTCTGTACGGGAACACTTGTCAAAGCATACATTCATGGACATTCCTTCCAGAATATTAAAAAAAAAATTAGCCTTGTATTTATTATTTTTTTTTTTTTATTTTAAGCACCATTCACTATTTCCACTTAACATTGTGCACTTACTCTATTCCAGATGAATGTAACCAAAATTACTAGCATTATTTATGTACATGTATGTACATGGTGTGGAAAAATTACTAATGCTTCTTGCACGAAAGCCACTTAAATCCTGGTACCCACTCCTGATTACCTGTGTGTTGTTCAGACTGGAGACCAAGAGGGGCTGCTGATATTGACAGGTCTCTTTTTCCCCGACCTCCACGTTTCCCATCTGACTTTACCAGGTAATGTGATCATCTTCCACTGTCTCCCACATTTGGCACAGGAAGCCAGTCTATGGGGTCCTGTAGCCCCACCGGTGGCTGTGCCTGTATGGTTCGGCTGCTGCTGTGGCTTGTATGATCCCTCGCTAACACAAAAATCCCCATTCCCTTATGATGTCTGCATTCTTAGTTTCTCTTGTTGCTGCTTCATTTTTCTTCATCTTAGTGTGTGGATTCCTCACCAGAATTTAGGGAGCTAGCATCCTGACATCACTTGTTGCATAGAACAGCTTCTGTTGAGTTATAATGGGGTTCTAATAATGGAATTTGTATGACAAATGTTTTTCTATGTGTTTGATTTCATTATGTGTCTTTTCTGTTCTCTGGAAGTTGCATGGCTCTGTCATTCGAGTTTCCATGCAACAAGTGATGCCAGGATGCTAGCTCCCAAAATTCTGATGAGGATTCCACAAGCTAAGATGATGAAAAATGAAGTGTCAATGAGAGAAATGAAGAATACAGGCATACTCATGAATGGGGATCTTTTGACCCATGCCTGTGTGTGGATGCAGTTCTGTGTAAACTCCTCCTTCACAAAATGATTTGGTCAGCAAATGCTGGGACTGTTTGGAGGAACTCTTATAAATTATATATTCTAACCCCAGGAATTCTTCAATATGATTAACTGTAGCAGTCAGCCCTCTGTGTTGAACTGTCTCACAGAGAAATGGGACTTATGCAAATGATGGAACATCCATTGGCTCATGCTACCGTTTAAACTGCTGCTCTTACTAACTGCTGCATTCTACAATGCTCAGATTTCTTTCTCCGCCTGCCTAGTAAGATGCTTCGGAGACTACTTCTCAGTGTGACTGAGTTTATATTTATTTTTCGTGACAACAAGTAAAACAGTTTTATTTATACTTTATCTGCTGCCTTTAACTTTTTATAGTTTAGTGCTAGTTTTAGAGTTCATAGAATCATAGAAACTGACAGCAGAAAAAGGACCCTTCCACCCATCAAGTCTGTCCCTCTTTCACCCCCTTAGTCCACTCTCCCTCAACTAAGGGCTTCTCCCATTAACCTCATGTGCCTGTCCCATGCATTTTTGAAGCCTGCCACAGTCTCAACCCCCATCACCTTCTCTGGGAGCCTGTTCCAGGATTCCACCACTCTCTCAGTGAAGAAGAGTCCCCTCCTGTTTCCCCTAAAATCCCCCCCTGAAGTCTCAGGCTGTGCCCACACGTTTTGGAGCCTACCTTCCTCTGACATAGTCTCCCCACCTCCACTCTATGGATCCCCTTGACGTACTTAAAGGTCTCAATTATGTCTCCCCTCTCCTTTCTGGTCTCCAGTGTGTATAGCCTCAATTCCCTGTATCTCTGTTCGTACGGCTGTCCTCCAGCCCCAGCACCATTTTGGTCACTCTTCTCTGAACCCTTTCCACCAACTCTCTGTCTTCTGGAGGTATGGCCTCCAGAACTGGACACCATACTCGAGGTGTGGCCTCACCACGGCTTGGTACAGGGGCATCAGGACCTCTTTTCTCCTGCTTGTAATTCCCCTGGCTATACTTGACAGCAATTCCATATGCCTCCCCCCCATGGCTCTGGTGCACTGCTTTCCCATCTTTAGGTCGCTGGTGACTGTTATCCCCAGATCCCTTTCTTGATCTGTGCTCCTGATATTCTCCCCCCAATTATGTATTCTCCCTATGGGTTCCTGTTGCCCATGTGCATTACTGCACACTTCTTGGTGTTGAAATTCAACTACCAGGCGTCCGCTCACCATCCCAGAGTCCCCAGGTCCTTCCCCATATCTTCTGTACCCCCTGGTGTGTCCACCCTATGGCAGATTTTCAGGTCATCCGCAAATAGGGCCACATGTTCTCTGAGGTTGTCCGCTATGTCTGAGATATAGCTATTGAAAAGGAACAGCCCCAGCACTGACCCTTGGGAGACCCCACTCATCACTTCCCTTGTCCCTGATTACACCCCGTTCACCACCACCCTCTGGGTTCCGTTATTTTACTTCAATTCACGGCTTCTCAGCAGTTCCACTAAACTGTCATGGAACCAGCAAATCCTCCTTTATTTCTTTCATTTTTTGTTTAATATTTCTCTAAAGAACTTATGCAGGACCCTTCTTAAGTTTCTCTGAGTCATCGGCTATTTCTGTCAGATTTGCATTTTCTTTTCCTCGGTTTGGGAACCGATCGCTACACTCTGCGGCCTGACAGGAATCGTTTGACTTATTACGTTATTTAAAAAATGTTGGTTGGGAACTGAGCGTCATTTCTTATTTGTCCTAAATATTTAGAGTGGTGGTTATGTTCGATAAGCTGAAAAAGAAAACCGGGCCTACTAGATTAAAAAATTGTGGTAAGTGTGGGGAGATGTTTGTGAAAGCAGATAAGCTCAACTTGTGCTTATTTTGTTTAGGCTCCTCATACTTTCAAGCAGATTTTGAGATCTGTAAAACTTTCCCGGCTAAAACTATGGAAAAACGCTTAGAGCGTTTGAAGAAAAGAATGACCGCTCCTGCGGTTCTGAGTGATTCGATAACGGATCAACCTTCCCCTTCTTCTAATAAGAAGGAGAAGCCTAAAGATCTGGAAACGATGGCCTCTGACAAAGACAAATCTTCTGAGCCTAAGAGGCCTGTGGAACTGACCGGAGACCTGATTCCGGCCAAGAAAAAACAAAAGCACACCGAACTTCCTGCTGAAAAAGCAAAGGAGCCCCTGGTGTCCAAATCAGCCATGCGTAGGGCCGAAGCACTGACTCAGGCTTTACAGGTGCTATGAGCCCTGCAGACTGCAGCTTCTCAGGGTCTGATTCAGGGTTCCTACGCAGTCGGTACTGGCTAACCCATCAGTTACAGTATCAGTTCCGATCACAGTTCCTTCACTGATTTTGTACTCGGTTCCATTAGCCCAAGATCCTCTATGTGAAGAATAAGAGAATGAAGAGGAGGAGAATGAACCGATAGAACCAGAGGTCTCTCCTGATCAGGTGTTTGATTCTCCTCCTAGGCTACCAAAGGATTATTCCTCTCAGTACACCTTTGTCAAACAAATGGTGAAAGCCCTCGACCTAACCACAAATGAGACTGTGGAGGATGAGGAGGAGGCAGAGTTTCTAGATGTGGTGAGCCTGGCACACACCTACAGGCTTTTGCTCCCTATTAATAAATAACTCAAGAAGCAAGTCATGAAGGTGTTGGAGACACCCAGTTCTGTGCCTCCCATTGATAAAAAAGCTGACAAAAAATATCAGCTGGATAGATCAGGGGTTGAGTTCCTTTTTTCTCACCCTGATCATGAATGAGTGGTACAGGCTTGTTACAAGGCTTGAGTACCCATGCCATCACACCCACCAGAGAAAGATTCGAGGAGAATTGAGAGCATGGCAAAGAAGAGTTATCTAGCCACTTTTTTGGCCATTAGGTGAATTACATGGACTATGCTGCTCAGTATCAAAAAATCTCTGTAATGGCCGTGGTGGATAAGGTACCCACAGAATTAGCTGCTGATCTGGCAGAAACAACCAGATGTGGGTTAGAAGCCACAAAATATCAGTTCCACATGGCAGTAGATGCCAATGACACTGCTGTCGGATGACACTTACTGTGGCTCTAAGGAGGTTTGCCTGGCTGAGAACTAAAAACCTCTCACGGGATACCCAAAACAAAGCCATGGAGTTCTCATGTGAAAATAACTCTGGTGACATAACAGGCATTCATGAAGAAAGTGGATGAATACAAAACCACTTACAAGAGCAATGTCGCAAAAGAGAAAGCTTCCACCTCCTATAGGCCACAGGGAAGGGGAGGTAGAAGTAGGTCAGGCTATAGCAGACCTTTTTTCCAGGCCCAAGCCACCCCTGACTATCAGCAACAGAGAGGATACTTCGGGGCAGAGGCAGATGGGGCTCAGACACCACAGGCTACAGCCCAACTGAAATAAACTCCCTGATGTGTTAGTCAGGGTCACCTCCCCAGTTCCAGTAGGGGGCAGGCTGACTCACTACTTCCAGGCTTGGGAAACCATTACCACAGACTAGTGGGTCCTGGAAGTAGTGAGTCAGGGCCTAGTTCTCAGCTTCAAACCTTTCCCCAGGCTAAATTCGAAACTTTTCAGACCAGCATCACCCACAGAAAGCGCATTCCTGACCGGCCCGGTGGTGCTGAGGGTTGAGGCACTGGATGCCTTCCCTTACAGCACACCGGTGACCCAGGTTTGGGGATGACCTTGGGTTGTCGGAGAGCTGGCACGGGGAGGGAGGGAGCAGGATTGAGCAGCCGAAGGCAGCTGTCCTCTTCTCAGGGTGGTCATCGCTCTCCACCCCCCCCCGTAGTTCTCCTCCCACTGGGTGGAGGCCTGGTGGGTAGCATAGATACATAGATACATAGACAGTGTCGGCAGATAAGGGCCTATGTCCCACCCAGTCTGCCCATTTGAGCTTGTAAGTTCAGTTTGTTTTCCTAGAAGTCTGTTGCCCCTTACCCCTGACCTCCAGAATTCCTTTATGTCTATCCCATGCATTCTTAAATCCCTTGATTGTTTCAGCCCCCACCACTTCCTCTGGTAGGGGGTTCCACTTGTCCACCAATTGCTCTAGAAGAAATTCTTTCTCATGTTTCCTCTGAATCGTCCTCCCTCCAACTTCATCCCATGCCCTAGTCCTGGAACATCTTTTGCTTAAAAATAGTGTTTTCCTGCACCCTGTTCCTCCCTGTAATATACTTGTATGTCTCTATCATATCCCCTCTCTCCCTCCTCTCCTCCAGGGAGTACATGTTCAGTTCCTTCAACCTGTCTTCATAGGACTTGTGATGCAATCCATACACCATCTTTGTTGCCCTCCTCTGAACCTTCTCTACCCTATCTATGTCCTTACTTAGGTATGGTCTCCAGAACTGTACACTGTACTCCAGGTGGGGCCTCACTAGTGTCTTGTATAGCGGAATTATGACCTCCCTTTTCCTGCTGGTGATGCCCCTGCCTATACATCCCAGCATCCTATTTGCTTTACCTGCTGCCTTGTCACACTGTTTCCTACTTGAGGTCATCAGAGATGACAACCCAAGATCCCTTTCCTGCTTGGTGCATGCTATATCCTCACCCCCCAACTGATATATTGTGCCAGGGTTTTTGTGCCCCATATGCATTATCTTGCACTTCTTTGCATTGAATTTCAACTGCCAAACCCCTGACCATTCTTCAAGTTTCTGCAGGTCGCTTCTCATTCTGTCTACACCCTCTGGTGTGTCTACTCTGTTACAGAGCTTTGTGTCATCAGCGAACAGTGAAATTCTGCCTTCTAGGTCCTGCGTGAATGTCACTGATGAAGATGTTGAATAGGACCGTCCAAGCACTGATCCCTGTGGTACCCCACTGGTCACTCTTCCTCTGTGGAGTGACAGCCATGTACCACCACCCTCTGTGTCCTGCCACCCAGCCAGTTACCTACCCACCACACTACTGTCCTGCCCACACCCATATTCCCCAGTTTGTGTAATAGTCTTCTATGTGGCACAGTGTCAAAGGCCTTGCTGAAGTCCAGATAGGCCATGTCCACTGCCCTCCCCTGATCCACCTCCCTAGTCACCCAGTCAAAAAATTCAACGAGGTTGGTCTGACATGACCTCCCCCTGGTGAAACCATGCTGCCTTGGGTCCTGTAGTCCATTGACAACCAGGTGTTCCACCAATCTCTCCTTCAGTAGTGCTTCCATGATCTTCCCCACTACCAAGGTGAGGCTGACTGGTCTGTAGTTCCCTGCTTCCTCTTTGTTCCCACTTTTGTATAAGGGGACTACATCTGCTGTCCTCCAGTCTTTGAGTACCTCCCCTGTTTCCAGTGATCAGCTAAACAGGATAGCCAGAGGTTCAGCTACCACCTCTCTTAGTTCTTTAAGGACCCTGGGGTGCACCCCATCTGGCCCCATTGCTTTATCAACTCTTATTACTTCCAGTTCCTCCAGGACCCTTTCTCGTGTAAAGGGACTTGTGTCCATTTCTGCACCATTCTCACCCCTTGTACTCCCTTCAGACCCATTACCTCCTCTTATAGGTGGGAGGGAGTGGCAGCATAGTGGGAGGATGCCCTGAGGCGTGGCGTGTGCATGCCTCCACACACGCGTGCATGCCCAGAGCATGGGGATGATGAGAAAATGGGGAGAAAAACCTGATAAAAATCTATATGGAAATAAAAAGAGTACTCATAGAAGCAGAAGTGTCCAACTTGCTGCCTGGCAAAGGCAGTGGAATCGGTTCCCATCCCCCAAAGGGGGAAAGGGTTCTATTCGAGATACTTCGTAACTTAAATAAAAATGGGGAGTGGTGTTCCATTTTAGACCTAAGAGCTCTGAACAAGTTCTTAACAAATTCAAAGTTTAGAATAGTGACCTTGGCGGTGATCCTTCCCACTCTTCAGCAAGGAGACTGGCTGGCATCACTGGATCTAAATGGTGCTTACTTTCACATTCCCATCAGGGAATCACACAGAAAATACAGTACCTCCGGTTCAGACTACCTTCAGGACATTATCAATTTGTAGCCCTGCCATTCAGCTTAACCTCCACTCCCAAGGCATTCTCAAAGTGCTTGGCAGTGGTGGTGGCATACCTAATGCATCAGGGCATCACTGTGTTTCCCTGCCTGGATGACCGGCTAGCCATGGGGCAGTCACCACAGCAATTAAAGATGCTCTTAAGTTCACCCAGAATATCTTAGAGTCATTGAGGTTCCTGATCAGTATCCAAATATCCGTACTCAGTTTCATAGGGGCAGAGTTGAATACCCTGCAAGGGAGAGCCTTCCTCCCTCAGGACAGAGTGGACAATATCCTGCAAGTTGCAGGATCCTTTACTTTCAACAAGCCAAGGCCAGCAAGGCACTTCTTACAGTTGCTAGGATACATGGCTGCAGTAACAGGAACAGTCCAGGGTTGCATATTTCAGATGAGAGACATTCAGTTCCACCTCAGGGCGCACTGGTGCCAAAGAAGGGATTCTCTTGCAAAGCTGGTGCCAGTGTCAAGGACCCTGTTGTAGGCTCTGTAATGGTGGCAAGACAGAAGCAACCTCGGGGGGGGGGGATTCCATTCAAGAAGGAATATCCCACATTGGTACTCACAACAGATGCCTCCCTTCTAGGGTGAGGGGCACATCTGGAAGAGCATACAGTGCATGGCACTTGGTCCCCAGCAGAGTCACTCTTGCACATAAATCTGCTAGAGCTTAGGGCATTGTTTCTGGCACTGCAGTCTTTTACATCCCTGGTAAGGGACAAGGTGGTAGAGGTTAGGACAAACAATACCACCTAGATGTACTTTATCAACAAGCAAGGAGGGACAATGTCCACCCTGCTGTGTACAGAGGCAATGAAAATATGGAGCCTAGTATACTCCTTACAGGTATCCCTGTTAGCCGTCCTCCTCCCTGGGATGGACAGTACCCTGGCAGATGCACTCAACAGAATCAACCAAAACCACCACATATGGTCTCTGAATAGACAAGTACTGGAGGTGGTGTTTCAAAGGTGGGGCACACCAGGGATAGACCTGTTCACCTCAGAAGAGAACCATCAGCTATGTACCAAAAGGAAAAGACACAGTGCCCATGGATGCATTGGAGCTGGATTGGTCAGGGAGGAGCCTGTATGCATTTCTTATATTCCCTGTGTTGCTCAGGGTCCGAATCAAACTCTGGTCTCAACCAGCTACCATGATTCTGATAGCCCCAGATTGGGCCAGGCAACCATGGTACTCACTACTTTTCTGTCAGTAGCCCAACCCATACACCTCCCTCAGAGGCACAGTCTCCTGACCTCTTCACAGGGGAGGATCCTGTACCCGAACATCAGGTCTCTCAGACTCAGAGCATAGCTCTTGAAGACCTAGAGTATGCTGGCCTACACCTTTCTGAAGGTGTCCTTAGAGTTCTCAGGGGCTCCAGGAAGCCTTCAACCATGAAAACCTATGCCTCTAAACGGAAGAGGTTTTCTATGTGGGGTAATACTAACAGCATAGTGTCTTCCCAGGCAGGGTTGCCAGTCCTATTGGATTATCTCACCCACTTACATTCGTTGGGCCTACAGCCCATTGCCCTTAAGGTCCATCTGGCATCAGTTTCAGCCTATCTCTCAGCAGGCAAGGGTGTTTCTCTGGCTGCTAACCCTATTTTCAAAACATTTTACAAGAGGTTAGCTCATTTGCACCCTTCTCTTAGGGAGCCGGTGCCATCTTGGGACCTCAGTGTCTGATTTGCCAAGCTCATGGAGTCCCCATTCGAGCCCATGGCTACAGCACATCTGAAGTTTGTAACTTGGAAAGCTGTCTTCCTGGTGGCTATCACCTCAGTCAGATGGATTAGCGAGCGACAAGCCCTATGTATAGATCAAAACTACTGTACATCTCATTCCACAGAGATGAAGTGGTCCTCAGGACTAATAGGAAATTCCTTCCGAAAGTAGTCTCTGATTTCCACCTGAAGCAGTCAATCACTTTGCCAGTCTTCTTCACTGAACACTCTAGTTCAGGGACGTGCAGGCTGCATAGCCTGGATATCAAGAGAGCTCTCAGTTACTATCTTGATCGCACCAAGTTCCACAGGCAGGACAGGAAGCAGCTGTTCCTGAAATTTGGGAATGTAAGAAAAGGAAACCCAGCTTGTAAACAAACAATTTCATGTTGGATAGTAGCATGTATCCAGTTCTGCTACACCAAAGCTGGTAAGGAGTCCCCAGTAGGCCTGAGGGCACATTGCACATGGGGTACAGCTGCTGCAGTAGCAGCTGCCAGGGATATTCCACTGCTGGAAATCTGTAAAGCAGCTACATGGAGATCAATGCATATCTTCACAAATTTCTACAGTCAGGCCACTGAGTCCAGAAGTGATGCCAGGTTTGGTACAGTAGTGCTGCAGAGCTTGTTTCCTAAGTAAGGTTCTGTGCCCTCCTCCAAAGGTACTGCTTTGTAGTCTGACACAGTTGATCATATTTAAGAATTCCTGGGGTTTGAAGAAAAAATTACTCACTGTAGTAATCTTGTTTCTTCCAAGGTATTCTTCAGTGTGATTAACTCTCCCACCCTACCTCCCTTTCCAGAACCAGTTGGCCTCTGCAGCACAGCTGGATTACCTGATCATTAGGATTGTCATATCCTTGTTATGTTAAGTTTTCAAAGAGCACCTATCCTGGCCTGTTTTCAGGAAATGCATTTATTACTGTTGTCCTTCCCAATGAAAGCTGTGCACTTACTTTTGAAAAAAAAAAACCTTCCGTTTTCATGCATTTTTATTTTGAAATTGGCACCCGTCTGTTGTCGTTATGCAGATTGCACACACAGTTCTGGACTAACAGTCTCTCCTATGTAACATCAGAGTAGGTTGTGCCTGCAGTCCCCTGAGTGTCAGTGCTGTAGGAAGTAGCAATGGATCATAATGGAAACAGTCGTCCATCTTAGGTGCCTAGCAGCTTTTCTTTTGGATACAGGAGTTTGTCTCAGCGATTGTCAGATTCCTCAAAGTCTGAGGACAATGAACACACCTCAATGTTTAGTAATTTTGGCATTCATCCTTATCAGTTTGAGCCCCAGACTGACGATAGTGAGAGCAGTGCAGACCATGGTCCTTCAACCCAGGCATCTATGGGCGCTGACCCAGCAAGGCTGAATGACCTGTCACGATATGTCAGGTGTTCTGTTTACTTGGTATTGCACACACTTATACTTTTTCCCAATTTGTTATGAGAATGATGGACATGGTTTATGATGACAAGGGACACAGATGGCCAGTGACCCCCATGGGCATGATGCATGTAGAAACATGGGAAGAGAAGCTCAGAATCGTACGTAAAGCACACAACTTAATAATAACAATAATACTTTATTTGTAATGTGTCTTTCAACAAACCAAGGCGCCTAACAATAAATTAAGACAACACATAAAAACATTAAATACAAACACTTATGAGTACTTATAAAATCCAGGTAGAAAACAGAATAAAGTCATACAGAATAGGCTTGATGCCATAAATGTGTTTTAAGGGCCTGTTTTAATCCCTCCACAAACTTAGCTGCATAATGGTGGAGTGCTCTGTTGTTGGTGAGACTGCTGCTTAGGAATACTGTTCTGGTGCAAAGAACCACAGCAGGGACTGCTACATGGTGCTGTGATGAGCAACTGTGCACACAAAACAGAGATGCAGCTGGTGTATTTCCCACCCCACCCCCTCAACTGTGGAGCGCTTCTTTTTGTGATGTGTTCCTTTGTCTCCTTCCACATCACTGCTGATGCAGTTTGTCACCACTATTGCCATTATTGGAGAGATTTCCCCAAAATTCAGCCTGCATCCATCGCCATGGTACCCCTGTAAGTTTTGCAACAGACAACGATTAGGGGTCAGCATAAATCACCACCACGACACGTGTGCAGTGCAACACCATAGCCCACCCAACTAAAGAGGTTGTTCCCCCAAACTCATCTGGCATCCCATGCCCATGGTACCTGTGCAACACTGTCCACTGACCGTGGTAGGAGTCACCATAAATCACCATCACGAAACGTATGCGGTGCAACACCATAGGCCCCCCCAACCAGAGAGATTGTTCCCCTGAAATCATTTGGCATCCATGCCCATGCTAGTCCTACAGCACTGTCCACTTACTGTGATTAGGGGTCACCATAAATCATCACTATGACACATGTGTGAAGTGCAACACCATAGCCACCCCAACCAGAGAGGTTGTTCCCCCGAAGTCATCTGGCATCCGTGCCCATGGTACCCTTGCAACACTCTCCACTGACCATGATTAGGGGTCACCATAAATCACCACTATGGCACATGTGTGCAGTGCAACACCATAGCTCCCCCCAAACCAGAGACATTGTTCCCCTGAAGTCATCCAGTATCCATGCCCATGGTACCCCTTCAACACTGTCCACTGACCGTGATTACGGGTCACCATAAATCACCACCACAACACGTGTGCGGTGCAGCACCATAGCCTTCCCAACCAGAGAGGTTGTTCCCCTGAAGTCATCTGGCATCTGTGCTCATGGTAGCCCCACAACATTGTCTGCTGACTGTGCTTAGGAGTCACCATAAATCACCACCATGACATATGTGTGCGGTGCAACACCATAGCCCCCCAACCAGAGGTTGTTGCCCCAACATAGTGGGAAACAACATGCATCTCTTCCATCTACTTGATGGACATACGCTTTTTAATTACCTGTCTGTGGTGCTGCAAAGACATACAAACAGTACTGTGGTTGTGTTCAGGACCACGGTCACATGAGGAGACACACAGTGATGTCACTGTCTTCAGTTATGGTGGTATCATAAGAAAGTGACTCTCGGTTTAACAAACTCTGGTCAGAGCCAATATGGCTGTGGAGAGCTTTTAGGAGCAACAAGAGCAGTGAAAAGAATATGTGATGTTCTCGCTGCACCAGAGTCAACCGTAATACTACAATGATTACAGTACTGCACAAGCGTGATACTCATACATGTGCAGTTTGTCCCAGAGTCAGTCTTTCGCAACATGGTGGTGCTGACATAACTACGTGTAACAACCCCATTCCCTTGGGTTACTAGAATCCCATTAGTACTAGTCTTAGGTAGGAAAAGGCAACCGGTGGGGAGTTCATTAGGGGCTTTCTACCTAATGACATCATTGTTTACTCAGCTAGCCTGAGAGAAGGATGCTTATGTCATTTAGAACTCTCACAGCAGCATATAGAGGATTGTGTATGCGCAAGCATACACAACAAGGCAGTTGCGATCGAGAGGTTTCCGTGGTAACCTGAGACCTCGAGAGGCGTGGCTCGAGGTCCCGTTACCACGGAAACCTCTAGATCGCAAAACTGCCTTTGTTTGGTATGGTTGCTCATACACAATCTTTATAGTGTATGGGCAACTATAAATACCACTCGTGAACACTGCGGAAGCTTACTTTGTGTCTGCCGCCAAAGTGCGCCTTCCGTGTTGCCGTGCGCGCCGCTCTATTGCGCATGCGCGAATGTGTTCGATCTTGTTGTGCTGCACCGGTGACGCACTGGGTGCAGCACAACAAGATCGTGACGCACCGAGTGAAGGACAGCAACGCTGTTCCAGGCATGGATTTCCATGCGGAACAGCGTTCCACCATACACTATAACCATTTTAGAGTCAGCTGCTCTTAGGGAGCTTAGAATGTTCATCAGTAAGTTCAAGTGTGGCAGTCAAAGTGGCGGAAGATCTGCCATTGGGGCTCTGTGAAAGGGAACCCTGGTATTTCGCACTGTAATTTGGTAAAATCTTCAGTTTGCCTGCAGGACTCTTAAGTTTCACTCCAGGGGGAGTGAGAGGGAAAGCAAGTCTTGTGGATCCAAGAGGCAATCCCCTGAAGTTCCTGAATTCACTGCTACCTTAAGGAAGAACATGAGTAGAATCTGACAGCTACCAGAGAAAGAAAGGTGCCTTTTGTTCTTTTAATGACTGGGAGGAAGGAACAACTGATCTGTACAGAATTTGAGACTGCTCTCTGAGGGAGTTGTCTGAGGTGTGTGTGCCCCTAGATAAGGCTAGATCACACAGGTCAGGACCCCTTTCACCACAACTGTGCTGAATTTAAAATTAAAGCTGGGAGTCTTTAGCAATTCATTGGGGATTGGAGACTCCTTTGGTGTAACCCTGAAGGAATGGCAGAGGCTGTTTGGGGCAAAGGGTAGGAGGAATGCTGTCTGGAGTTTCAGGCAGGGCTAAGTGGTTCGTGGATGGGCACCACTGTTCCCTGAGCAAAGATCATGCACCAAGAGGATTTTATAGTATGTGGCACATCCCACAGATATACACTTTGGAAGAGAGATAGAGATGTTTTTTGTGGAAAACAGTACTGCCTAGCAAAGTATCCTGCAAAAGTGAGTGTGCCTGTATTGCAATGACAAACCTTTGGGGACCATCCTTGCTTTAAGTAACATCTGCAAATAAAGCCGCACTGCAAAATCCCAGTTACTACGTTGGACATTCTGCTAGTTGCTTCTAGTGTGAAAGTTATTGGGGCCCCTCAGCAGTTAGGTCTAGCATATGCCTAGCATCCTCTCCCCTGGACCTGATTGTAAATAAAAAGATTAATTTTAGTATGTACCCCCACCCCACATCCTGTAGATAATGAGCCTGGTATACACTCCAGTGCTAGGGGTAGTACCATGAGTATAGTTCTACCAAAAGAAAATTGTATGCCATGTAGTTGGCAGTAGTTCTTTTAAGGGGGGTGCCAGTTAGCCGAAGATGGAAAGGGGGGTAAATACATATGCACAATACTCGTGCATGCACACTTTAAGTCAGCGCCACCTTGTTGCACATGGTGACCGTCACTTACACAGTTGCGGAAAGGATAATGTGGTTATAAGTTAATGTCAGTACCACTCCACCCATTTTGTACTCTGCCCCTGGATTTCTGTGCCCCAAGTGCATTATTTTACATTGTTGTGTTCAGGACAAAAAAGCTTTTCAAATGAGGGTAGTCACTAATCTAAATTCTTTATTTATTTTTTTTTATATTGCCATCAAAAATGTGAATTTTGTAAAAACAAAAATGGAAATACAGTTAATAAGATGACCATTTTTTACAAAATATAAGAAAGTCAGATTAGTGACTGCCCTCATTGGAAAGGTCTTTTTGTCCTGAACAACTTTCAGATTGGTTATTTTTGTGCACCTGGAATAGTTTTAAAGATATTTAAATTTCTTTGGAATGTGTGCACATTTGCAAAGAATTCTACACAGTGCCTTGGGAAGAGTCTCAACAAAAAGCAGTTTGGAGTTCTGTCTCCAATGTTCTAAACACACAATGGGTCTGAATGAGTTAAAGGGGGCAGGAACTGATTACTTATGTGCAGGTGTTTGAAATGTCTCTATTTTCAGAAATTATATTCATACCTCTAAAGGATCCCTATTTAACTGTGCTTGAATAAAAGCTGAAGCTGTCAGTTGGGTTTTGTTTTGGTTTTAGATTTATAGAAGTGTTATTTAATACAACAGCAGATTAGGTACATACTGTAAAACAGGTAATTATTGTTGCCAATTAAATCTTGCTATATTCGCGCTTTTAACTACAGTACGATCATTAACAGGCAGTATAACTTATTATTGTTAAAATAAATTACATGTGACCTTAGTTGTGAGTGAAAAAATCTTAGGCTTTATTCTATGTGAAACAGGATTTAAATGGTAGCGCTAGTGCGCTCACATGTTCTCCCCCCTTCAAAAAAGAAAACGCTGTCACATCTAAACATCCATTGCAATAGAGTAAGCCACAAAAAATCAGCACCAGAGCTTGGCAATCAGGGAGCTCAAAAGGATAAAAAAACACAGCAGTGTCCACAAGTTTTCACAGTTTTTCACAGATCTGTAGGCAGTAGAAGAAGGGTTGTGTGAGCTCAATAAAGATCCAGAATCAGCATTGCTCACTGCTCATCTGGAAGCTGATTCAGTTGTTTGATCTTCGCAACATAGGGTATCAGGATACTATCAGTGTACTCCAGCATCGTTGTTTCGTTCACCCAGTGATTTTCACTGTGTGTGATGTGCCAGTCAATGGGGAAGTCAAAATTGGGATGGCAGTTAACTGTTTTTCCAGCATAAATAACTTGGGGCGGCAGATAGTGCCCCAGTAGTGTAACAGACATTGCCATGGTGACTTGTCTTTTGTCATTAATGCCAGTCACCTCAACCTGCCTTAAGCCATTAACTTCCATAGTCCAGGACGCACAGGGGATTAGATTTACACCTGTTTCATCCATGTTAATGATGAGCTCAGCAGGATTCTGTCTAAGAATGCCTTTTTCAACACACGGAAGTCATCGGAAGTCTTTCTTCCTGCTTTGGTGCCCTTTCGTTTACAATACCCAAGTCAATTTAACAACTGCCATGCCCACTGTCTGGTGAAACTTAAGTGACCCCCATATTCCACTAGCAGTTGAGGTTTAGTGGCTTTAACCACACCAGTTGTCACAGCAACCACAACTCATGTATTTATAACTGCCCCTTCATAACATAAACTTTTAATTATTGTTTTCAGCTCATTTTCAACATCCTCTGTAAGGAGAGTAGGCCTTCTCCTACGCTTTGTAGGGAGGGAGGATGTCATACTGGTGGATCTGGCACACTCTTTAACTTGTCGTAATAATCTTTTTTAAATTTTCTTACTGTACTCTCATTTATGGTCTTTGAGTACTTGCAACCATAGTACCTCAAAGCATTCATGACGCCGTGAACTGCAGCATAGTGTCCAACTTCAGAATGGACATCTGCTGAGTAGGTAGTTTACTCTGTTTGTCTGCGTTTGGCTGGAGGTGTGGCATTTTGGAGCTCTAGCACCACAGATTCCAACACCTTTAGTGAGACCTCTGTGCATTCGCTCAAGCCATCAGGCGTGACCTCCATTAGTACTGCAAGGTCTCTCTTAACTTGCTTTGGGCGCTGTAACCACGAGTACATAGACATCATGAAAATGTATCCAAAATGTATCATTGGTACAAATTGATACAGGTTCTTAAGTGTGCAGATTTAATTGGTACTTGACCAGTGGCAACTTGTGGTAATTGATAAGTACAGTCAATTACAGGACTGCACTCCGTCACTAACACCAGAGCGGTAATGTATGCTGTATGCAATTAGAAAGGCAGGGCTGCACTTCATCACTAACACAGAGCGATGTATGCTGTATGCAGTTACAAAGTAAACTCATCATGCTGCAAGCTGCAGTCATTTATAGTACTTTTTGACCAGTACTGTCCACAAACTATTTTTAGCAGCATTAATTTAAATGAATGCAAACCATGGTGACCAACCCGCAATATTTATTTAGCATTTAACAGCGCGGTAGGTGGGATCTGCGAAATAAAAGAAAAGCAAACATTAACAGTTTTACAGTATGGACACATGCTGATACTTGGACATATTAGGATAACAGTGTCTCAGTTGTAAGTGGGTCTATGTTAGGTTTGGGTTTTGAATAGACACATACACTAGTCACTTGTTACAGAATTGCAACTATATCATGTTTAAGACAGTATAAGTTTGACTAGTCATGAGTAATATGGACTTATTGTACAAAGAGTTTAAGAAAAATGTATCTGAACAGTAAGTACACTGGGTAAAATTTGATTGACACCACTGTGTGAAACAGCTGCTGAATGCTTAATTTACACTAGGGCAGGTTGTCTTCTAACCTAGTTTTACTTAACACATAGATGTGTTCATATGTATAAGACTTTTAACATTATTTACTATGTATTGCTGAAGGAACTACTGATGCCTGAAAGAAAACTTTGAAAAAACATAATAAGTAGGTAAAATTCTGCTTGTATTCCATATATATTCTAGATTTCTCCTCCCCATTCTTTATTACTGAGAAAATGTGCATGAATACATGATTTTATTCTTAACAGTTACTTTAAAGTTAATCTGCCGCTATAGCTTACTTCTTACTTCAAGTCATAATGCTGTATTGTGACATCACAGTCTGTTGCCATGAGAGTAACTGTGATGTCACAAGCAAAGTAGTTTGACCTCAGGTAGGGAGACCGCAACAGAAATCAATGAACTCTTCAGGAGCAAAAATCATATTTTCATGCAGTTGACTTCTGCAATGAATAATGGGGAGGAGGAATAAAGAACTAATGTAAAATACAAGCTGAACTTTATCTAAATATTATGTTTTGTTAAAGTTCTCCTGAAGTTTTCAGCTGCTCTTTAAGTTTATGTTTCCTTGTGGATTTCAATCATTGACATTTACTAATGCTAGCACAGACACACACAGAGGGTTTTAAAATGAAGCTTAATTTGGTTTATAGCTTTTCTCAGGGAGTGAGCTTTCAAGTCAGTGTCATTTGACCTTGGGATAGCTTTCTTTTGATGGAACTTTTGCTGTCTTTATATGAGTATGTTGTTTTTTGAATGCAGTTGTAACCAATGGGGTTCTTAACTTTTCGTCTGTTTTTTTGGTATGATCTGGGTTTTGAGAAAGTATGTTCTTCTAAATTAACTGCCAGTGTTTTCTGATGAAGGATTCTGTGTAATCCAAAAGCTAGAAGCACATGTGTTCTTTTATAACAACTCTGTTGGTCCAATAAAAGTATCGAATCATCTGTTTCTGTGGATCTTGTGTTACAAGGACCAATATGGCAACACGTTTTTCTGTGGCTTCACAGTTTCAGAAATGTTAGCAGGAACTTATCAGTACAGTACCCACAGTTCTGAAACCATGAAGTGACATAGTCAAAACTCCAAATTATTGGTTCCATGAAAGGAACTTCACAGAATGTTGTCCATACAAAGAAAATACACAACTGACAGCTTCAGCTTTTATTCAGGCACAGATAAATAGGGATCCTTTAGAGGTATAAATGTAATTTATGAAAATAGAGACATTTCAAACGGGCTGCACATAAGTAATCAGTTCCTGTCCACTTTAAATTAGGCATGACGAGATGAACAAGGTGGTCTGGTTTAGAATTTCACTTGAGTGGTGTAGTTATTTGCAAAACTGAATCTGTTTAAAAGTGCAATAGGAGTTATGCTAAACAAATGTAAATATCTCTAAATGTTTATGTTACAGATAAAACACTGATATGAAAATTGTGCAGAACAAAAAGACCTCTGAAATGAGCCTGTTCATTAAGCTGCACTAATTATATTTTTTAAACTATGGCCATTTGATTACCTCAGTTTTCATTTTTCATAGGAGTTATGCCAAAGAAATGTAAATATCTCCAAAACTATATGTGTTACACATAAACCATCAGTATGAAAGTTGTTCAGGACAAAAATACCTTTCCAATGTACCTATTCATTAAGCTGTACTAATTATATTTGTTAAACTATGGCCATCTGATTACCTGCATTTTCATTTTTCTTCACAATTTTCACCTTTCGGATGGCTATATTTAAAAAAAATGTAATGAATTCATATTAGTGACTACCCTCATATGAAAGGTCTTTTTGCCCTGAACAACTTTCACACTGTTTTTTGTGCACCTTGAATAGTTTTAAAGATATTTAGATTTGTTTAGAAGGTGTGCACATTTGCTCTCCGAGAAAAGCAGCTTGGAGTTCTGTGTCCATCATTCTAAGAAGGGACTATTGTTTAACTGCCGTATGGATTTACAGTGTTATGGAAGGATACACTGAAAACTACTAAAAAATGTGTTCCACGGAAACCCCTTTTTAAGCTAAAGTGCTATGGCTGTAGGCGCCGCCCACAGCCATAAAAAGGCTGACATCTATTAACTGTTGAATAGAGAAATAAACCATGTTGTGACATATTGTTTAAATTTGTTATTGTTCATTGCTATCTCACAGATACTGTCATATGCTGTTATGGCTGCTGTGAGTGACGGAAAGTACCTGAGGTTGGCCATGGACAGATAGAAGTACAGTGATGCACACTTCTCCCCAGTGCTTAACAGGACCCCTTTGCCCCTGTTTTGTGACATTATACTTTGTTGTGCTTGTCAGCCCGCTGACAGAACTAACCACATGGGTTGTCATTTGAAGAGACAGTACTTACTCCCACTTTAGTAACACTGTACAGAGCACTACAGTGAAACCAGACAAAGGAACTTGCAGGTACTGGTGTGTTTGTTTTACAAAAATAATACTTTATTTAGCGCAATTCTAACAATCAAATCACTGTACATACTTAAAAATGTCATGAAACAAACAGTTCAATTAAAACTTTTACAAAATAATTTAAATACTTCAATTAAAATATCCTAGAATCCATATAAAATACTAAGTGCTGAATATCTGCTTAAACAAATATGTTTTCAAGCCTGTTTTAAAGCTCTCCATGGTCCGGCACTCTCTAATCTGATGAGGTAGAGAGTTCCACAGGAATGGGGCAACAAACATAAAAGCCTGGGCCACAGATGTTTTCAACCGCACCCTTGGAACCTCTGACAATCCCTTGTCAGTTGAGCGGAGAGAACGACAAGGGCTGTAGCTCTCTACAGGAGTCAGGAGCTCTTGCAGGTAGTTCAGTCCCAGTCCGTGCAGGACTTTATAGGTCAGAAGACCGACCTTGAAGGTGATCCACCGCTGTATAGGCAGCCAGTGCAGATCACGCAGCATGGGGGTAATATGACTAGAACGAAAGGTCCCAGTCAGCAATTGTACCACAGCGTTCTGCACCAGCTGCAAGCAACGATATCAAGCCCCAGGTAGAGGGAGCTGCAATAGTCCAGGTGTGAAGTCACAAAGGCATGGATCAACGTAGGTAAATCACCGGACGGAACAAGGTGCTTGATTCTGGCGATGTTCCTAAGATGATGAAAGGAAGACTTGATGACTGCCAACACCTGCGCATGCAGTGTCAGCCCATCGTCAAGAACCACCCCCAGATCGCACACCTGTTCAGAGGTAGAAGTTGTACACCCTCAAGCCAAAGCCCAGAGGATAAACCCACTACCGACCTCTCTCTATCCGGTGACCCAGATCCACCACCAACACCTCAGTCTTCCCGGAATTTAATTTCAACCAGCTGGACTTCATCCAGTCATGGATTTCTGCCAAACAGCTGTTAAACATTGAGACCACACTATTCTGGTCGGGTGTGAAAGACAGAGCTGTGTATCATCAGTATAGCAGTGCAGCTTCACCCCATATTGTCTTACAATGTCTCCGGGGGCAGCATGTACACTGCCAACAACATAGGGGACAGCACCGAGCCCTGAGGGACCCCACACGGCAGAGAAAATGAATTAGAGGAAAATCCCAACACCACCCTCTGAGATCTGCCCGCTAAGAAAGATTGAAACCATCTGAGAACTGGACCAGCCGGGCCACAGATAACCCTCAGGCACTCGAGCAGCACCCCACGGTCCACAGTGTCAAACGCTGAAGAGAGGCAAGAAGCACCAAGATGGAACGGTGCTTCTGATCCCTTGCCATCAGGAGGTCAGTGAGCACCCGAACCAGAGCAGTCTCGGTACTATGTCTTTTCTGGAAACCAGACTGGACAGGATCGTAGACATCATGGATGGTAAGATGGTTCTCTAGTTGCAGCGCAACCACTTTCTCAATCACCTTCCCAACAAAGGAAAAGTTAGAGAGGAGTCTGTAGTTAGCACAGCTGTTTGGATCCAGAGCAGCTTTCTTAAGAAGCGGTGTCACCACTGCCTCCTTCAGGGAGCTGGGGAACTCACCCAAATCTAAGGAGCACCAAACAATCTTTGCAAGGACTGGTCCGTTGGACTCCATACACCCCAGTAATAGGCATGAAGGGCCCAGATCCAAGCTACAGCATGTTGGCCGCAAGTTCTGGACAGTCCACACAATGGCCACTATCTCCGGCCTGTCAAAAGGTATCCAAGAAAACCGGGGTGAAGCAACCACGCACCAACCACCACCAACCCCCATAGAGGGCACTGGACGGATCTTGGCCCTGATGTCAACCACCTTATCCGAAAAGAATCGAGCAAACTCATCACACTTAACTTGTGAAAACACACCTCGAACCTGTAGACAGGTTGGGTTGCACAACCTGTCCACGGTTCGAAAGAGCTGGGCCGGTTGGTACTGAGCAGCAGCAATCTCACCGGACAGGAACTCTGCCTTCTTATGTATGATTGCTGATTGATTGCTTTGATAATTATCTAGCAGTCTAAGGTGGTTGGCGTCAAGAGTCAATTTCCGCCAGCAGCACTCTAGCCTTTGTCCTACATGTCTCAACTCCCTCAAGGTCCCATCAAACCAAGGGGACCGAGGGCGGAGAGAGAGAGGGTGAACATGGACTGGGGCTATGGAATCCAGAGCCTCAGTAACAGCCTTACTGTAGGCTTGAACAAAACTCTCTGGATCCTCGCCTTCCCCCAAGAATCCCAATAGGTCTAGTACTGCCAAAAGGTCTTCCAGGGTCACATCCCTCAGTGGGCGATATCTGACCATCTCCATAGGAGCAGGACTATAAGAGGGGGTCTGGAAATTGAACTTTACTGTGTGGTGATCGGACCATATGACTGGTTCCACCACCAAGTCGGAGGTCTCGATCCCCAGGAGGATGACCAGATCAAGTGAGTGACTATGACTATGAGTAGCAGAGGCAACTACCTGTGTGAATCCCAACAAATTCATAAGTTGGAGCAAGTCGTGACCAAACTGTGAGAGTTCATCATCGACCCAGGCGTTAAAGTCGCCCAGGACCATCAACCTGGACGACTCAAACGCCATATCAATGATGAAGTCTGCTACTTCATGCAGGAACAATTTCTCACCTCCAGGTGGACGGTAGATGAAAATGATCCTGCAGCCCACACCTGCTATTACAGTAAACTCAAATTATCTGACTTCATCAACTGGCACACCAGTAAGGCCCAATTTCCGATATAAAACAAATGGCTACCCCCGCGCCCTTGCAGTCTGATCTCGAGTGGTGTATCACCCGAGAACCCAGCTGGGACTGCCGCCTCCAAGATGGGGCCTGCGTTATCATCAAGTCAGGTCTCGGTGATGCACACCAGGTCTGCTGTCCCAACAAGATCAGTAATAATCGCTGTCCTGTTCCTAATAGACCTGGTGTTGCATAATACCACTCGAGTCAGACTGTATTCCAGGGCTGACCGAGCTATCTGCCCAGAAATACTGGAGCCCTTGCGTATGGTAATTAGAAATGGAGAACCACATTCCAGAGGCCATTTTGCTCCAGGGCGTCTCCTGGTCCCTACAACCCCAATACAGCTGCCCTGCCCCGGTCCCCTCCCCCAAGGTCCAGGACCCCCAACCCACCTCTGTCTCCTGCTGACACTGCCCAGTGCACTACAGCGGCTATAAACCGCTGTGTGCAGGGGAGGACAATAAAAGGATCGCAGGTCCTGGACTTCGGAGGGGGAGTACTGCCTGACCGGGAGAGCAACAGACCAACACATCTTCAAACAACAATGCACCCGTACTTCTCCTACCCCCTAAAAGACTTATAGTGCTGAAAAGAAAATAATCAAAACTATAATACAATCCTCACAAAAATAACCCTACAAAATACCCACCCTCTCCAAAAAATTCCATACAATAACAGTATATAAAATCAGTTCGACAAACACAAAACCAAAGACAGAAAATAAAATAAGAAAATACAAGATCTAATGAATCAGAGTCCTCTCACCACTCTAGTTTTACTTGTCCAGAATAGATCACCCCCACAACCTCTCACGCAGTGGGGGGAATCTAACAGCAAAAGAAAAAACAAATAAAAATAATTAACAGCACTAAATTATAAAACTTTCAGTCACATTTAGTCAAGTCTTTGCAAGGGAAGGAGACCACTGCCAGAAAATCCATGACATTTAAATGTACCCCTCCAGTAAAATAGAGGGCAAGTTGTAATATAAAGTCAAACCAACTTCAGCATCAATGAACAATCCCAGATTGATCGAATTAGGTTGCCGCAGAGACAAAACCTCAGTGACCAAGGAAAAACAGGCCTCAGGCCAAACTGCAGTTACAAAAACCTTCAAGGTGCAGCCCAGGAAATCCACGACACATCAGTGAGCTGGGGCACGTAGACTAGATCCCAAGGGGGGACCCACGCCACCAAATGCACCAAACTCACAGGTCCCAATACCCAGCCGCCAGCGAGCCACAGCTACAATCCCCGGGGGGCAGGCCACATGGAATGACCCAGAAGGGGTTTAGAAGAAGCCCAACCAGTTCTCCGACTCCCGGAGACACAGAGGGCAGCTCCCGCTCAGTCACGGGAAGAACGGTCGACCAGTAGCCCAAGGCATACAGAGGAGAGACCCCCCAACACAGCACCCAGGCCATGCCGCTCCTCCAATCCCAAAGTCCAGCTTACATCCAGTACCCAGGGCAATATGCACACACTCCTCGGGCAGTCTGTTGGTACTACACACAGCAATTTGTAGTTCTTGTCAGTGTTCTTAAAAAATGAAAGAAAAAGCTGTCCTGGTGGCGCTGAGGGTTGAGGTGCTGGACACCACACCTTGCGCTACGTCGGCGACCTGGGTTCGGGTCACTGGGGTGACAGCACGGGGGGAGGGTGGGAGCAGTATCGAGTGTTGGCTCTCCTGTCCCGGGCAAGGGGTGGGGTTGCCCACCCGTAGTCCCGCCATCACTGAATGGAGATTCAGTGCCAGTGCAGGCAGTCAGTGGTGTGACAGGAAGGAAGGGGCATCCTGAATGGCATCCATGCGCATGCCTCCACATGCACGTGCTACGTTGGTGATGTGTGGGTGCAGAGGTCGGGAGAAAACCCTTAAAAACCCAGAAATTACATACGGAAAAAAAATAAAAGTAGAGCCAGAGACTTGCACCAGCATTTGGTTTTTTTTTTGTTTGTTTTTTTTTACTTTGGGACACCTTTATGCCCCATTTATACCCCCTCCTGTATTCCCCTCAGTGCTCCACTCCTTCAGGCATTGCTCATGTCCCTCCTAGGTCCACTACCATGGTATCTGTCCCCTAGAGTGCCCGGTAATGCCTTACCTCCTCCGCCTACTTGTGGAGTACCTGCACAGCAAGATCTGCCCATGGGTTCTGGACCTGGATGGCTGTTAGGAGTGGCTGTCATCTAGGCTCACTGAGGCACTTTCCGCTTTTTCTGTGTTCCCCCAGCCCTCCTTTGGACGGCGCGAG